>CM051024.1:44333346-44803346 GCA_027627225.1 Congeria kusceri
TCGTACTTGTTATTTTCGCACGGAAGCCAGCTCCCGGAGGTAGACCGGAATTTCGATGACCGTCGATTTTTGTAAACATTGACAGGGTACCCCGGGATGTTATTAGCAAAATCGGAGCCAATTTCCGTATTTTCCCACTGCGGGCTGTTGTCGTGTTTATTGAAGACTGGCTCGGTTTGGTCCGACCATCCTCCCAGGCTGCAGCTCTCGCCATCTGTGAAAATATGTCTTTTAATAATGAGTTTTGCGGTCCGATATTGGTCACCATGAATGGACGTTCTGTTCGCACGAACTTCCGCCGTCATGGATTTTGGGTGCTAATGGACTTCCGCTGCTCATGGACTTCCGCTGCTCACGAACTTCCGCTGCTCATGGACGTCCGCTGCTCAGAGACATTCGGTACTCATGAACTTCGGGTACTCATGAACGTCCGGTACTCATGAACGTCCGCTACACATGAACGTCCGCTACTCATATGTGCCTCTGGTACTCATTAACTTCCGGTTACCCTAGATCTCCGATACTAAATGGCACCAGGTATTAAAATACTTCCGGTTCTCATGGACACTCAGTGTGATCATATGCTGTTGGGGAAACAGTGTGGTGACCACCAACCAACCTCTCCCGCGCCGGGCGCGAATCCAACCGGGTCGTCTAGATGAGAAGCGATTTGGCCAACAATCATTGCGCTAGCCGGACAACCACCACCGTGGCTACAAAGTACTAGTAGAAGTATTAGTTTAATTTGACTTTATTTGAGCTTGGTTGTGTCAAAAGCAGAGGCTTATTTAGACACGTTCGAGTCCGTTTCCTGGGTAGAACCAGTACTTGGTGTCTTTTGAGAAAGATCATTCGAACGCTCCCCGAGAAGGGATCGAGCTTTCCCGATCGCAAGGCGGACACCATATACATTACGCCACTGCGACACAAAGTTACAGGTATTAAAGGGGCGTACGACGGCTAATACGTTGTAACATTTTCAAAACTAAAATTATATTTTATGAAGTATTCATTTAATCATTTCTTAACACATAGGTCTCGTTTATATAAACAAACAAAAGCATGCGCACTATTGATAACTGTAGTGTAGCGTAGGAAAGTTTTCATTGACGTGCGCGATTTTGTAGGCATGAGTTCGAATCCTACTGGAACCGTGCAACGAAAAAATATTTTAAGGCATTGTATATATTTTGTTTCTTAGCAATAGCATCAATAAAGTATTGCTTATAGCAAAATATATTCGTGAAAAATTGGAATGTCTCGTTTTAAGTCTATATCTGTGGAAATACCGTGGATACGTCCCTTTAACAGTATGCGGTAGGTTTCTGGTCAACGAGTCATTGCATTAATGATCCTAACCGCAAACGATCACGGCCGCCTACGAAACCGGGCCATTGTTTAGACATTATCCCCTTCCCCACCAATTAGACACACATTGCTAGAGTCTGGTCATTATTTGCTGGTGATACGAGGTAGGTGATGTTACCTCATTGGCATAAAAGTGCCAATCGTTAATGTATGTATGCGATGTAATTGAAATGTACTTACTATTGTACACGTCATGCGATCTCGTACTTGGTGCACGTAATTGCATCACAATTAGTATTTACTATCATCCTAACAATCCGGGGTCAATTATTAATGAGCGGTCTTCTTAATGGTGTTCTTTTTATAAGCAGAATTAGTTTGGACAATAGTGGCTACGGGTTTTCGTTAGTACAATTCTAATGTTATTTTATCGTGTCACATATATATCTACACAATAACATGCACTCGGAAATATATTGGCTTTAATAGATGTCAGTGCTTCAATTACATATTACGATTATATTTAAACCTCGCCGAGTACTAGTAGTTTTGTATGAAATGAATAATAATTGTACTGTGATATTAACAAAACGCGTGTCGGTACATAGACAAACAGACTTCGGGCGCTGACAAGATCTCTTTTCTATGTAGAGGGGCGTCGTGGGAAAACCGGACTTAATGCATGTGCGTAAAGCGTCGTCCCGGAGTAGCCTGTGCAGTCCGCACAGGCTAATCGAGGACAGCACTTTCCGCTTTTGTGGTATTTTCTGTTTCAAGGAAGTTTCTTCTAAACATAAATTCACTGTAGGCGGAAAGTGCCGTCCCGGATTAGCCTGTGCGGACTGCACAGGCTAATCCGGGACGACACTTTACGCACATGCATTAAGTCCGGTTTTCCCACGACGCATATGGAGTAAAGGAACTACTTCAATAAAAATAAAAAATCTACCCGTCAAAAAACAATGACTTTTCTGCAATAAAATAGAACACTACCGTAATTAAACATTTACGTTTTTATGTTCTTTGCTGTTTTTATTTTCCCTTTGATGTAACCAAATGAGTATGCTGTTTTATTGCTACAATAAACATGAAGAAAACCCTTATCAATTCCGTGTTTTTCATCGGGTGACGTAACTAACACTTCTGGCTGCAGTAACGTATAGTATACGTTAACCGCGGGGCACGGTCACGCGTTGCTGACGGCGTCTTTGTTGTTGGTGATAAAGATGTTACAGTTACGTGTCAAAATATTACACGTTTTGCTATATTGTTTTCGCAATTACGCATTGAAGTGAAGAATTTTGAATCTGATATGGGGTAAAATCGACGTCCACTTGGCAGTCTCCGTAACGTGGGTGACGTAATCGTAGTTGATAAGTGGACGTTTGAAAGGGATAATTATTAGCGTTTAAATGAAAAACAAGTAATAGAACGCTGAAAAATAAAAGATTTCACTACATACAAAAATGCAGATAATATCGAGATGAAGCTGATTATCAATTCTAGTAACACCATATTTAATAATTCTGACAAATTCTAACTTGTCAATATAGATTTGGAATCTTGAAATAAATACATAATTATTATATTTACTACTTTTTCAATTGTATATTTAGAAACGTTCGTTTTCAATTTGCAGATTTAAATTAGAAAGCAAGAAGCCGATCGCTTCTACGATAATATTTTAAAAGTTTAGTTATGCCGGTGCTTCGACCGTAGAGATTTATGCAATCGTTCTGAAATTGCTAATACATGTATAATAAGTGTAGTGGATTTTAAATCATATACCATATATGTCATGTCTTAGAGTTTTACATCTTATTAAATTATACAATACTACACACTGGGTATGTTTGATCTTCCTTTCATTTCAACAACACAATGTCAGTTTTCATGTACATGTATACATAATTAAGGCGTGTCGTGGGAAACCCTGGCTTAATGCATGTGCGTAAAGTGTCGTCCCGGATTGATCCGCGACGAAACTTTCCGCTTTTATGGTATTGTCTGGTTTAAGGAAATTTCTTCTAAACATAAATCCACTGTAGGCGGAAAGTGTCGTCCCGGATTAGCCTGTGCGGACTGCACAGGCTAATCCGGGACGACACTGTACGCACATGCATTAAGCCCAGGTTTCTCACGACACGCCTCAGTTATGGATTGTCTCGAATGTCCCATCAAGTTACAGAAGTGGCGTGGTGCTATGTTCGTATATAAGCCCTTTGAAGCTGAATTTGTCTATGACCTTTTGACAACAATATAATATTTTTTATGGCAAAAGTACACCGTCTATGGACCAAAATAATTGAGAAAAATGTACATAAATCTGGTTTGCTATGTCATGAAAATACATATCAATTTCATATTATAAACAAAAATAATCATTGTGGGTTGTTTGTTTTTATATTAAAGATATATATTGCGAATGACCTTTCGATAACAATATATTAATGATAAAGGTATATACTGTCTGTGGACAAAAATGGTCATTTATCGGGTCTGCTATCTCATGAAAATACATGTACATTTAATACTATGGCCTTTAATGCTTTATAAATCATAGAAGTGTAATCACAGTATGATATTTATGTAGTCCAGCACAAGGATTATTATACCAGAAACGTCTTCAAGCTGTTCTTAATTATGTCTTCGTAAATATTTTCAAACACTAAATGCGTCGTCGCATCCAATCGCTAACTATGACCAGCCGCTTCAAAGCATGGACGCAATTAATCTCGACGTCAATAGCTTGTGAACGATAACTTGATTTATTTCCCTAAATTATTTCATCAATTTATTAATTGACAGCAGCCTGTTGCACGTGCAGTCGTCACCCTGCGGAGATCAAACCCTTCTACCCGCATGCTGACACCCAAGTGTCCGACCAACAATTCCAAACATCCGCCCATGTACTCGAGAGCCCTTTCCGACCGAGAAATCAAAGGGCCGTAACTCGGCGTGATTAATACGTCGATAATTATCGCGTATTTGTGTAAATTCTAAGCAATCGTCAACGATTTCATGCAGGTTTTGAAGTAGAAGACCCGCAGATATTCGTTGGGGTTACTGCTATAACATGTATTAAATTGTAAATAATGTTGTTTGACGGTCTCATTGTAAGGCCAAACATGAAAAAATAGTCCTGTTTCTGGTCTCCATACCTACCCTACATATTTTTGGTCCAATTTCTTCCACTGATAACTTTTCTTTTCACTCATTTGACTAAACACGATTTTAATGGAATTCTTTGGCATCGAAGGTACTTCAGTCGCACTAATTACTTTTATCTTTTTTGAAATTTATTTCATGGGTATTGTTTTCAGAAAAGTTGGGCATTGTCTTTGAATTAATACATGTTTGTTTGCCGTAGATCTTCCACTTTTAACAGGCAGTTATGTCGGCATATTGGTCGATCAGTTTGGGATAAAGATTTTGCAATGTAAACACGTTACTCATCTGTATTGCATGTCACATCTGAAAAGACATTTATATGGAACACACACCATCCCCCCATAAAAAAAAACAATCTCTACCTACATACCCGTACTTTTTTGTGCCAGAGACCAGAAACAGAACTATGTTTTTATTTCGCCTTAATACCATTACAATTGTTTCACTGTTACTATCATTTTGTGTCAGTGTGTTGTCTTAATGAGATACCTTTGTAAAATAAAGAGACTGTATTATTATAAAGATTACTATTATTTTAATTATGATTATTATTATTGTTATTATTATTATTATTATTAAAAATGATTCGCAAAATTAAATGTGTAGTGAATACGAAAACATAAATTTTCATTAATTTTTAAATTAATTACATACAGATCTGTTTACTATGTATGTGTGTGTATTTTTGTTACGTGCAAAGTGCAGAATTTAATCCACTCACAAGCACATGTTCACGTTTATTTACTTCTCAGAAAAATCGATAAGTTTTATAAAGATTTACTTTTACTTCTATTGGCTTGTTTGTCTGTTTGTTTGTCTGTTCGTGCGTTCGTTCTTTCGCCCATTCGTTAGTGCGAAGAAACACTATCTGAACATAAAGTATTCGAGTTGAATAGAAAAATATCTTTATTAACTCCACTTACAAAAGTATCACATTTCGTATCGAGATAATTATTTAATGTATTTCTATGTCATTGTTATCATACACCAGAGGATGGGATGCTTGAAGTTTAAATGTTAAAACGTGACTTCTAATCATTTTCACAAGAACGTCTCTGGACAACAAAGCGGATATTTAATCACCGGAAGTGGGGTCAGCCCCTAATTTCCGAAGCTGATGCTAGGTCGTTGACCAGGAATAAATAATGGATGCTCGATGAAGACGCGATGGAGATAGAAAGGAGGCAAAAGTTCGACATTTTAAGAATGAAACATGGAAAATAAAATATTTTATGTAAGAACTGTAAGAACTTTTACTAATTGTATATACTACAGTGGCATAGAGGTGACATTATAAATATTTTTTCTTTTACGTGCGCACGTGAAGGTCTTCACGTGCGCACGTAGACGTCTTCATGGGCGCATGTGGACGTCTTCACGTGCGCACGTGGACGTCTTTACGTGCGCACGTGAAGGTCTTTACGTGCGCACGTGGAAAGACAACCAATGAAATTGCCTAAAATATACCCAGTTGCTCAAGAGAATATGCATATTATTATCGGTAGTATAATTATGTATTGATCGAATAGAAATGACAATTCATACATAATTCGGGGATTTCATTTCCTAATATAATACATAACCATATTTTATCTACAACAATGAACACGTAACGTTTTATAAGGCATATGCCGCCAGTTGGTGTACAGTACCGTCTATTTACATACATACATAGACTTTTAATTTTGGAATACAACTACCAATGGCCAAAGTCTTAGTTTCCTTTGCAACCACCGCAATTTATTTTAACTAAATAGTGACTGTAAGTTTGTCTGAGTCATAAACCATACGTTAATGCCTGTAAAAGATTTCTTAAAAGAAAGATAACAAACAAACATTGTTTAATGTTAATTGTGAGTTCATGTTTTTTTTAAGTATCCTTAAATGATTAACCGTCTGGCCTTTTGCGATAGAGCATGGTTTTTCATGTTCGACAAGTAGGTCAAACTTTTTCAAAATGAAACTACCTGTTTTTCATTTGCTATGTCACGTGCAAAAACATGCCGAAGTTCGGAATTAGTAAAATATGATACAAATCGTTTATTGGCTGAAAATTTCTTAAAATTAACCTTTTTAATCTGGATATATTTGTTAAAAGTTATTGCGATTATTTCTGTAACCAATATGAACAAAGTTCAGGTGAATCTCAAATTAAAATCTCATTCCAAATAACTTGATTACGATTGTTAACGAATGCGAATGTCATCTTTTAACGAAGTGTTCGAAAATAAGTTGTGGAAAATAGGTATTCCCGGATACTAAGTGTTTCATTTTAAGTATTAGATTTTAATGAAAATTTGCACTTGAGACGTTACAAGGCACGAACATAGATGCAAAATTCAAATCTTGTTTATCTCATATAATGTTTAATACTTTATATGTAACTATTTAGTTATCTTAACACAAAATTTATAAACCTGCGAGACGTTGCAATACACCATGATATAAAAATACAGAACTTAAATATACAGAACTCACGTTATAAATGCATCGCAAGGGTAACACATAGATCTAAGCTCGTTATACGTAACAATTCATAATACAGGAAAAAGTATACAAAGTAACAATTCATAATACAGGAAAAAGTATACAAAGTAACAATTCATAATACAGGAAAAAGTATACAAATCTTGTATAATAATGTGATGACCAACCAATATAAGGAATCGACATTTTGGCAAGTACTGAAATACTTTATAACATTGTACTTATACTCTTTATCATACATAACTATCATTCGCAAGAAATATAGAACATGTACCTCTTATAGGGCGAAATTTCACGTTAAAATAACCAAAAAATACTGAAATACTTAATAACATTGTACGATTACACTTAATTATACATACATACCGGTACCATTTACAACAAATATAGAACATGTATCCCTTTTAGATAATGTAAATCAGTACATAATTATACTTCCGATAATGCTATGAAACTTACGTCAAATTTTCGTGCCGATTCTCTTGGACAATTGCGTATATTTTATTAGGCAATGTCATTAGTTGACCTCCCACGTGCGCACATAAAGACGTTCACGTGCGCACGTAAAGACGTTCAGGTTCGCAGGTAAAGACATCCACGTGCGCACGTAAAAGAAAACAATATTTATCATGTCACCTCCATGCCACCGTTATATACAGTAAAAGTTAATAGCGACTTAAAAACTAAAGTTTTGACATGTATTCTTCATGCGTGGTACTGAGTACAATGCCGATAATTTGAAAATAAACGAAAAATTTGGAGAATTTGAAAATAAACGAAAAATTTGGAGAATTTGAAAATAAACGAAAAATTTGGAGAATCCGGGTATCGATTGTAGAATATTGAGTATAATTAAAATTAATCAGCGCTATGTTCCGGGGTTTAACTGGAAAATAAACGAAAAATATGTTTGGAGAATCCGGGTATCGATCCCAGAACCTCTTGCATGCTAAGCGAGCGCACTACCACTTGAGCTAATTCCCCATGTGGAATATTGAGTATAATAAAAATTAATCAGCGCTATGTTCCAAGGTTTAACTGGAAAATAGACGAAAAATCTGTTTGGAGAATCCGGGTATCGTTCCCGGTACCTCTCACATGCTCAGCGAGCGCACTACCACTTGAGCTAATTCCCCATGTGGAATAGTTGTGTAGATTCAGATCTGTAATAGTTGTGTAGATTCAGATCTATAATAGTTGTGTAGATTCAGTCTATAATAGTTGTGTAGATTCAGATCTATAATAGTTGTGTATATTCAGATCTATAATAGTTGTGTGTATTCCGATCTATAATTGTTGTGTAGATTCAGATCTATAATCGCTATTATTCCAGGGTTTAATTGGAAAATAAACAAAAAATCTCTCTAGAGAATCTAAGTATATCAATCCCGGTGCCTCTATATGTTGGGGTTTTATTACCGATCTGGTGGCCTCTCATGAGATTGGATGTACTTTTGTATAGTTACAATATAATTGAGGCGTGTCGAGGAAAACCCGGGCTTAATGCGTGTCCGTTAAGTGTCATCCCGGTTTAGCCTGTGCAGTCCGCACAGGCTAATTCAGGACGACACTTTCCACTTTTATGGTATTTTCTGTTTCGAGGTAGTCCGTTTTAAACATAAATCCACTGTAGGCTGAAAGTGTCGTCCCGGATCAGCCTGCACAAGTTAATACGGGACGGCACTTGACGCAGATTCATTAAGCCCGGGTTTCCCACGACACGCCTCATATTATAATATTATTATAATAATTATAATATTATTATTATACACCGTCTCCGTGGCCTAGTGGGTAGGGCGTTCGCCTACGAAGCGGGAGGTCGAAGGTTCGAGTCCTACACAGGGCTTGTTCTGATATGGCCGGTTGCCTACCCAGCAGCTAGTTAAATCAAGGGGTACCGATTGCCTTCCTGCTAAGCGCCCGGCATATAAGATATAAATCGGGAGTAAAGCAGTTCATCAGTAAAGGTGTCTCATACGTCAAAACTGGCTGGCCCTTAATCGCCAGGGGTGACACTATAATAAAGAAACACTTTACTTTTACTTCTACCTTTATACTTTTATAGAAAACTATGATCGCTCGTTCGCAGCTTTTACACTCGAGACATTCTGGCGGATTGTATGTCAGTGTGCACGGTGTTCTTGTGCATTTAACGGCCGTCCTAAACTTGCTGATCGGACCCACCGGACATAAGTGGTCAGTGGTCACTATGGAATCCAAAACTACCTACCTCCGCGGACATTAAACTGACCATCGATGACCACAGGAATCTGCTGACCACTGTCATAACGACATACCGGACACGCGTAAGTGCAATAAGAAGCTAAGTACATGCAGCTGAGAGCAACTCTTTGCCGAGTTTTCCAGTAAATAGATAATTATCTTAAATAAGTATATAAATGTTCTTAAATGCACACATAGGTTTATGACTGAAATAAAATGCATTCCAGAAAAGCTATAAAAGACATGAAGGCTAATGACATAAGGATGATACATGATTTGGTGTATCCCTCAATCGAGCAGGCTGGCAAAATCGTTATTGCTTTCGAGTATTTTTTCATTATTGGACTCTAGTATTGGTGACCATGTACATGTCGAAGGTCAGGGGGCGCATTTCAGAAATTGAATAACTGCCCGTCTCAAAGCACGATGATGTAGATGTTATAAAGTTAGAACATACTCATATATGACATCTTCGTAAGAGATACGTAGTTTCATCTGCACATAGCTATCATTGAAATGACGTTTGTAAGAAAATCGCAATTAAAAATAGTCGAAAGCTAAGAAGTCATTTCTTATGTTGTTCAAACAACATAAGCATAAACACGTGTACATGCATCATAATACGATATTTTAATATATACTACCCTAATTACATTAAGTATTGGGACACCCTAAATATTGGGACAGCCCTAATTTTTGGAAAAATAATTATTTTTCGCGAACCTTAATATTGGGACACATTTCAAAGTTGAATTAGTTTGTGTCCCTTAATATTGGGACACTAAAATAGCACCTAATGTTGTTGCTGTATTAACATTCCATACCCTGCCACTACGCTAGTTGCATAGCGACTTGTGACAATTAATAAAAAAAGTAATTATTTATAAGTGTCCCAATACTTAGGGTAATTACGGTAATCAAAACTCCTAACGCACCAGATATACCAAGCTCCTTTCAATACAAAGGAAAACCCATGGAACGTACATTCA
Organism: Congeria kusceri; assembly: GCA_027627225.1. Lineage (NCBI taxonomy): Eukaryota > Metazoa > Mollusca > Bivalvia > Myida > Dreissenidae > Congeria > Congeria kusceri. The sequence goes on from CM051024.1 coordinate 44,343,525, forward strand.
TGGTCACCATTCCTTTGGACACGGTGATCAATTTTGTTCTTTCCATGCGTCGGATACGAACTGCGGTGCTGAATGCATGAGGGGGACATAACCGTTATTGACATTAAGCCAAACAAATCATTTCTGTGTTTCGGGCAACCCGACCCTACCTAGCGAAAAACAAACGACCATACAGTTTTAAGCGACGAATGTTTTTGCGTATTCGTCAGATTTTTTTTCCATGTCTTTTGACCGAAATGTGTATTTAAAAAAAGTAAAGAAAACTCAACCCCGACCCTACCTCACTTTTTTAGATCGTTGCCCGAAACACACAATTTTTGTGTTGGTATTGTATAAAATGGGCAAAATGATCAGGATGCTAAATATGTTCACTCCTCAGCCACGTACATTTGAAAAAAAGGGATCACGCACGTGCAATTTATAATAGGAAAGTTTTATGGTACATATGTTTACAAATAACAAATATCACTACTTTTTTTTTCTACGAATTTGTCATTTAAAATTGTGTTATTTCAGACTGTTTTTAACAACTAACCACCCTTTATTGAGGTCGTAAATATATTCCGATGCATTAATCGCATCTATTAGATTTCAATTCTTCGAAAAAGCAATACGCGCGCAAATGATCGAAATAGTATTTCGTTAAGTCGTCTGCGAGGGATGAGCTCTGCAAAAAAAGCGCGGGAATCTGCAGCCCGAATTGGCGGGAGAGTGCTTATGCAAGTACATGTGAATCCAATTATTAATTGCATAGATGAGAATGAAGTTAAAATATTAGAATGCAACTTGCATAATAAGAAAACAATGCGCTTGTAAGGTTACCAAGGCAGTGATCTACATACGAAAATATACCGCTGTAACCTGTTAAACCTAAATGTAGAAATTAAATTGTCAAATAACACACTGTCACTGATTATAGGAAAAAATGGGTTGTTTTGCTCATAAATATGAGCTATATTGCAATTTATGTATATACAGATGGTACTAGTATCAAATGCTTCAGTAGTCATTGACTGCGTAGGTTGGTACAGTTATGTCAAGGCGACATAGTTACTCAGTAACTCTATACGAGCATAGTTACTCAGTAAAAACCGCCTAAATTTTACAAAAATGTGCACGATATGAGAGTGTGTCCTTCAACAGCATGCTACAGTGGCACTGAGGACCAAAGGGTGTCCTTCAACAGCATGCCAAAGTGGCACTGAGGACCAAAGGGTGTCCTTCAACAGCATGCCACAGTGGCACTGAGGACCAAAGGGCGTCCTTCAACAGCATGCCACAGTGGCACTGAGTTTCTTAAAATCGTTAAATTCCTTAAGACTGTGGCTGGTTCATTTACAGTTTATTTTTTTTTTTAATGGTTTTAATCTGATAAAGAATCTACAATTGCGTGTTATTTAACCATTTTTCAGTTAGAAATATTCGATTTTCCCAATTAACATTGGTTTTGAAATTTTCACTTATATATGATTTAGGGTAAAAGTTTCCTTAGGAGCTTTGTGAATATGGGCTGGTACTCACAAAGCATCTTAAGTCATTTATTACATATTTTCACTTAAGTGCAAAATTTGAATGCATTATATTTCTTTACTTGATGAACAGATTAATATGTTGTTGATATTCCTAAAATAACATTTTCATAAACATATTATTTTCAAGTATAACTTAGTGAAAAACAGTTTCTGTATGGAATTATACAGTTGATACAAATTCCACATTTAAGGATAAGGATAAAATTTAACTTAAGATGCTTTATGAATATGGCCCCAGAACTTCTCCTTCAGAGCTGTCGTGTCCTCTGTTCACAAAGACTTCTCCTTCAGAGCTGTCGTGTCCTCTGTTCACAAAGACTTCTCCTTCAGAGCTGTCGTGTCCTCTGTTCACAAAGACTTCTCCTTCAGAACTGTCGTGTCCTCTGTTCACAAAGACTTCTCCTTCAGAGCTGTCGTGTCCTCTGTTCACAAAGACTTCTCCTTCAGAGCTGTCGTGTCCTCTGTTCACAAAGACTTCTTCTGCAGAGCTGTCGTGTCCTCTGTTCACAAAGACTTTGCTATATGATCAACGGTTCATGATCAACCATCGCTGCTCTTCGTATTGATTTTCGATCTCAAGTGAGCGAAATGCAAAACAGATAATGTTCTTCAAAGACGCACTGGCGATGCTGTATTTCTCTTCTGTTTTTTTTTTCAGCAATGCATTACAACGATAATCCCCATGTTCACAATTTGACTTCCTTCGACATTGGGAGTTACAACTTTATGATTAATATTACAGCCCAGTTATCGTGTACCCATCAGGTAACAATTTCAAGATTATCTGCTTTAGATCATCTGTTAACACTGCCACACGGCCACGACTAATTAGAGAACCATTCAAACGCTACCACCCCAAAAAAAACGTTCCTATAGATATTTAATGACCAAAACGCTACCAGTCAGAGTTTGAAATTCACCGTTTGTTAAGGTTTTGACGATTAACCCAAGATTATGACTTGTGTGAAGAAGAAAAGTTGAAATGCATGTAAGCACAAATGACGGGTTTCTTTCAGATATTAATTTTCTCATCATGCCAGTCAAAGTACTTTTGGCTGAGTAATAACTTATCACGCACAACGGTATTATTCTAATAGCAATTACTTGTTTTTATAATTATGAGATGTAATAATTGTGTGATTACCTTTTAAGTCAATAACCATTGGAAACAGTCAGTTCACTGATTCTCGGGCTGTTTCCGGTTTCAATCAACGACACCATTCTTACATACAGAAAAAATATGCAAAGACAATAAAATATATTATGGTTACAAACGGAAAGTTACTTTTATATTTCATTGTTAACACATATACATTTACACATATTTCACAAGGTTATATAATTATATCTGATTGGAAATACATCCTCGTTATTTTTGCAGAAAACGCGTCATCAACCGCCGTTCCAGGAATGACAAATTTGCAAATTTTTCGCGCCAAAATGTGCATGCCCGGCTTTATATGAACGACAACAAATTTGGGCTTCAAAATGGTTTACCCATAAACCCACGTTTGCATAGATGAAGAGTATTGATTTTAGTTCAACGCTGTTATTTCACCCATTATGACTTTCTTATTTGGCCAAAAAATAAATGGTTGGTTTCCGCTTAAATCTCCAACAAAATCTAGGAGGGGAGGTAAAATATAACTTTTTTTTTTTCTTTAACTTAATTTTCTTCAAAACATACTCGCCACACAGTTTAAGTATTTTGGACTACATATAAAATGTTTAAACACCTCCCAACAAAGAAACTGTACCTTAACAATAAATAAGGTCATAGATAAAGATATTTCTGACAAGACACTTACAATTTTTTAAGCGAAAACTGCACTTTAAATCGAAGATCAATATTAATGTATGATAGGCAAAAACACTTTTAGGGTCGGCGGTAAAATTTTGGAGGCGGGTGTAGGGTAAGCGGAAACCAACAACTTTTTATTCGCCTTATTGTACCTCATCCGTTTCATTCGCCCCCCCCCCCCCCCCGCGTCAAAAAGTTTAACCCAAATATTGTGTACGTTTTAAAACGGTATTATATATTTCACTAGAACGTATAGAATATTTGTGGTTTAGACACGGTGTGGTAGTATCGCCCCCTCAAACGGCCGGTCTTCTGAAAAGAAGATGAGAGTGCACAAAGTTCAACGGACCCGTCCTTCGGAATTGCTATATGTAACATGAGTTTCGGGTATATTTCATATGTTTGGTATTGGAATAATAGGAATTATATATGTCATAGCCAACGATGAATTTGCAATAGCTGACGACATAACCCTTCTCTTTCTTATACCCTAATATGTATGCCATTGGTTCCATACAACAGTCTTTCGAAATCAGTAATCATAACGTCAATGCTTCCTATGTTTGTGTTTCCGAATAAAAAAGCATACTGTTTCGTGTATAAAAATACAATATACAGTTCACAATATCGGTAGGAAGTATATACGTAAGAAACAACACAAGATTACGTGCAAATTTGCACTCATGCCATTACATTCAGTCACCATGCTGACAACAACGGCAAACGTCAGGCCATTACATTCAGTCACCATGCTGACAACAACGGCAAACGTCATGCCATTACATTCAGTCACCATGCTGACAACAACGGCAAACGTCATGCCATTACATTCAGTCACCATGCTGACAACAACGGCAAACGTCACGCCATTACATTCAGTCGCCATGCTGACAACAACGGCAAACGTCACGCCATTACATTCAGTCACCATGCTGACAACAACGGCAAACGATTCCGTTAACAAAAAAAGTCCGTTCGTTTTACAAAAATGCAAGTACAATGTTTATGTATTATATATTTTAAATATATGCACTATTCTTATGTGTGAAAATTTAAGTTGCATTTATATCTTGTAATGTTCATCCAGTTCTAGAAATATTAAAATAAATTATCACTTACTATAATGTATAATATAATATTGCTAACCACTAGAAACTGTTAAGTTTATGCATAATAAAAATCTGTTCTGTTCTGTTCTGTTCTAAATCTTCATCTATTATGGAGTAATTAGACTTCCCACGAGTATTCGATCACTTTTAAAGTTCGCCCTATTTAGTTACTATTTGAAAGAAAGTGTGAGGAACTATAAACTCAATGTCACTCAAGGTCAAACGTGTTAAAGAGGGTAATTGGGTTCTAAAACGCAAACATGTAACGTGTATCTATATAACTGGGTCACGTGACCAAGCCAGGACGATCCGCTGATACCCGTTTTCTTGTATCCGATGTCCAGACCACCAGCGGTGGTACAATGTCCAGGAATTTCGTGACATGCAGTCCAAAAAAAAAAATCGGGGTTAAGTATCATAGGAATACTTGTCATGAGATCTTTAATGAAATCGTTCTGTCAATTATGTATTTAATAATTCTCAAATGTGAAACATTACTGATGTCTATCAGGTCTTTCGGAAATTACTGGTTTCTTACGTTCGTTTGTATAATTTTGCATGCGAAAACAAGAGATCACATAAAGGAATGGTGGCAAATAAGTTGTCCCCAAAAATGTACCAAATCGGTAATTTTAATGGGAATTTATTGATTCAAATTTTATTGTGTATCAAAATGAATGTTTGAAATGTTAACAATGAAGTTTTGAAAGAATAAAACAACAACTAACTTAAGGCGCGTTATTATGGGTAGTATGTTGTCATGTGTGCCCCTTTAAAATCTTAGTAGTTTCACGGCCAGAGGACGAAGTTATTTTAATTTTGTTGCATGAATGAGCAATACCAGTAAAAATAAGTTTTGCATGAAAAACCTAAACCACATCCGGTGTCATGTGTTGCTATATGAATGTGTAATTGTATACCCGTAAACCTAGAAATTATGCACCGGTTTTTGCTTTTGGATAAATGTGTTTCATTCTCACGCAATTTGGCGCTTTAATTTAGTGCCCTCTTGCGGTAAAATGTGCCCGCATTGCTGTTCATTCCCACATATATAGAATACAACATTTCAATAAGAATTATATACCATGCTAATGCACTTCGCTCTATTAATTTATGATACAAATTCTAAATATATTGCCCCTTGAAAGCCAAAAGGTGTTATCCGCAAATGTGCACAGAACGCTGATAGCACCTTATAGCTCTCAATGGACAAAATACCAATTATCGTTGAAACATACGTGTAATTGGTGTCTTTTGAAATAAAACAATAATAACAGAAACAGCAACAGTAACAAATAGCATGTTAGTATGATCTCATCATAACCTTTAATTTTGAGTTCGACCTCAATTGCGGTGTTTTGCAACAGTAACACCTTCATTATTATTGATATTGTTTGATCTTCATAACGAAGGTGCGACAGCTGAAATCAAAATGGGGACCAAATTGTTTACCGGTAAATTAACTATATTTTACACGTAAAGTCTGTGTCAAAAACCGACTTAGTTGCAGTTACAGCAATCAAGGTGTCGCCCGAGGGACCACCCCGGAACTTGATACAAAAGGGCTACTGTCAGTTATAGAAGGGGTTTGTATAGATGGTATTGCACAGGGGCCCTTTGATGTGATGGTTTAACACGCACTATCCAATGGCTGTGTAAAGAAACAAAACAGTAATTGGAATATCGGATTTAAAGGGGACACTGGTCTTGACCAAGTCACCTGTCCGAATACTTGTGTAAATTGTGCGGAATAAATACACGAACGCGTTCGCTTTGATCTCGCCGAAAGAATCACGTTTTGGGTGCGAAAACCTCGAACGACGTCACTTAATCCACCATGCTGACAATCGGACGACATTTCACCCGTGAATCAAAAGGAATGCGAGAAAGTCGGATCGTTATTAAATATTGCTATCCACCTAATTATTGATCTCGGTGACTCCTCTGACGTAACGCGTCGAGTTCAAACGTAAGAAATCAGCAATATGAAATCCAGCTTTGTAATATTGTGCAATTTAGGAATATACATTATAATAAGCTCTTAGTTCTAAAAAGGAAAACGCAATGAACCGAAACTTGTATGTGTAAAAGCAATGAACCGAAACTTGTATGTGTAAAAGCAATGAACCGAAACTTGTATGTGTAAAATTCTCCCCAGAAGCGGCACACTGCGCTTTTAAGATTTTGAAAGATATTTCGGGCTTAATGTATGTGCATAAAGTGTCCCGGATCAGCCTGGCAGTTTCCGCTTTTATGTTTTTTTTTTCGGTTGCAATGAAGTCTCTTCTAAACATAAATCCACTGGATGCGAAAAGTGCCGTCCCGGATTAGCCTGTGCAGACTGCACAGGCTGATCCGGGACGACACTTTACGCACATGCATTAAGCCCGGTTTTCCCACAACGACACATTTATAAAGCAATTGCCCGTAGTTTCATATGTGGAGCTTTTAAAAAGCGTCACAATCCTAGCGTGTTTTTGTTCTTCGAACTGTGCTGTAGATACCACTATATATATATATATTGTTTTTAACTTGCCGACATATTGGGTCTTCCCCAATATAAACTCCCATAGGTCGATTATAGGGACGGACCCAGTAATCGTATGGCCACCTCCTAAACTAGCAATAATTGGGGCTCTAAACCTAACACTAAACCTAACCCTAGCCTTAACTACGGGAACCCAAACCTAATCCTAGCCCTAACCCTAACGCTAGGGTCACAAACCTTAAAAAACCTTGTTGGGTCGCCAATTTTTGTCCCAATACATCGGCAACTTTAAAACTATATACAACGGTAATACATGTATATACGGTATAACGCAAGAACACATGCGTTACTGCATTCGATCAAACACAACATACGCCGAGAAGTCATTTTATCCATTTTATTATTTTCACGGTCTTATGATTCTTTTATTTTGTTTTTTTCTGTATCCGTTTGTACCCAGATATATTCGTATGTTTAAAACCTTTCCGGATGTTTCCAAACACTTATTTATTGTTCGTGTCTGGAAAGTCCGGTTTCTACAGTTTCTAAAATTTATACAGTTATATCAATTATGCTATTTCTTTTGTCTATAAGTCGACGTTTCCGCTTATATAATTATTACATGTTCTCGTGTATTCATTATATCATTAGTACACGTCTACTACCAGTAAACGCATGAGACCGCGGCAAGACAACGTCGATATAAAACGTTCGTTGAGATAACGCGGAAACCGCTTAACGTTTGACGGCAGAAATAACCGTCTGTTAGCGCAGATGGTTGGTGTACTATCCTTTGTAACCTAACGTCCGGATTTGAACCTCGGCCAGGCAATTTCGAGTTCGAAAAACTCTACAGCACTAGTGGTTTGCCTCTCATAGGATTTAATTATTTCTTAGATTCATTTCAAAGACGCTAAAATATTGCAAAAAAACACACAAAAGGTATTATTATGTTTTGGTTTAGTTCATACATGTAACAGACAGTTTATGACTATTACTATCAAGTATATACGGCTTATACACATAATTATATACATGTGGTTCAGTGATTCATATAACAACAGTTATAATGCACGAAATGGAAATGAATGGAACTTGTTGTATTTTCTTTATTTATAAGAATTTCAGCTTGGAATGTCAGCTATGACTATTTTAGTTATACATGCACGTGTTCATACCAAAATATTGGGGGAGGGGGGGGGAAATAAGAAATAATTTCGAGTTTAAGATGGCGCAGCTAATTGCTAATAAAACAATAAAATGCAAAAATTTCCATTTGGTGCGTTATAACTTTTGTTGAGCGTATATTATAGTTTCTCGATTAATTATGTGTTCAACATTTGTAAAGTACGAGAGGACGTACCCTAGTTCCGCACACTGAAATCAACATGACAAACTGCAACAATACTTATCGAAAACACACGACCCGACAGGAGGATATCTACATCAGTTTGCCCACACACCAACATGCTTCTAATTCCATATATTAACTTCTATCCCGGGTCATTGAAAAGGTATTAAATCAGCAAGTGCCTGTTACATACCTCCCATTCTTGAAGTGATCAGACCCTGTTGCGTAACGAATTAATTTGGCCGTCTGGGCTTACGAACTTACGTCAAGTTTATCTGGATATATATGTGCGGCGTACCTGGACCTACTAGAAATGCTAAACAGTATTTCGTCGTCGAAATAATGATGTTGAAGAGGAAATGTTTCTAGAAATAGCAACGAGGTGGACGAGTGTAATATTGCTGCTGTTGCTGCTGTCGCTACTACTACTACTTCTACTACTACTAATCAATATTATTATTAATGCTGATGATCATGATGACGACGACAGTGACGAGGACAGCGACGACAATGATAATGATCATCTACTTGCTCTTCTGTTACAACATATTCTACAACTACCCGTACTACTATCACCACTACAATTACTTTCACCGCCGCTGCCACTGCTACTACTATATTACTACCACTACTGCTACCAACACCACTACTACTATTACAGCAATAAAACAGATGTCATGGGACCGTCCGTAATCTAGACCTACATGTACCCCCGCAGACAGACACACAGTTATATGTGGTTATACCAAGTTACTCAACCACTCATCCGGCCTGACCTGAATCTCTGACCCCGACGGCCGCCGCTGCCTCGCCCCTCGAGGCCACTCAATGTACCCCATTGTTGAGGTTTCCGATCACAATGACTTTCATTCCAGATTTGACACAGGTGCAACCGGGCATCTTAATACGGACACTCCACCGCTTTCTTTAGATTTCGTCACTTGTATGCGAAATTTATGGTCGCAATAGAAACTGAACAGCGATATTTGATGTGTTTAGACTGCCCCCCGAACATGGAGGGGCTCTTATGCAATCCTTCCTGTTATCCTTACAGGCTGGATCTGTTAAATATCGGCCAAACTGATGACATCTTAATTATAGACTGGTTTCCTGTTTCCAAATTTTGTTGATGTTGATGCGTACATGTAGATAGCCAATATATTGAATTTTTAAGACAATGATTGGATACAGTTTGCACAGTTACCAGATCCAAAGCCAGCATTAATATGTAAATACCGTAACACTAAATATATTCATCACCCATTTCAAAATATTAGTAACTCAACAACTAGAACAACACGATTTACAAACTCTTATACACACGCACCTACGATCATACAAACACAAGTTGCACATTATAATTGCATTCATTACTACTTTACCATTGATGGAGAATTCAACATCGCAACATACACATTATCATCAGCGACAGCCCATATGCCAACAATTAACAATCGATGGCCATGCTCAATGCAGTCGAGCCCCACCCCACATCACAGTTGTGCTTATATATTTATCGTGCAAGTTTGCATACGAAATTTCATTATTATAGAAAGAGGTTCAGACGTTAGCGTTGGTCAAACAGCCCTCGAAGTTATATCTCCTTATACCATATTTCAGAGTTTTCTTTCTTTTTCGGGTTTTAATAGCTGTGATTTATACCATATTTCAGAGAGTTTTCTTTGTTTTTCGGTATTCAATAACTGTGATATCAGAACGGTAACTGGTGGGCGGACCCCAATATGCAAGCTTATCGTGCAATAAGAGCGGTATAGTGAGCGGCATCGTAGAAAGTTGCGATGTGATTAGTAAATATGGCATAAAACATTAGTAACACTATTTGACCTCAATATGTTAATTATTTAATATCGCCCTGCGGGTTCGTTAAATAAGTAACATATTTCGGTACAAGTATGCTACAACTATTACTTGTTCTACGAATATCTAATCGTCTTATTTCTGTGCATTCAATTGAATACTTTACTACTCCCTTGATCTAAGATTGCAAGAGTTTGTGCCCGACCCAGTCTAAGGTCACGTCACCTCTTGACCGCCGTCCTGACGTAATACCGGTCATTATTAACACCTCGACCACTGTTCCGCTATCACGTTTCGTGATAAACTCCCCACTCTGGATGGCAACTGTCCACGTACTGGGGGGGGGGGGGGGGGGAGGCCGCTGGTACCTCTTTGTGCGTAGCAGCAAACTGTGAACCCAGATCGGCGGTCAAACATGGCCCGTCTATAGTTCCAACTGTTCTATTTTCTTTTGTTTCATTTATTTAGTAAGACATCATTTTATTACATGTAATATTCTTTTTTAATGTTTGTTCTATATTCCCATTCAGGAATGATACTTATATGACTAAATATAAATGATACTTATATGACTAAATATAAATGATACTTATATGACTAAATATAAATGATACTTATATGACTAAATATAAATGCATTTATAAAGTTTTATTTAGGTGCGATGTGTAGTTGTCGGCAACAGAACGTTGCTGTTGTCACTGTTAAAAGCAATTTTACTCAGTCTTAACGTTTCATTTTGTAGCATCGTCTGATACAAACAGTCCTGTGATCTTGTTTCTTTTATACTGCCCCATCGAAGATGTTGGGGTATATTGGTTTGCTAACGTCGTTGGTCCGTCGGTCGGTCGGTCGGTGGTCCACTTTCATTTCCGCTCTGTAAGTCCAAAAGTTGTCATCCGATATTCACCAAACTTTATATTTTGAAGATTGCTTTTAACCCATAGGGGGCATACATGTTTTACAAACAGCTGTTGTGTATTTGTCGTCGACTAAACAATTTTAGATGCTGGACCGGAAACGTTCAGAAGTCTTTATCTATAAGTATCAATATTTGGCGGTTAATCCCATGGGAATTCGCTACTGAAGCCCCGTTTTATTGTGGCCCCTTTCCCTCGTTATTGATGCGAAAGGACCCTTCCGGTGAAACTGATACCGTTTAATACCACCTCGCCCAGTTATTGTATTTATACAGTGATCAGAGAGCGGTCTTCACTTTCATTTGTGGATTTTGATGTAACAGTCGCGACTCATTACGTAATACGCGATTTACCTTACACCGTTTTGCCCATGGTCTGAATTGTACGTACTCAATTAATATATTTTAACCGGAAATGGTGCGTACTTTGGTTTGAAGATAATATGCTGTAATATAAAAGGGTTTTATGTGGGGCTAAGAACCCCCTTGAGTGGTTGTTTATATTTGTCACTTACTAAGGCGCTGTTTAATGCTGTTTATTTAAATAATTGACCCGGTGATAATGCCCCCATTGACTCTATAGTGTTTGTTGTTTTGGTTACCCGTCAGATGCTTGACCGTACGTTTGTTTTTAGATAAATAGCCGACCACTAGACGGAAGTATGCGAGAGGATAAAGGGCTGTCAGTGGGTCGCCTGTGAGACCAGGGTCCCGTAAAAGTGGGCATATTAGGGTCTTAAGGGATTGTTGGTTACCTCACATTCTCCTTCCCAGTCAACCTGACCGTCGAAAGTGCTGAGTCGGCTATTTTTCTGTTTACGCAAGGGATTCATTGCTTCAACGATTATTAAGGCAAATGTAATCGTTGAAAGGTGTAGCCTAATGTCATCAAGAACTAGAAATGTCATATTAAAACAAATGGATCGCCTGTCTAAACGTTTGTTATTGCGTCACGTGATGTTGATCAAACTGATGTCACATGATACTTTGTACATGATAGGTCTATGTGACCTTCCTTCAGATCTCATTGCAGTGATAAAACATTGTTAATCTACTATAGTTCTAGCAGCATTACTTCTCCAACTGCCGTTGTTGTCACTACTTATATTAATATTATTGCTGCTGCTATGCTACTGCACTACCATCACTGCCGCCTGCACCACATAAACCAAATCTTCCATCACCACCACCAACCACAACCGCCATCAGTTGTTAATTAAACATGCAACATCTATTGTTACTGCTTAATTAACTAATGATTATTATGACAGGAAGGGTTGCATAAGATTATGATTATTTCTACAAGCGTTCAAAAGCGAAGCTTCTCGGGTTTATTATAAACGTTGCACACAAAATTGACCACGTGACCTCTATCTGATAACCACCCCAATTACACAGAAAAGTCACATAAACATCCGGGCTGAATAAAGACGAAAATCCTACCTGAGTCTAGTTATGAAATAATAACCATAAATCCGAGTACTTCAATGGTGTACTCGGAAGTCGAGATGTCATAATGTGGCAATCAAGGAATTACTATCACCCGGGTCGATATCTTAGGTATTGACTTTGGACCCTTTCATCTTGGCAATATATTACTCAGTTGTAAAAATTCGTACAATTGTGAAAGTGCAAGTATTGACTGAGATATGCTTCGTAGAACAATGAGTGCCCATTTCCGCGGTCATCTTTAACCAGCGATGCATTCTTCTGCATTTTCATTGCTGCATTAATATTGTTATTGTCACTGGTATCATATTTAACCATACCTTTAATGTCTAATACAATTATACACATAAAATATAATATTCTACAAACACTATTATATTGATATACAGTCTTCAATTTTTGTGTTGTCCGTTTGTTATATGCTTGTCATAATTCGTGTTATCTGCCAGCGTTATTGGTTTGTTACATGCGCTATTTTTAGCCAATACGTGCTTCAAAATTAAAATTAAGAGTTAAATATCGAAACTTTTAAACTAATAAATAAACATAACAAATGGATTTGTTACCGAAATTGGTCCCGTACTTGTAAACAGTTCATTTCAATGTATACACAATGTATATACAATGTATATGATACTTTAAATATAAATAAAAAAAAGTAAATGGAGTAACTAGGATTGATCAAGGTTAAAAATACGAATAATGGTAATCCAACATAAAATTAAGCCTGCATTAATTATTATCATGTTTCAGTGACAATCTAATATAATATTTATAGTAATAACAACTTGAGTATTCGCAGCGTCTTTAAAAAAAGTGCGCACGCTTTAATTTTGGGAAATAAAACAACTGCAAATGCATAACATTTTGTTGATAAAAAAAATAAGAAAAAAATACTGCGTCCCTGGGTGGGCTCGAACCACCAACCTTTCGGTTAACAGCCGAACGCGCTAACCAATTGCGCCACAGAGACAGCTAGTAGTGTGTGTAGCAAATTACACTCTTAAACAAATATCAATAACCGCAGTGTCGGCCTGAACGACAAAGTACGTGAATATCCGAGTGTATTTAGCGCGCGCATTTTCCAATTAATTTATAAACTGCTTTTATTGTAATAATAATTATTTACATGAACAGTAACACGAATATTTATATAAACTCGGGCTTTATACCAAAACTGTTATACATTTACATACATGTTTAACAATGTATTTCATTGTATAGGGGACATAACTCGCGCCATCTAAAATAGCTTAACAACGAAAGTCCATCTTAGTTTATTATCAGTTTTCTTGCGCAGCAACAAAGAACAGGCACGGGAATTTAATCATGTAAGGAATGCGGTGTGAAATCGTCACATTTTCTGAAATTATCAAGATAAAGGGACATTTATTCCGCCCATCTTCCGGTCTTATATATGAAAATATAGATGAGCTAATTATTTTGTCGAAATTTTTTAGTAAAAAAAAAAAAAAAAAATTGTATTATTATCTTCTTCTACTACTACTTCTTCATCTTCTGCTGCTTATTATTATGACGTGTATTATTATTTTACTATCGTCGTCGTCGTCCTCGTCAACAGCATCATCAGTATCATCATCATCATCATCATCGTCGTCATCATCATCAACAACAACAACAACATAATCATCATCATCAGTACTATCTCAACAAGAACGCCTATAACAATAATCACACTGATATTTAAAGAAGGAGAAGAAAAGAAGAAGACAACTCGTTCTTTTTGTTGCTATAGCTATCGGTCATTTAAGATCCGTTTCAGTGACATTAAAAAAACATCACACAACATCATTATATTACCGGCACGTTATAGCGTAATTATGGTCATAGTAACATATTATGTATATTGTGATAAATACCATTTGATCTAAAAACAAGCCCGAACAACAGTGAAGTGTAAATTGACGTAAATGAAAACAGAAAAATAAATAGCACACACCAGCGTCACCATAAATTAATACACTACATATGATAATTAAACGTGTTTGAATTTGTTTTAATATCAGTGTCATAAAAGTCCTTAAGAACACTCATGTTAATCGCAAAGACGTACAGTCATGTAAGTGATTATTTAGCAAAACTCGTCTTCTCTTTGCGTGCCTATTTAGCAACTGTCGTCGTACCTTGTCGCGCGTACACCATGTAGTCGACATTCTATGTAATCGCAGCGAAAATGTTTTAAAAGGTTGAAAGGCGAACCTTGACTGGTGTAGGTATACTGTATAACAAGATGATTTAAGTGTCTTTGTTAAAAAATATGCTTTATGATTTCAACACTGGTTCGGTTTTTGATCTTAGGTCGTTTAGGAGTTAAGTACACCATATGCCGCCATTAAAACGTTGATTGTAAACAAGGTAAGTAAGTTGCGTATGTACGATGTATATAACATTAACATTAAAATGAACAATTATCACCAGCACATGTCTATATGTAAATTTACATACAGCATGCTCTAATATTACACATTAAAACCTAAAACGCGTGCCAGGCGTTTGTAATAGTGTTTTGATTGGTCGAAAGTCCCATCTGCAAATAATTTAGTAATAAGTAAAGTTAATATCGCTTGACACACTTTTCATTCATTTTTCGCAGCTGTATGTAAATTGCTATCAACAGCTTTTTTTCTAACCATTTAACGATTCATAAAATGATACTATATATATATGATATGTCGTGGGAAAACCAGGCTTAATGCATGTGCGTAAAGTGTCGTCCCGGATCAGCCTGTTCAGTCCACACATGCTAATCCGGCACGGCACTTTCCGCCTACAGTGGATTTATTTTCAGAAGAGACTTTTTTGAAACAGAAAATACCATAAAAGCGGAAAGTACCGTCCTGGAGTAGCCATTAAGTCCGGTTTTCCAACGACATGCCTCACATATAGCTTAAATGAATATAATGGACTGCAGGCAACTTGACACGTCGCAAATCTTTGTTTGTTTGTTTTTTCGTACGTTTCACCTGTAGACTGTTTAGAGCCCATATTCACTATTCGCAAAGTGCCTTAGTAAAACCTACGTAAATGTCTTAAAACAATAAAAATCCTGGTCTGTAGTACATTGTTCCGTTAGACCATGTATCGTTGTAACGCCCTGTTGACTTATGGATAGCTAGTGCATATCCAGATTCAACCTCAGGTACGCCCCTAAAAGCATATCAGTAAATCAAAAACTCTGTTCCATAAAATACCAACATAATTTATTATAATATCATAAAGTGAGTTAAAAAAGAAACACTATTCAGTAAAAAGTCAGCTATCTTGTGGCTTAAAACGCAGTGGTATTACGTGACTGTCCGGCTAGCGCAGTGGCTGGCACTCTCGCTTCTCACCTTTGCTGCTCGGGTTCTATTCCTACCATGCGCACGTGAGTTTGGTTGTTGGACACCATACCGGCCAAGTGGGGTTTCCTCCGGGTGCTCCGGCCACCCCCTGCCCCCATACACACACCCACTCAGCACAATACCACACCAAAATTAAAGATATTTGAATAAAAATAAATAGCTGGAAATTGCAGCTGTAAATCAACATTCGTCCCAACTTTCGATGTATCTCTACACAAGTAAAAAGTAAATTAGGCATGGGTGCAAAGACAATCCCCGGGTCCTCACATAATGTAGCTTCGGCGCGGAAGACACTCATAAACTTCGAAATACACATAGAGGTATTACGTTTAGTTTCATCTCCATTCATATTTTTGCACCGTATGTACTTGCACATTATTGTAAGCGGATAAGTCTTTTGTACTACTGGATAGGAATGCAACATAATGCCCAAATGTAACTCAGTCGGCATAGAGTTGCAGGCTTGCATCCGCTCATCTCCAGTGTCCGCTGAATGGATGTTGGTATATAAACAAATGAATTTATAGTTGCATTGTGCGTCGAATAGAAATTAATCACTACGCCAAACGCCTTAATAAATAAGTGCACAGTTGTAGCTCTATATTAATCAAAATAGGTAAACTTGGAATATAGTCTTTTTATTACCGGGAATTGAATATACATGCAGTAATTGACTGTTATTTTTACCAACCGTTGTATCGACGTAGTATGAATGCAATACGATGGAATAAGATAAAATTGCACGTCATGCTATGAAAAAGGCATACATTAATTTAAATATTTAAAAAAACATACACACTGTAACTGATAATACACAGTCCATCTTGACCAGCAAAAAACAATAGCAACAAACATGCGTTTTGTTTTCAAATTCACCCAAGATGACTGGTATTCTGGTACGTATCCAGCGTCCAACAGATGGCGTATAACAGCGTATTTCATTAAATCCACCAAGCATATAGGGATTTCCGGTCATTATACACGAAACTCCAATTTATTAGGATAATTAAGCTACTACTTTATGTTTTGGTCCATTTCAAATTATGTCCAAAATGTCCCAATAAAAATTGGGATTTATTGGCCGCACATCCTCGCTAAAGTCCAGCGGTCGAGCCCTCCGGCGACACCAGGCTCTTTAATAGCCACCTGTCCTATTTCGGGCAATGACCGTTCGATTAGTACATTGTTTTGAGTTCAGTTTCGTACATTCCTTCGGTAACTATTTTTTTTTAATGTGTGACTTATTTGGAAATTAGGAACTCATTGGTATAATAGAAAGTTTAAAATAGAGTGGGGTCCTTTTTTACGAGAATTGACAGAGGGCTTCAATATTCACCTTTCTGGTATAAACCTGTGGTTTTCATACGTTTTTCTCGATGAAAATGTTTCGCTTTGTGATAATTAAACCAGTACAAGGACTGAACTTACTTGAATGTTAATGTTAAAAGGACATTTTGATAATTATCACTTTTAAATATATGGGGATTGACACCAGGCATTGAATATGTCCTGCGTAGATCTTTAATTTGGTGCTGCTTTTCTTATTTTCAAATAGATTTCTTTTGTGACGATGTTAGAAAATGTGACTTATGACGATTTTATTGAAATGATAGATACACTGGAATACAAGTAAACAAATATAAGATTTTAAGATGCAGCTATGATTGGCTATGATTGTCATAATAAACGCATAAAAACCATATCGCATTTCGGTAGATTTTTCTAATTATCGGGTAATATATCTTTTTTCAAGCCAAACTGTGCAGTTTCCTGTCTTCATAAATTTCTAGTAACCAACCCTGACAATGTCCAACCGTTTCCGTTGTTCCTATATATTATATGATGAACCGCTAAAATTCCAAGACCTGTAATTCGCAGTTTTCAGCAACCAGAGCTACCAAAACCAGCGCAAGTATTTGGAGAAAAATGCCTCTGACAGTGGCACGGTGTGGTAAGTAAACAAAACCCGAGAAAAACATATTGCATTCATTATTTAACCGTAAACCGGTCAGTGATTCATATTTTTTCTACATATACAGTTTTCCGACTTTCACATTTTTGACAGCTGCAGCGTGTGGCGGGTAGGGTCGTGTTTCGAATAACGGGCAGTTTTTATATACTTGACCACTCTAACCAACCCTTTGACCGCTTTTTGACAACAAAGACGAAGCTGTTCCAACCCCTGATGAGTTTTTAAATTAAGCATACAAATGTCCGCTCCCATTTCCAGGCGCCAGCGGAGTCAAAGACATGTTAATGGACGAGAATGTTAAACATTAAACCACTTTCAAAGAATATGTGCGCATAAATTTTAAGTGCGCCTGCCTGGCACTGACCGCAAGAGTTTTTCATGAAAATAAGTTAAATAGATTTAAATTATTTTCTAGGAATGTCTCCTGACTAAACCCGCGTGCTGTCAGCCACGAAGAAAGTTCCTCACGATACCAGATACGAATAATTTGTAGAGGAACGGCGAATTACTAGTCTGTGGAAAAACAATATCTCTGCGTATACATGTACATATTTATATCCACTCGTATACACTATATTAAAATGACGGACCCAAGATACGTAATCCAATGCCGCATTGTTGAATACGAATGGAATTCAATTTTATTGTAGTGTTGTTTTTTTTTCAGCCTATATTTTGTATTGTTTCGAAAGCAAAGCATTTGCGAGTTTGTGCTCTGTGTATAGAACTCGTACTTGACTTTCAAGCAGAAATGTGTAGGGATCGAATCCATGGCATCCGATGCAATGCTTAAGCGCATTGTCCCTTTGACGAAACCATTGAATAACGGAAACACGTACTTTATTCTATTAAGGTTGAATTCTTTTAAAGATTGTTACACAAACTTTGGAATTTGAAGGGCATTTCTTGGTCGTGGCCTCATGTTTGAAGAAAGGGGAAGTATTTAAATGAGTTCCATGAAGAACACTGTTTATGAATGATATCATTGTGAGTATTAAATGTCAAGGATTTGCCAATGTTTACACAATCACACGAACGAATGTTTCGCGACAAAACATGGGTTTGTAATTCAAGTAAATATGGGCCCCAAAACAATGTTTACCTCATACCGACAGTGATTTAAAGGCCCGGTGTAACCATTCAAACCCCGCAAGGTTGAATATTTCCTCACCAGTAGGTCCGATGCTACTTTGTAATTATCACGACGTGGAAAATAAACAACACCCTTTATCCGGGCACTCATATTCGGATGGCGAGACATGTTTGTCAGACAAGAGATGGAGGTATTGTCCCTATGTGACTGGGGTCCATGGGAACGGACAGAATCGAGAAGTATTTCGATCATTGTATCAACGGTGGACACTAGCCATTTCATATAAAATGCATAACGCGCGAATAATTTAGGTTATTCAGGTATCACTGGTGAACTTTTGAAAAACATGGGCCGAATGACTGACTGGTCTATTGTACGGACATTAACTATTGTAATGACTGAATTTATCTCAAATATTGGGCCTTTTCATACTTCTCTAAGAAGCCATATAAATACAACCCCACGAAAATATAAGTTCATTGTTTTATTAACTCCAACATGCATATTAACCTTCTTTTCCTATTTATATTCGTTTCGCCCTGTGTATAAGATGCTTGGCATTATTGCTTGTCTTATAACATTATGATACGTCCCTGCATTTAATGGACATTCTGGGGTATAAATAGTCTGTGGTTTAGGCATGATTTCGGCTTTCTGAAGCTCAACCATTCTGTGGTGCGAGTAACCTGGGGTTTGAGTATTTTGGTGTTGGAGTATTTTGGGGTTTGGGTATTCTGATTTTTTTTCAGATATTCTGGGTTTGAGGGGCTCATGCTGTGGGTTGTACATTCTTTGGGTTTGGGTACAGTGTTTCGGCATTCCGCATGGGGAGTAAGTATACCGGGGTTTAGTCATTCTGGGGAGTAGGTATCCCGGGTTTTGGACATTTGTGATAACGATGCTGATATTGGTCATAGGAATACTTGTTGTTAACATTATATATAAATATTAATGTGGCGAGGATGTAGTTGGCGACGGGTTTTATGCTGAATGACGGAATATAATGACGGACAACAACGGTATGCTAGTTTATCGTCATACAGGAAGCAATACGAATACACCTACATTATTTATTTTTGTTTAACACGTGATCACTGTGCACATACAGCTATCATATCACGATCTAACAACAGGCAATCTTGCCATCTCCCTGTGCGGCCAATGATTAGTAAATTAGCCAGCACGTTATAATGAATATACGACCATAAACCATCGGGCGAAACAGGTAAACTGGCCCCCTGACCGTGGACGTATACCTTCTTGCGACAGGCAGGAATTTTTATTGTCCAAAAACATATCGCGACCTTATAAACCGGTCGACCTTCTCGTATTCCTTCAGTGTATGACACATGCATTTTGTGTACAGTTAAATAGTTTTATTCAAGTTTACAACGCGATGGGCCCGCGACCTCGTTTGAACCTTGTCTGGGGGCCACACACCAATCGTTTGCAGTATGATACAATTACTGATCTCGAATCCATATTCGGTGAACGTTCGAGGGATCGTTCTCACTGAGACTGGTTCTACCCATGAAACGCGTCTCAAGAAGCACAATTAGGCCTTCGTCAAAATTAATACGGTTCAAACACAAAAGACAAGCTTATGGCTCTGCAAAATACACTTAATACGACTTAATATAGCGTTTCTTCAATGTATTTCTATATAATAATGTAATGTTATTTGTATAAATATACACAATGTAAAGGCACACAAACCCTTCTCAAGGTAAGGACGGTATTTTGACGAGACACGTAAACATGTCTCAGCGACCTTCGTTTTATATCTTTGGTCAGCCCACCTGTCTAGTCACGTGACCACGTGGTATGTGCAGTCATTACTATTATCGTATATATGTGCGCCTATGGGGAATGATATGTGTGATGATTATGTGTATGTAGACAGAGTGGCAATCCGGCTAGCGCATAGGTTGGTACACTCGCGTTTCGCGACTGGGGTTCTATTCCACGTCCCGGCACATGTGAGTTTGGTTGGTGGTCATCAAGCCGGTCATGAAAGTGGGGTTTCAGTGCCTCCTCCACCCCCATAGCACAAGACCGCTAAAATTAAAGACATTTCAAGGCGTAACGTCTGGAAATTGCAGCTATGATTCAAACTCGTCCCAACTTTTGATGTGTCTTTAAAATTAATTAGGTAGGGGGATGTCCCACACTCCGGGTCCTCACATAATGCAGCATCGGCGCGTTAGGAGCTTATAAACTTAGCAATACATACGTACATGTAGACACAATACATTAATTGCTATATCCGGTGAAGTGACTTAAAAAAACGAAAAGCATTTACCATGTTTGATATTCATTATACATTTGTAAAATAAGTTAAACATAATAATAATACGATGGACACGAAATATTTACAAAAACAAAAACGACTTAATGAAAATACATTCATTTACTTATAAAACAAAATAAAAGTATAAGTTTTTACATGTACAAGTACTTTACATGTGCAGAGTACATGTTGTACACAGACACAGTACCGAGTCACAAACTTTTGCAACATGTTTGTTGTTGCCGTTAATGCTGCTGCTATTGTCACTGTTGTTGTTGCTGCTGCATAAATATGAAAATAATTGTATTTAATAGTGATACATGAAACTATGTTTAAACGGTGGTTTACTAGTATCTAGCATGCAGGCTATAGCCGTAGTTGAACTGAATGGTTCAGTTCTCAGTAAAGGGAAACGACTCAAATTTTCACAAATCCGTGAAATAGTTTTAGAATATTTGGAAACCTGTTATACATAAAATTAAAGTACGTCGAAAAATGCGATGTTAATGCCAATTGTATCATTTATTTGCACTACATGTTGTAGTTTTTTGCTGTAAATAAGCATACACATTTTGTTTTGTTGCTTGTTTTAGTAATTATAAGGAGATAAATATTCGGTGAGTGGAAAATATTATTATACATGTTCCATTCCATCGGTCTCAGTCGTATAATAGATATAATAGGTTCACCTTGCGATTTGGGGATTGTCAGTAAAATCCCTACCTAGGGAAAATGATTTCTTAATTCTATTACAAAAGGTGGAGTCCAGCTGACAAGAGGAACAATCACAGCTCTTGCAGTTTAAAATAATTATACTAAATCCGAAAAAACAACGACTCCAGACAGTTACGTTTTAAACAATAACTCTTCGGGTCGCAAACTTTACATTTCTGGTTTAACCTTTTACGCTTCATTCCGGAAATTAGAAATGAAAAACTGTAAGTAATAACGTTTCTGAACAGAATAATCAGTAAGGTAAATGTGGGTTTAACTTGCACTCCAAAAATAACCTTAGCAAAAGTATATAGTTTCTTTTTTGAGGTAGTATATACATGTAATATAAATATAAATGCATTATAACTTAGGTCAATCGTTCTTAGTTACATATTATCGTATGTTTTATCTATGACCGTCTAACGGGAATATTAACGGTGAACCCAGTAGACAAGTTTCGGCATATCAAGTGATTGACGGCTATACAGTAATACATGAATATCAATAAAACAATTCGAAGAATCCCAGCAAGAAAAGCAAACCGCAATCTTGACCACTGGTCATCAAAACTTCGGACACGAGGTCCACCTAATTGCTCCGGACAACAATTAGCCATTGGTTTGTAGGTTTTATTGAGTTCTTCAACATATCGCATACATCATCACGCTCCATTAGAACTTCTATCTCACCAAATGTCCAGTCTCGTTCAGAAAAACAATCCTTAGACCCTTTGTAAGGGGCGCGCAAATACCGAAGGAGCTCCGATCAAACGCGGCCCCTTGACCCCTTAACAGATAAAACCGAAGTACTAAGGGGCGCATGTATCTGTATGTAACGGTTTTGAATACCACTTGTCGCTAACGATATTTTTGCTTTACTGTTATTCATAGCACGGTTCTGGGAACTATGCGGCTCGATGAGATTCCAGACGAACCTTCTGCATTCATTTAGCTGCGTCGAAAGTCACTTTCCTTTTTATGTAAAAAAAATAGGTATGGACATGTTTAAAAAAAAACAGCACACATTCAGGACCTTTAAACTGCGTTTGAGACACTCCGCCGTATATCATCAGTGAATTCCGTAAGTCTAGACCTACCAGTTAGACCATGATCAAGCTGAAAGTCTAGACCTAAAAGGTCTTCAAACGATAAATAAGTCTCAAGACTTTAGGGGGTTTACATAGTAGGACTATTCATATAGGTCTAAAGCTATCGTTTTAAAGCCAAACCTAAGTATCTGTCTATATAAGTTAACTACAAATGCTTGGTTGTGGCTTTAACCTATATGTATACGGGAACAGTCTATTTTTACGAAGAGTGTCACGGGTACTAGATTATTATTATATTGTATGTGATATGAATAGAATAGAACAGAACATACTTTTATTTTCACTTAAACAGTCCATGTTTATCGTGATATAAACAAATAATTTACAAATGTAAAAATGACTTAGATTGTAGGTGATATGAATATGATATGATCTGATTGTATGTGGTATGTAAGAGATATTAAATCATATTTCATATGCATACATTATATTGTTTGTGGTAATATGATGATATTAGATTGTATGTGAAATGTAGATTACACGAGAATGTAGCTGCAACGTATGTGCATTATATTGTATTTCATATGAAGGTGCTATATTGTAGGTGGCTTGTTTGGAATATAAGGTCGCACGTGATACAATTAGATTGTATGTGATATGCATGTAATATAGTGAAAGTGATAAATATGTTATATGTATTGTATGTGACATGTAGGTGATACCGGATTATATATGTAAATATGCTAGGTAATATAAGATTGTATGCGATATGTAATTGATACTACATAGTATGTAATATGTATTGTATGCGATATGTAGGTGATACCGTATTATGTATTTGATACTACATAGGATATGCAAATAAGTAGGTAATATATATTAATGTTATTTGTAGGTGGTATTGGATTGTATGTGATACGTAGGTAATATAAGACTGTATCCGGTATGTATTTGATACTTGATAGTATATGATGTGTATGTAATATTAGCTTGTATGCGGTATGTATTTGAGATAATATTAGATTGTATGTGATATGTATATAATATTGTGATATGTATGTGGTGTTAGATGCGATATGTACAGGTCAGTGGTATTAGATTGTTAGTGACTTCTAAGAGATATTAGATTGTAGGTAATATAAAATTGTAGGAGAATTTAGTATAACTTTTATTCAAATACTTGTGAGTTTGATGTTGGTCGTTAAGAATATGTTAGGTAATTATCCAAAGTTATAATTACAATTAAAATGAGTTATCGGCCGAACAAAATGTTGAGATTTGTATCGGCATATAATTATAATTTGCTTACTTACTGTTATCAATGATATTGTATTTTTCTACAGGGTTTATTTTCTTTTTACAACACTTTAACGGCACATTATTCGACCAATTTACATTATCATGTCATAAAAAACGGAATACGTTATAATTTTATTAGATAGCTTATAGTGAACTCACACAGAGACTTAAAGTGAATGAATCACAGATATACGAAGCATAAACAGTTTTGGTCTTTTAAGACATGCAATACACCTTTCATGGGAAAAGGCAACGCCAAATGCAACTTGCTGTTAGGTTTTAGGCCCAAGTTGGCTCGTTTAAAATATAAAGTCTGTAAGAATGAATATACGAGTTAAGAATTTTAAACAACTGAAAATTGCACATATGATGCACCAGCATATCACCGACAATGCAGTTTAGAAACCGTCTACTCGATGTGCATATGCTATATTTGTACGATACTGCAACTATGGCAACGTGACCCGGAACACTCTGTTAGAATTCACAAGACCGGAAATTTGTTGTTTGTATATTATTTTACTTGTATCAAGCTTTAAGTCGATTTAAATTTCATTGCTGCATAGTCTTCAGTAATTATTTTATTAACATGAACTCATCATACAACCTTCGTTTGCTGTTTTTAACAATTATGTATACCGTATTTCGCATATGGTAAATTTAAAACAAAATGTCATTTCAAAAGAACTCGCGTCTAAGTGCATAGGTAGCTCTAAAAGTATGAAATGGCACCGAAGTCGTGGTTTGTGGCGTAAAAAGTGACTAAAAACCTTTATGGTCGCTACACAAGGATTCGACCAAGTGAATTTATTAATAAAATATGCTTTTTCATGTTCTCAATGAATTATTATTACCTTATTATGGAAGTGTACTATATAAAATGTATGATGTAGTTTTCAGATTGGGTCAACGCCGTATAAAGCTAATCGTGTCCACGTGCCGTATGATATCTTTGTTTGAAATAGCATATTTCTACTGATCGAATTTAAAATCGTCAAAGTCTAATGAATTTTTATGGTTTCGTTATAAAAAATAAAGTCTGAACATTTCAAAAATCGCTGAATGTTCCCTGACTATTGCTTTTTATTGGGATACACAGTATAAATGCTTATTTGACTTCAATTCGTTATTATATTAGATAACTAACATGAATGGTATATTACCGGTACTATAAATAACTATATAGACTCGTCTGATACATAATAATTTTAATTAATTCCCGAAATTATGTTCTTACATTGTTAATTTGTTTAATTGACTTGACAAATTCAGATAACAATTATGTTAACCTAAATTATTTTGGTTATTCATAGACCACTGGTGGAAACATGGAGCTATATGATTGGTTTATTCACAGCATATATATTAATGATAATTTTATTTAATTTTTAAATTAATAATTGTAATCAAAATAACTTTTGGGTCCGAGAAGTTTTCTTATAGTGTCCGAAAAATCTGGGGTCCAATAAGTCACCTCTTATTGGTGGGGACCAAAAAATCTGGGGTCTGAGAAGTCACGTAACCGATCATCTTGGCCGTCTGTTTAGGTAATTTTTAAATTACATCTCAATATTAATTTCAACGCCGATTGTCATTTTTAAAGACATGTCTTGTTTTACTTTTGGAAGCAGACCTAAAGATACCCAGCAACAGCGGTATCAATAAAAGACTAGTGCGACGAGCTGTTACTGCTGCGATTATAAAACGAAACCGGAACTGACTCGAAGCCAGATTACGGGTTCCAGAAACATCTTAAGTTTACCTCAAAAATATGTTCACTTAAGTCGTGGTTTGTGTAAGGTAATATTATAAAAACTACATATTAAACAGAAAATCAAATTACAGTTAAGTAAATAGTAGTTAATACTATTTTGATAATTAATGAATGCTAACAAGAATTTCATGTACGCGTGGAATAAAATGCTAAAGAAAACTGACGATTTTAAGGCCAAGTGTAAGTTTTTACTTTAAATGTTTCTGGAATACGACCCCCTGGTTTAGGAACCATGTAATTGATAGTCTAATGGCAACCCCACTGGCACTAGTTATTTGAAAAATTTTTGTGCATAGGTTTCCTGCTGAGACATTGTTCTTAATTTATGGGTAAGGTGAACATAAAATGCGTAAACATAGCGACAAAACTCACCAACTTGTAAAACTTTACTGCGACTACCGGGTATTGTCCGATGTATTGTCCGATGAAAAACAGCTTAGAATAACAATATGGTATACTTGTAAATATATTATTAAGTTGCTTGAATGTAAACTATATGAGGCGCGTCGTGGGAAAACCGGTCTTAATGCATGTGCGTAGTGTCGTCCCGGAATAGCCTGTGCTAATGTCCACAGGCTAATCTAGGACGGCACTTTCCGCCTACAGTGGATTTATGTTTAGAAGAGACTTTCTTGAAACAGAACAAACCATAAAAGCGGAGAGTGCCGTCCCGAATCAGGCTGACACTTTACGCACATGCATTAAGTCCGGTTTTCCCACGACGCGCTAATATTATCAAACTTAAGATTCGTCTTGTAAAAACAACACCTCAGATGTGGCTGCTATCTGAAATCGTTTATTCAAACCGATATAAACTAATGCACGTCCAGAATTTGATTCGTAAACGTATTGAAGAATTGCTGCAGTCTTAATTTAAGTAATGCGTCAAGGACAAAAGCTGTCCTTGCAAAACGACAACTATAACTACTAGTACTGTAGACTGAAAAGACAACAACGTTAATCTTCTCGGAAAAGAATATAAATTATTCTACAATTTATGAGCTGTGCACACACAGAAACAACTACATTTAAAATTATGAAACAAACTTAGTTTCCTTGAGAAGATTGCGATGTTGAACGGACCCTGCTTTCTATAATTTGTATTAAGTGTCGTTTGAAGCAGATATAAATTTATGCTGCAACACGCATGCAGTGCCAGTAGCAACGTTCTTAAATATTCGGATCTAACCAATTGTATATTGTAAGCCAAGTATTTTTTGGCGTAGCTGTCTGAGGTCACTTTTGACCTAGATTTATTGCGATAATTATGCAGCGGGAAAATTGAATGCCAACAGAATTTGGCAAATTTTCTAATTTTAGGGAATGCACACTTACAACAATGGTTTAATGTATATCAACAACTTGTGCATACTTTTGGGGATTAAAATGTACATGATTGTTTACACAAGCGGTTAAAATAAAGTTATAATCATATCTTCGACATACACTCTAGAACTGAACATAAATATGAACATATTTTCTCAATGTATGTCAAGAACATAATATTATATTCGTTCTCAGAATTAATCCACTGTTTTGTTTAGCCTAGCGGCGCGCTCTATAAATAACAATTGATTCTAGCGAGTTCAACACACGATCATTCTAAAAGTAACGCGTTTAGCGGCCGGTGTAAAGCTGTTATAATATGCGTGCATCAATTAGCGTCCAGAGAATCATAAGAGCGAATATTTCAATAAATGGGGAGTTTATGTTTATAAACTTACGGTGCATGTTAATTTGAAATTGAATGGCGGTTGCGTTCTATTAAGAATTAAATAGAACTGCACATTTCTATCAACTTCTCAGGTAGATGTTAATCAACCTATAAACAGATATATTTCAATAAATAAAATGTGGTGAAATAAGTAACCGCATACGTTTGTCTTTCGCACGAGACGTTAAACCGTGCTAGGTACTTCACACCGGGCACTAAAAGACCCAGGGTCGTCTCTGGAACGGGGCGTCTCCTGTAACTTGCTCTATCCCCCGTAACCCAACTAACAAGTCTTCTGGGGGCGATGGCCATATGGGAGAGAATCCGGTGCACTCGATAAAAATGTACTACACGGGGGCGATGGCCATATGGGAGAGAATCCGGTGCACTCGATAAAAATGTACTACACACTACAGAATACGTCGAACTGTTGTTCATGCTACTTTTACTTTATTTTCGTAGCGTTAATACATTATTTGCAATACCTATTATACTCATAAACCCTTGATACATCATATTCCTACCGAATATAATTTTAAATCGCCATAGTGTAATGAAATTTTATGTTTGTGTTATCAAAAATGTTAGTCATTATTATTTCAAATGCGCTGAATGTTCCCTGAAGATTGCTTTTCATAAGGATACACAGTACATATCATTAAATGACTTAGAAATGTGTATGTATTATGCATAGATAACTTACAAGATGAAGGTAGGATATATTACTTAAGAACAATAAGCGTCTGATAAAAAATAATTTTCATTCATTCCCGCAGTTATTTTCGTGCATTGTTAATTTGTTAAATGAGGCTGACAAATTTATATAATAATGATTTATTCACGGTACAAATATTATTAATAATTGAATTAATCACACATTAATTTTGGGATATGAGAAGTTTTCTTATGGTGCTCAAAAAATCTGGGGTCCGAGAAGTCGCAATGTCTAAGTGGGGACCGAAAAATCTGGAGTCCGAGAAGCCACGTAACCGATCATCTTGGCACTCTTGTATTATGTTTAGGGTAAAATGATATCTCATTATTAATGTCAACGCCGATTGTCTTTGTTAAGACATTTCTTGTTAACATCTGGTGCGGATATAAATTACTAGTGCTCTACACATTATGTAAAGAACATATACAACAAGATTCTGTGTTTGATAAACACACATGCCCCCCCTTGACGCTGGGTAGCCCATTTCTTAGTCCAAATTAGGTGAAGGTCAAGGTCAAAGTGAGGTTGTGTGGGTGGATTGTGAACGGTCATAAGTAAAAACTGTGTAAATATCAACGTGTTGTAGTAAGCGGTTTTGGTGCTAGACGACACGGTAAAACTCTAATTAACCAAGAAATGGCACTTTTGAAGTCCAAATTAGTTCAAGGTCAAGGTAAGGTTGGGTGATATGGGTGGATTGGGGATGGTCATAAGCAACAACTGTGTAAGTATCTAAGTGTTGTAGTAAGTGGTGTTGGTGCTAGACGAAACGGTAAAATCTAGTTAAGCAAAAAATGGCACTTTGGAAGTCCAAATTAGGTCAAGGTAAGGTTGAGTGATACGGGTGGATAGGGAATGGTCATAAGCAACAACTGTGTACGTATCCAAGTGTTGTAGTAAGCGGTGTTGGTGCTAGATGAAACGGTAAAATCTACTTAACCTTGTCACGGATGGAAAGATGGAAGGACGGACGGAAGGACGATCACTATATGCCTCCTGCATCAAGATGCCGGGGGCATGAAAACAATTATTAAACATAAAAGCAGTTTTATGATAAACTTGAGGAAATGGCGAGTTTCAACGGACACAGCTACTGCCATGTACATGTCTGTGATTGGGACTTTCCATACTTGTGATTTTCCAAGGGAGCTATACCTATATAACTACAGCATCCACGAAGGCAGCAATACAATCAAAGCATCACGATAATTTGAGTTCACTGTTTCATTAACTCCATCATGCATAATCTTAATTTAGTTTAATATAGACAGTTGTATTTCTTTTGAACTTTTCCGCTGATATTCGTTTTTTATGGCGCCTTGCCATCATTGCTTTTCTTTTACGTAGACGTATTATCTCCCGTTCGAAGGTCGTGCCGATTCTTACCCAAAGTAAAAATGACATTGGCCCTAAAAACGCAAGGCACGCGTTAAGTGCACAGGTGCACAGAGTAACCCGAGATGTCGCGTCCCATATCTAGGCCGCACGCTGATACAGATTGCTTAACGCTGCAATATCTAACCGTGTAACACTGACACACTAACAGCGTCGGAAGGCATGCAAATACATCGGGAATAAATCGACTGTTAACAAGTTAAAAACGCTGCAAACGACATGGTCGCGTCATTTGAATATGTTTTAATGTTGCAACGTGCCTTTAAACTATTTTTGACTATGTGGCAGGGCCAATAGCGTTCGTTGGGGCAGAAATGTGCAGGTGGTTTGCAACGAAGCAATTGCTTTTTCGCTGTCATCTACGCTAATGCACAAATGTGCACCTTTAATTAATAATAAATTAAAACTGATCGATCGAGACAAATTCAAATATATTTTCGTTCGGGGATCAACGTTAGAAGCCCAAGTCAAGTTATTGTTGCGAATTTAATGTATTTAATGCATACATGTTAAGGACAAAAACTAGCGCTTACGTAAAGCGTTTGGTCATTTGTTTGTATTAATATATTATGACGTGAATGGGCGAGGCTCTGTAATCCGTGGCCGAAGCATTGAATTCCATGGTCACGGTTACGAATTACGTCACTAATGATATGAATTCCATGGCTGAAGCCACAAATTCCGTGGCTAAAGCTGGGAATACCAGGCCGAAGCTATGAATTTAGTGGTCGAAATTACGAATTTCGTGGCTAAAGGTATAAATCCCGTTGCTAAAGCTATGAATGTCATTTCTGAAGCTATAGATTCCGTGGCGGAAGCTACAAATTACGTGGTCACAGCTATGAATTCCGTGGTTGAATTATTAATGTGCCTAAATATATTAATACCGTAGAAAACGCTATGAATTATTTGGCCGAACTACGAATTTCGTAGCTGAACTACACATTTCGTGGCCGAAGACACGAATACCTTTTTAATGCTGAATACTACTGCAGAAACTGCCATTGGAGTTTCATTGGATGTAGAGCTAACGTTAGGAAGTTCTTCCTTATATGGTGGGTGTATATACCAGTACTTGGCAGTGGTCATCCAGGTTCGGTTATAAACCACTCTGATTTTGAAAGAGCACAAATTACGTACAACTAAGTTGCTATTTTGTATTGCAAAATATGTAAGGCTGGAATTTTTTAGCGTTGCCTTATTTTACTTCAAGTATGTTTGGGCATCAATTACTACATGAGGTTTATCAGACAGACCTAAAATGTGTTTTGCATTTCTGGATAAATGTTGCAAAACACATCCACCAGAGCATAATACAAGTCATGTACAATTGAAAATACATAGCATACAAACAATGAAGTAATTTCAGTTGGTATTGTTCAATTTAATCCCCCCTTTAATAATTTGGGATACTCGTGGTCTTAGCTCTTAAACACAATAATCATTTTCCATAACTGTGCTGAAAAACACATGTCAAACTGGAGCTTTGGAGAGAAATGATGACACCTGATAGCGTGGTTCACAGGGATCTATGGGTAGTTAATTGTTGATAATAATCACTCCGGTTAGCGATGGTTAACTTCTTACGCAGACACAGTCAAACCAAAGCCCATTCAAAAAGCTAACCCTTTCGTATTCAGTATCCATCATGCGAGCACAATCAAAGAATTATCACATTTTTCAAGTCCCTTTGGTTTCATTCACCAGGAGGTTTGAACGGAGATTGTTTACTTGATGTCCTTTAAATCTGATCGAATTGTGTTTGCTTTGGTTTAAATGCGAACAATCATGCTAGTGATGACATTTTGCATTATTTTCAACAAAAACCAAACAATTGCAAAAAATCTTTCCCATAAAATGGAAGCAGGTACTCATACCTACCCACTGGCTAATTACATGGCAGTGTCCTTGTATATGAATTGCAATTTTGTATTTTAAATACTAATATGGAGTTATTAATGTGTTTCAACTGCAACATTTATGAAACCAATACTTTATTTGAAAATACTTCAATGTATCATCATTAAGGCATGAAATCGTCCTGTATATAAAACATAACGAGTTAACAAAGTCACTGCTATAGCGAATCAAAGTAAACTTGCATTCAGCTCCAAACCATTACTAATGTCATTATATTATGTGGACCAAACATTCAGTTTATAGTTCAACCTGAGGAATTAAATCTATACTATATTTGAGGCGCGTCGTGAAAAACCGGACTTAATGCATGTGCGTAAAGTGTCATCCCGGATTAGCCTGTGCATTCCGCACAGGCTAATCCAGGATGGCACTTTCCGACAAGAGTGGATTTATGTTTAGAAGACACTTCCTTGAAACAGAAAATAGCATAAAAAGTGAAAGTGCCATCCCGGATTAGCCTGTGCGGACTGCACAGTCTAATCCGGGACGACACTTTACGCACATGCATTATGTCCGGTTTTCCCACGACGCGCCTCATTTGTAGCTAGAATGTTTGGTTCTGTATTAATGGTTGATATGCCAGGGTTGGACATCCCAACTGCTACAATTATTTCCAGCTCGATGACCAGTACTTCTATATGAAAATGACTTCTGAACCATGGGACGCATAAGGGCTCGTTAAAAATTTAACAATAATAGACATAGCAAAACCTGTAATGCGTCATTGAAATCAATTAAATAGCAACCTGATTGTTTAGATATAAATATACTCTGTTTTGTAATTCTTTAATGTATTGAGGACCATAAAGACAGTAAATTTAGTGAACTTTAATAATAAACTTCTAATTTGCAACTAATTTCCCATATATGTTGCGTATGGACAGTTATTTGAAAACTTTGATACATATTCTACCTCCAAGAAAAAAAACAAACACTAACAAAATATAAATTAAGGAATACAACTTTTTCTTCACAATGGATTATCCCAATATTATTTTACATAGAGTTGTCCTCAACGGCGTTTTCATGACACTGGAAAATAAGTAGTAGTGGTTCCAGAAACAAAACAAACATGCATGATAGCTTTATTTTACTATTTGCAAACTTCAGGGACAGTTTTATATATAGAACAATATCATATCTATGATTTTGACTTTTTATTATAAATTAATAAATTAATAATCTCAATAAATGCAAAAAGAAAGAAAACATGTTTGTACAACTGTTTCTAGTTTATCTTTAAGGACATTAATAACATTAATCTGAGCCAAAAAATGGCGACTGCATTGTCCATCCATTTTCATAACACCCTCATCAAACCAGCTTACACTTTTTGCAACCATTTTTTATTCTTGGCACCACCTATGCATGGCAATAAATACTATTTAGGCCTACAGTTGCATCACTGTTTTTGCTGCCACCCATTTTGTTTCTCCTCCATAGAACCTTTGCATAATAAGCAATGCTTTTGGGCCAAAAGCTACCAGTAGTTTTTTTCATCTCTGCACAACCTTCACATAGCAATAAATATGATGTTTGGGCCAAACTTAATTTTGCTTTTTTTCTTGTCAAAATACTTGCATTACAAATAATACTGTATACTGGTGCATGTCACCTAATTAAGTTTACCATATGCATGACATTTGTTTCATCATCAGTGTCACTCTCCACGCCTTCTATGTAATTTTCCAGCACTTCTTTTACGTTCCCCTGTTGTTTTTTCTCCCTTGAACCCTTGCATGGAACTAAATATTACTTTGGCCTCACTTTACACGTCATCTAATTATGTTCACCATATCCATGACATTCGTTTTTATCCTCTGCATCACTCTCCATTCCCTCCATGTGATTGTCAAGAACTTCTTCCACATCCCCCGGAATTTTGGCCTCACTTCACACCTCATCTAATTATGTTCACCATATCCATGACATTCGTTTTATCCTCTGCATCACTCTCCATTCCTTCCATGTGACTGTCAAGAACTTCTTCCACATCCCCCTGAACCTCCATGTGTTCTTCAATCGCCTCCTCCTCCTCTTCCTCCTCTGTGAGTGAACCTGCCATGTGTTTGAACAACACCATAGGCTTCAATGTTCTGCTTACTGAACCTTCGTCGAGAGTTTCACTGTAGGTTTCTGGAATCTGAAAATGAAATAAGGATACAAATCATGCGATGCAAAACATTTTTTTCTTAAGGAGTATTTATACTACAGTGTTGCTCCTAGAAATATCATATTTCACAAAATGTAAACTGCAATACCACTAAAAGATTTTTAAATCACAAATACTAGTAGATTACATTTTATCAAGATTTTATAAAGTTAATTTCCCATATATTATTATCATGCTGTTGGTACAGTGGAATCACCTTTTCGGGGAGGTGTAATTTTCGCGCTTTTTGTGCTCCTGCCATTGAGCGAATTTATAACCATCGTGAATATTTTCCACCTAATAATTTATAAACATGTCCGCAATCAAATTTTCGCAAAATTTGTACCCTGCGAATTCAAGTGTTTCCACAGTATATGAAGGACATGTTTTGCATTGATTTAATAAAGCAATGAAGTTTTTAAACTTGAATTATTAGAGCCAGAGCTTTATAATTGTTAGCAAATAAATTACAAATTTCAAACAAATCCTTTGAAAAAATTTACAATAATATATTGAAAATACAACTTTGCCAGAAAGTAACAAATTCAATATCAGCCAGTGCATACCTCTTTGTGATCCTCTGACATGTGTATGGTTATGTCTCCTTGGTCGCCATTGGTTACCTGCTCCTGTGTCACAACCGCCTGCAACTCGGCTGCACTGAGCTGCGACTGCGAGACCAGCGCTTGGAGATCGGCATCTGTCAGCTGACCCGTTGTTATAGCACGAATCTGCTCTTCCGTCAAGTTTATATTACCTTCACCTGCAAAAGAGAAAGATGTAATCCAACTTATTAAGGAAAATAAATATGGATGGTTATGCCTGTTATGTTAGACCATGACCAACTTATCACTGAAGTTGTAAAAGCATGTTCAAGGTATCAACAATGTTGAGGCACCATATAAAAGGATCACCAGTGTTGAAACATTATGTCCAATGCATCATCAATGCTATAACACTATGTCTTAAGGTACAACCAAAGCTCTGACACCATGTCTTAAATAAAGCCAATATTAAGGTACCATGTCTAAGGTTCCACCACGTCTTGATGCAAGGTATAAAGTACCACAATTTATGTGATATAAAGCCTGAAGTACCAACAATGTTGTGAGAAAATGTCTAGGGTACCACCAAATATTCTGATATGTCCAAACAAACCTATCACAAATGTTGTGTCACCAAGGCCAATTTACTACAATTGTTGTGACACCGTGTTTAAGGTACCAACAATGTTGTGACACGATGTTTAATGTACCAACAATGTCGTCACACCATCCCTCAGGTACCAACAATGTTAAGACACCATGTTTAATGTACCGACAATGTTAAGACACCATGTTTAATGTACCGACAATGTTGTGACACCATGTTTACTGTACCAACAATGTTGTGACACCATGTTTAATGTACCAACAATGTTGTGACACCATGTTTAATATACCAATAATGTTGTGACACCATGTTTAATATACCAATAATGTTGTGACACCATGTTTAATATACCAATAATGTTGTGACACCATGTTTAATATACCAATAATGTTGTGACACCATGTTTAATGTACCGACAATGTTGTGACACCATGTTTAATATACCAATAATGTTGTGACACCATGTTTAATGTACCGACAATGTTGTGACACCATGTTTAATATACCAACAATGTTGTGACACCATGTTTAATGTACCGACAATGTTGTGACACCATGTTTAATGAACCGACAATGTTGTGACACCATGTTTAATGTACCGACAATGTTGTGACACCATGTTTAATGTACCAACAATGTTGTGACACCATGTTTAATGTACCGACAATGTTGTGACACCATGTTTAATATACCGACAATGTTGTGACACCATGTTTAATACACCAATAATGTTGTGACACCATGTTTAATGTACCAAAAATGTTGTGACACCATGTTTAATGTACCGACAATGTTGTGACACCATGTTTAATATACCGACAATGTTGTGACACCATGTTTAATGTACCGACAATGTTGTGACACCATGTTTAATGTACCAACAATGTTGTGACACCATGTTTAATATACCAACAATGTTGTGACACCATGTTTAATGCACCGACAATGTTGTGACACCATGTTTAATGTACCGACAATGTTGTGACACCATGTTTAATGCACCAACAATGTTGTGACACCATGTTTAATGTACCAACAATGTTGTGACACCATGTTTAATGTACCGACAATGTTGTGACACCATGTTTAATGTACCAACAATGTTGTGACACCATATTTAATATACCAATAATGTTGTGACACCATGTTTAATATACCAATAATGTTGTGACACCATGTTTAATGTACCAACAATGTTGTGACAACATGCTTCTTTGGGAGACTATCCGTATCAGCAGGTAATCACATAGTGTTTGTATAGGAACTGGAAAGAGGTACTGAGAAGATGCATTGGCCATTCTGTTAAATTTACCAATGCTGTAGAAGACATTTCCCATGTTGCTTTTCCATGAAACCAATTCTAATATTCAGCAAAAATTGTCATCTTTTGACCACCACTGATTTTGGTGAAAAAAAAGGCAAACAACAAATACATTGACAGCAATGCAGTGCATATGTTTGAACTTCAATTGTTCAACTTTTTAAATTAACAAATTGTTTATATATTTTTATGCAAAAGATGGAATTTTAATAGTACATGCAATTCATGCTTAAGGAAGGTATCTCAATGTCATACTGTATATCAAGTTTCACTACTCAATCTTCATACCTTTAGCAACATGACGATTCATTTGTTACATTGTGCATAAATAAATTTGCCAAAATTCCTAGTTAATCAGCAAACCATTTCTATGTGTGAAATACCTTGCATTCCTGAAATCTTGCTGTCTACGACATACAACAAAACATATTATGATGTGCATATAAACATTGCTTACGCCAAAAGCCACATCAATAATATGCCCACAATAAATGAGAAATGCCAACAAAGTAAACAAAACAAGCTTAACAAATGAAAACTATCAGGGGTCTTTTCATAAGAACTCATTTGCATACCGAAAGGTCCCATCCCATGTAACCTTAAGAATAAATCAACCCAAAGAGAATATCTCATAATCAGCAAAATGGTGTCTTCAGTCGTGAAGTGATGCACAAAATTAGAGAAAACAAAAGCATGAACAAGTGAAATGAAAACTAAAACATCAGTTTTCATTTTTTCATTTTCTTGGCAGCAGACTTCAAATAGGAGGGATCATCAACTAATTTAGTGAACAATAAGTCATTCTATTAGAAACAATAGATAAAATCATCCATTGACAATAATGTTTTTCAGGACCATTGCTTCCATTTATAGGATATTCCTTAATTTTTAAGGAATTATTCACAGGGACTGATTCATAGCATTCAAACTTAACCGAAATACCTTATGCAAAGTAAACACAAACATTAGCTCTTGTGATTGTATTTGACCACCATTTACTAGATTCCCGCCAAAGATTATCAGCATGCATGCATTGGTGACAAGCAAAGGAGGCCATGCAGAGCAATGGGTGGGGTGGCGAGTGACGTTCTTATCATCAGTCAGCCAGTGGACTTTTTTCACAGTCTGTCAACAAGTGATGACCAATATAAAGAACAATATGTGAGGCAAAGAAAAGGCATTGTGAAAGCAAGAATAAAAGAGAAGAAAAAGCATAACGGAGTGGTTATGAGACAATAAAACACAGATAAGAAAAACTGTGGGAAGATCTTCCCACCATGGATTGATTAAATGACTGTCTAAAGAATTTAAATGATCACTTTCAAGATAGGGTATATTGTCTTTAAAGACAGTAGAGATTAAATGGTATGAAACTGTATCTTTCACTATTGTGATTTTTAACAAAGAATATATGATAAAAAGCTTAAAGATGGTGGTATTGTTTTTCTTTCAGTGCACTGTTTGTGTATTGAGCTTAGATAATAATACTTTAAAAAATGTATGACTTGTGAATACACCAATTGTTGTGTATTGAACAAAAGAGATCTTAATCTAGAAGGAAACTATTGAGA
The DNA here is from genome assembly GCA_027627225.1 of Congeria kusceri. Taxonomy (NCBI): domain Eukaryota; kingdom Metazoa; phylum Mollusca; class Bivalvia; order Myida; family Dreissenidae; genus Congeria; species Congeria kusceri. Next base: position 44,381,484 of record CM051024.1, read on the forward strand.
CGTTTTCAAAATTATTGACAAGTAAACAACTGTCAAACATAAAGGCTCAATTACTGGTACTGGACAAAAACAAAAGGCAAAGCATTAAAAGGCAAAGCATTAAAAGGCAAAGAAACAGAAAATAGCTTGAGCACATAGCAATAGTAAGGTGCAAAATTATGGTAAACTTTTACACAAGAGTTTGATGAGCAATTGATAACACAATAAAAATGTGGCACAAAATAATAACAGCCCAACAATTCTGCATCAGTGTCTTGAAATCAGGTACATGATATTGTAGGACATGCAGTAAAGCATGTGAATACTAAAACACATATACCATAATGCAATTATCAATATTTTCCCCCAGCGGGGGGGGGGGGGGGGGGGAAGCGGCGGGCAATACCAGGGGAATCTGACTAATTGTATTTTTGGGGGTCTAATTCCCCACACTAGAGCCAAGCATTTTGTCTAAATTCCCTCAAGGGGGGATGCTTAATTGGTGTATCAAATGGCCCAGGGGCCAATATTATCGGGATCTAAAATCCTAACAAAGTCTATTTCCCGGGACCCGGAATCATTCGGCGTGTCAAATTCCCGCCAGTCAGGAATTGCTTTCAGTCTAAAGTCCCATATATGCCCACCCCTCCCCCCTGGGGGAAAATATTGATAGGTGCATAATTACTGGGTACCTATGAAATGCTACCCAGGGCTTTACATGTTCTCAAGATGGTGTATATATGAAATAAATACTTGTTGTTTTGTCATATACACTTACAGTCGACATGACTGTAAATCATCTACATAAATATTGCTGCTCACAACACCATCTGCAACACCTAACAGTAATCAGTTGTTAAATAAGGATTCTAACATGATACTCGCTAATATCTATATAGACAAAGAACAAAATTATCGTTGTTGAATTACCCAATAAACAATGCAAAATGTAGTCCCATTCATTAATTTAGATTTCACCAGGCATCTCTGCTCCCACAAACAATTAGGAGGTCCTGACATTTTGAATTGCTATACAGAGTGTCAATCAAATCTTCTCCATGGGTCAATTGATTACACAACATCAATAATGTAGCCCCATTCAAGACCTTGGAAACTGTATTCAGCTGTAGAAGATGACCAAGACATACAGAATGTATTTGATTAGCTTGCATCATGTACATAATTGAAGAAGCCTTCCAGAAAACTGTAGAAAATTCACAGGAAACTGATTTCATTGCACATGTTTAAAGAATAAAGTATTAATAAGGTGGTAAAAATTAAATAGAGCATATCTTTGTCAATTACATAAAATATTATTTCAGTTTTACAATGCTTGGGAAAATACATTTTTATATGTATATATTTTTCAATTTTTCCTGATGTATGGGAGTATAAATAATTAATGTCCATTCTCAGCTATATGTTTATTTGTAAGCAAAAATACCAGTATCTGATGATAACCATTAGGTTTGTGAGACATTCATTCATATGATGGTACAGTCGAACCTGTCTAAACCGAAAGGCGTCGGGACCGGGTCCTTCGTTCGGTTTTTAGAGGTGTTCGGTTTACCAAGATTTTTTTTTTTAAATATCATTTTCCTTTAAAAATGTACACTCTATTTTATATGTTAATTCGAGTATATAATAAGACAACATGTTAATGTTTACACTTTTATAACTGTTCATTATTTTTATTAGTTGCATGTATATTTGTATATAAACCGACACTCAATCAATCAATCAAACAAGTTCATGTATTGTTTAAAGAAATCACCAATTGTTGACTGCTGTGATTAGTTTAAACCTATTTATTTAGCAAGATTGTATCGCAAACTTAGGCTTATAGAGATCAGTGATCGAAATATTGCCAGAATTTACTGTATGCATAAATTAATTACACTGTTGTAATCGTAAATTTCAACATAAAACACAATAGACTAATCTGTTTTTTCACAAGTTGACTATTGTCGTATGCACAGACTAGCTTATCGCTGATTGCGCCACTGCCCCGTTATCACCATGGAGATTATGCCCTTTGTGTGTTCTTGTGTCACCAATTATCTGGTTCACGCCTCTGTGGTAGCTCGAAGTGACACCTGACAGGATACACCGTTTGGTTTATTCAGGGTTTTTAAGGTTGAGATCCAATCGTTCGGTATTCGGTTTGGACAGGGTTCGGTTTATTAAGGTTTTTTGATATATAAAACAGAAGGAAAAAACTCCGGACGGACACAGCCGTTCCGTTTTGACATAGATTCGGTTCTTACAGGGTTCGGTTTGGAAAGGTTTCACTGTATTTAAATAGTTTTCTTGAAGCAAAAAGTATCCATTACATTTAAAAACCCTCCAACTTAACAGGCTTAAAATAACGCTTAAAATCATATATTGGTATATTTAATAATTTTACAGAGTAACCATGGCCACTGATTTATTAATAACATTTTTTATGAATGCCTTGGTAACAAAAAAAAGAAGAAAATGATCAGGGGATTGGTCTATCCCTACATTCTTCTGGATTACCTTTTATTGCTGAGTCTGCAAAAATTGCAAGATTGTGAAAGATATCAGTCACTTTATCTCCAAATTTGAATGGATTAGAACAGATGTTACATATTTGAATATTAAGTGGGACATCCTGCTTAACTTCCATAGGGTGCAATCACAATCCTTTAAAGGTTCGGATATTGCTGAACGAAGCTGGATTAGGGTGTTCTTTGCGCCTTCTGCTGCTAGTTTAAAAATCAGGACATGTACAACAACGTTCAGTCAAGGGGTTTCAGGTATCATACATGAGTCTAGATTAACTCTCAAGTGTTCTTTTTTACTATATTTTTTGTTAGGTTTAGTAGAATTTTCTTTGATAATAAAACCTGATCAGCGTGGTAACCACTTGCCAATCCCATAAGATATTAATGTTTATATTGCAATGTCATGAAAATGAAGACAGTAAGGTGCAGGACAACTGTTAGTTTTTTTTAAATCTTGCTCAGAGCAAAAAACCCTTACCATTCCCTGAAAATGTAACTTTGTGTATATATAACCATAGCACTTAGACCAAAAGGTACAACAAACCTCAGATTTCTCAGGGTAATTTCCAGGTCTGAATAAGGAACCTTTTCTGTAAAGTTTCGAAGAATTACACTACAATAAAAGGAAATTCACAAAACTGATGGGTGAACCCCATCTTCCAATAAAAATGTGCATTGTTGAAAACATATTTATTTAATGTAAAATAAAGAGTTTAGTTTTTGGAGAATAGTAAATACTGTAATCGTACACGATTTGCATCATACTGTCAAATTGCTCTCAGGGAATGCATGTAAATGTCACCATTTTGGTGGCCTATGGTTTGTCATTGAAGTTCAGATACAAGGGAGCCAGTCTGTAATAAAATTATCTTCTCTTGCAAAGGCCATGTAATATAATACACCATTTGAGACCACACATTAACTTTGCTCTTTATACACAAGAAAATAAATATGACAACTTAATTGGGATTGCTGTTAATACTTTAATTTGCTATGCACCTTTAGCAGTACATTATTAACCCACAATTAAATTATCAAAATTCCTGAACTGAAATGAAATGCCTAGGTTACAGAAATAAAGCATTTTGAAAGGTCAACCAAGGCAGCATTCCACCTTTGGCATACTTATGCTATGTTAATTACATGTATTAGAAAAATGTTGTGGTGACAGAAAAATTATGACAATTATAGGATTATAATTGAAACATCAGTTATAAATCATCGCAAGCATAAAGCATGTAACAAGAATAAGATTAGCTGATATATGAATATATTCACCGATGTCTCATTTAATGTACAATGACAGCAAAAGATGTCGTGCGAAAATCCATCATCCTGAACATTTTCTCACTGATTTTGCCAGGTAATTTATTACATTAAAACATATTTTTGTCATTGCCATGAAGACATTGAAATGATGGTATCCAAATTACCATTCGGATACATAATTCAAAATAAAATACACAGGATGTGGCATGCATGGGAGAAAAAATATTTCTTAACATCAAACTGCCTTGGTAACCATAGAACATAATACAGCTTTTTTTGTTTTGAAAATCATATTAAACTGAGTTAAAACTGTCCTGAAAGCCTTACTATTGTGACAGGCTTGAACAAATGTGGGAATGTACGCCATAATGCAATCATTTGTTTATCTGATTAACTCTCATACATGTTTTTCTTTTGGTCCTTGGATGGCCATTGCTGTCAAGGACAAACAAAAAACCTCCTGGTCATAAGTAAGGAGTTGGTTTTTTTTTTTACCCTGGTATCCAACTTTTTTGCAGGCAATTTTTGAAGGAACAGTGTTTATGCTGCAGTTCTGAAAGATAATGGCTGTGGCTGTGCAAAAGTTATGTCATGCTTGCTGGCTTGTTCCAAAGAGTGGAGTGTATTGCCATTGGGTATTCTTCCTATATTCAAATTCACATTGGATCTAATGGTCATAAACAAATTGTGCAAGTTTGGTAAAGACTGGTTGAAAATAAAGTCCCTGTCTTGCATCAAGCCCATTTTTAAAAATAAATTTCATAAATAAGGGAAAATAACTCCAGTGTTCATTGCCTGATCTGTCTTGTTTGCAGCATGACATTTTATGGCCATACAAAACCTGTTGAAAATTGATCAAGACTGAAATGAAAAATGAAATTTCCATGCAAGAAAAAGGCAATTTTTTCTCTTTTTTTCCATACAAAGGGGCGATAATTCCAGTGTTTGTGGCCCTTGGCCCATTTTTGGCTTCTGCTGCGACTGAATGATCACACACAACCTGTGGAAGTTTGGTCAAAATTAGACGAAAAATGAAGTCTCTATGAACAAAAAGACAATTTTTACATTTTTCCTAAAAACAAGGGGCCATAACTCCAGTGTTTGTGGCCTAAACTTACCCATCTTTGGCTTCTTTTGAGATCTTTTGGTCACACACAAACTGTGAATGTTTGGTCAAGATTGGAATAAAAATGAAGTCTCTATTAAAGAAAAATGCTTCCTATTTTTTCATATTTTTTTTTTAGTCACACACAAACTGTAGAAGTATGGTCAAGATTGGAAAAAAAGAATTCTCTATCAAAGAAAAATGCAATGTTTTCCTATTTTTCAACAAAAAAGGGGCATAACTCTGGTGTTTGTGGTGTCATCAGGCCCATGGTGCGCTTCTGCTGTGATCTTTTGATAATACACAAACTGTGCAAGTTTGGTCAAGTAAATGAAAAGTGAAGTCTTTATGAACACAAAATGCAATTTTTGCATTTTTTTTCAACAAAAAGGGGCCATAACTCAGGTGTCTGTGGTCCAATCTTGCCAATCTTTGGCTTCTACTGAGACTTTATGGCCAAACACAAACTGTGAAAGTTTGGTCAATATTGGGTGAAAAATGAAGAGAACTTTACTAGAAAAATGCATTTTCCTTGAAAATGAGGCAAAAACTCAAAGGTTTCTGGTCTGATTTGGCCCATTATTGATACCATCCACGATTTTATGGTCATACACAAACTGTGCAAGTTAGGTCAAGATTGTATAAAAAAAAAAAGTAGTCTTTATCGCGATGACGGTCAAATTGTTGACAGCATACGGAAGACGGATGAAGAAAGATGCAGGAAAGGTCCCCTATACCAATAGCTCACCGAGCACTCCAGTTGAGCTAAAAAGACAAGGGCCACAAGTTCAATAAACATCTTAAGGCTATCTGAAAACATTTTCACATATGTTCGAACTTGTGTAATGTAATTTTTCTGAGACTACATGTACTTGTAAATCTTCCAACCCCTTTGTAGGTAAGAAAACAAAAGAAATTTAAATTGTTGATAATAAACACTATGCACAATGCCATACACACATAAAGTAAAACTAATGATTTGTAAGTTAGGGACAAACTTTTTTTGGATTATCGCCCGAGCCATACTGAAGTTACTTACATACACATCCAAAATAGTACAAATATTGGAAGGAAACCTGTTTCCTCAACAAACAATGCTGGCTTCTTATTTCTAATCTAAATCACAAGGTATTTACAAGGTCAAAGTGGCCAGTGGCCCACATAACAGACCCAGTGAAAGAAGTCATGTGTGTCCACTCAAGTGACATAGACCACAGCTGGTACAGAATGGCAAGACACCCAAAGTGGCTACAATTCATAAGTGTGTCCACAATGATACCAATCTCATTAAAACTATTTCCAGTCTGACGCTACTATATTATCCGCTGACTGGATCTGATGACTTCGCATTAGGGGTCACGTTCCGATGACCTTTTCAGGAGCCAATCAAACTGTTGCTTTCAAAATGTTGTGGTGTAACTTCATATATAAACCGCAAATACTATGGACAAAATTAACGTGAACTTCCGATGTTTACTCGCCTAAGGTACCACTACATCCATTGTTATCTGCTTGAAAATTAACTGTAAATGATTTATTCCGGAGGATGAGCTGGAAATGCACCACTTTTCGAAAACCATGGCCAAACATTGCTGTGCAAAAGGCAATTTCATTGGGCGCAGCAGTGCTGATATTTTATTGTTCGGAAGGTCATTTAAACGTGACCTGTTATACAATGTCTTCAGATCCTAACAATGTTAGCATTTGATTTTAATGAAATTGATTACCTTGGCCAAAATGTAGTAGACATGCCAAACAATTGTGAAATAGGTTAATTACAAGTCATAAACATTTTTTGTGTGTGTAAAATCTAAGTAAGAATATTTCCATTTTTTGCAACATTTTTGTTTCATTGGGAAAAAAAGATACAGACAGACAGAGTTCATAACATGTCTTACAAACTTTGGACTTAATTTTGCCAGATTATCTATTTTCAACTTTTATGTACATACCCATGAAAATATTTTGATGTATAGGCACTTCTTTCCATACATACCAGTATGCCTAGTTGTGCCCCTGAATATAATATCTGTTATTCACTGACCCCATTGGTGCTGTGTCTGAAAGGGTGTTAAACAAAAACTGATTGGTCAACAATTTCTGTGAACAAAAGGTCACCATCCCAGTGAGTGTATGAAATGCATCTACTTTTCATCCATTCATAACCAGGCCATTCAAATCACATGGGATAACTGTTGCACACCCTTTGCTTCATTCATAAAACTGTAAGCTGAACTCCTGGCCTGAATCAGCACATCAACAACAAACCACAAGAACAATAAAGCCTTTCCTTTCATTTCTCAAAAGCCCATTAGACCATTTGTCACTTAGTCATTTGGTCAAAGGTTGGCAATATCAGAGACATCAGCAGTTACACAGAAGGATGAGAAAAAACAAAAAGCCCTCTCAAACTGGCAGCCATAACTTGGTCATGCAAAGTGATTTGTTAAAAGCTTTTGATCTTATTAATGACATGATGTAAACAATGAGTTAAGCCATGTGTTGGTCATGTGATCAACTCAACTACAGGAAGTTGTATTCAATACAGGTAACATAATATTTAATAATTGTGTTTCAATGCCAATGGGGCAAAATTGGGTAAGTAATGGCTACCTTAAAACCATGGGCACTTCTTACTGGGGCAAAGTTGGGTAAGTAATGGCTACCCTAAAACCATGGGCACTTCTTACTGGGGCAAAGTTGGGTAAGTAATGGCTACCCTTAAACCATGGGCACTTCTTACTGGGGCAAAGTTGGGTCAGTAATGGCTACCCTAAAACCATGGGCACTTCTTACTGGGGCAAAGTTGGGTCAGTAATGGCTACCCTAAAACCATGGGCACTTCTTACTAGAAGAATAATTTTTTTTTTTTTTTTAAATCAAATTATTTATCGCAATTTGGGTTTATATCCTTAAGTTTGGACTAAATAAACCTATCAGATCTGTACTATAGTCTAACAAACACTGACATGGCTCTCAAATCATTCAGAAAAGAAAGGGGCATTTAAACAGATTATAGTGGTATCATTGCAAATTAAATCCTCAGTATTTCACCTATCGGCAGCCAAACATCCTGTAATTATTTCAATTGACAGAGGACCCTACAGTGTCTCTGCATAACTTCACATAATTATATCCATTTAAAAACATGAATGAATCATGTTTAGTACATGTTTAGTACATGTTGAGTACATGTTGAGTACATGTTTAGTACATGTTTAGTACATGTTGAGTACATGTTGAGTACATGTTTAGTACATGTTTAGTACAGTCCCAAAAGCATATTTCCATAATAGACTTGTCAGAAGCAAAAACTTACTATTAACAGTAACATTAAAAATATCAATTAATAACTTTGTATTGAAACATAACCTTTAAACGTGAAAACTGATTCATAGTCGACGTGCATTTTACAGAAAAGTTACCAGCGATTACCACGATAAGTGACAATTAGTTGTATTAGACTACTTTTGAAGTTCTGAAGGGAGAAACGGTCCCAAACTATTATCTTTTTGTTGAAACCAATACCAACATTGTTTTCTACCCTATAAAACATGGTAACTGCTGTCAAGGAAGTGTCAAAAATAAATTTAACCTGAATTCAATTGAGATTGGCATCAATATACTAACTCTGCTAACCAGTTCCCAATTTTCATAGTTTTATCACACATTTTTTAAATGTTTAGTCTCATGTCACATGATATCTCACTGTACCCATTTTTGCTATTTATTCAGATTTAAAGGTTCTATTTATCAATGGGCCATACAGACATTATCAAGTTTAAAGGCATTCCAATTCTACCTTAAACTGTCACATGCGTTTATGTAGGGTTTTAACAGAATTTTACCACAAAGATTAAGTGGTGCAGTTATCTCAATACTAATTAAATCCTTATCTGTTTTAAATTTAAACGCTCATCAGTAGTGGACTGTTACAGGTCCAATGAAATGCATTGTCTAGCGGCTTTGTAGTTGCCTGGGTCAATTTAACATCAGGTTCAAGGCTCAATTAAACACCTTGGAAGACAATGAACCCGTGACAAATCCTTCCACAGACCCTTATCAGCAGGTGTACCCATATAAAGCCCTTTTAAGGAGGAGTACAAACATTACAAAGATATCACAGAGGGAACATATAATATATTCATTAAACTCTCACATTGTGCATAAAAAAATAAATGTTTGTTTCAGGTTACCCGACCTACCCTTAAAAAATGCCCCAACCCTAGAACTTTTTATTGGGGTTGTCAGATATTTTTTTGTTTTATTTATGTTTTGGAATAATTAAATGTTTTTTTTGGTTAAATAAGTGTTTAATTTTGATAGAATCCACTTTAAAACAATGTTTAAAGATATTACAGATATGTTTTGATTATTAATTCAGTTTTAGAATCTTGAAGTTGACAATTTACTAAATAAAAAAAAAAAAAAAAAAATCCCTATCTACTTACCCTAATTTTTTTGGTCATGTATCCTGAAACAAACATATTTTTTTATGCCTTGATATAAAATGTACTCAGTGCTGTAAGCTTTAGCAATTAAGCATACTGCTTGGTCAACAAAGCAATCAAATCTGGCCAAGGTCATCCTATATGGACTATAAACCCTCATTTTGGGTCCAGTATATTTCCCATGACAACCTGTTAGTCACTATGATTCATGTGATAAACAATAGCACATGACCTGGGTATTTAAACTTAACCTGTACCAAAAAGGTAAATAACCTAATTTTTGTAGCTACCTACAGAAAACTGAAAACTGTAGTATAAAACTGAAACTTTACTTTACTGTTGGAGTATCCATAAGAAACATACCAGAATATAGGGGTAAAAGGGTATTAAATACAGTCGTTTAGGGGTCAGTTTAACTATATGGGGCATCTAAGAGGTATTTTAATTTGGGTGCAGTTTTTATCAGTGGTCAAAGTGGCAGCACAATTGGAGATTTATTGCCCATATTCACAGACCAACTTATAAAGCTAATCTCCCTCACAGATCCTTTTGCCATTGACCCCAGATTCCCCTGACCCTTGATGACCTGATTAAACCCTGCACCCTTCCTGATTGTTCATGCTTATGATAAAAATACTTTTAACTGTTAAAGGATATATTAAAATGATTTACCGCTTTGTGTAAAAAATGTTCAGAAAATGATTTAAACGAACCCAAATAAAGGATATTTAATGATCAAGAAAATGTTGAAAAAACAAGCCTGTAAAAATGGTTTTATTTTTATGCGATTATATACCTTGGTAGGACCACAAAAGGATCGGTACAAACAGAGAGCTGGTACTATCACCGTGTGATTGGGCCTCGTGGCCTCTGACTGGAGTTGATGGAGGGAACGTTATGGCCGGAGTCAGCAATTAATCAACTACTTACATATCTGTATGCATCTCAAAACACAGGAATGTTCCCGACAAGTCAGTAACCTTTCATGATGTATGTCCCGTGTAGAAGATGTGTATCACACTCCCATTTAATCATCCATTATTGGCTACTATCTGGCAACAATGTTAAAAAAGTACAAAAAATCTTCCTCTTTTTATTTGAGAAGAAAAAGGTGTCAAGACAAGACACAGTGGCTGTTTTTCAGAAGTTATGAGTATCAACAGCAGTAAAAGTATCAGTCGCGGCATGAACTAGGTTACTAAAAGGGAGCGGTTCTGAGGGGACCCGGTTATCTGTCAGGACAGCATTTGTCCTCTAAGCAAGAGGTTCGGGATTTTAGTCCTGTACTGGCTACACAATATTCTCACCCTGTGACATATCATATTGCCCTAACTAGTACTACATACAGGTACATACAAGCTCCACTCACCATTCTCACTAAATATTGGTCCTCCACATGTCTCACCAAGGCTATGATGTCACATACTATTTCTACACATGTCTCACTAAGGTTATGATGTCAAATTCTGGTTCTACACAACATGTCTCACTAAGGCTATGATGTCACATACTGGTTCTATACATGTCTCACTAAGGCTATGATATCACATACTGGTTCTACACAACATGTCTCACTCAGGCAATGATGTCACATACTGGTTCTACACATCATGTCCACTAAGGCTATGATGCCACATACTGGTTCTATACAACATGTCTCACTAAGGCTATGATGTCACATACTGGTTCTACACAACATGTCTCACTAAGGCTATGATTTCACATACTGGTTCTATACAACATGTCTCACTAAGGCTATGATGACACATACTGGTTCTACACAACATGTCTCACTAAGGCTATGATGCCACATACTGGTTCTATACAACATGTCTCACTAAGGCTATGATGACACATACCAGTTCTATACAACATGTCTCACTAAGGCTATGATGACAAATACCAGTTCTATACAACATGTCTCACTAAGGCTATGATATACATGTCTCACTGAGGCTATGATGTCACATACTGGTTCTATACATGTCTAACTAAGGCAATGATGTCACATACTGGTTCTACACATCATGTCCACTACGGCTATGATGCCACATACGGGTTCTATACAACATGTCTCACTAAGGCTATGAAGTCACATACTGGTTCTACACAACATGTCTCACTAAGGCTATGATTTTACATACTGGTTCTATACAACATGTCTCATTAAGGCTATGATGTCACATACTGGTTCTACACAACATGTCTCACTAAGGCTATGATGCCACATACTGGTTCGATACAACATGTCTCACTAAGGCTATGATGACACATACCAGTTCTACACATGTCTCACTAAGGCTATGATGGCACATACCAGTTCTATACAACATGTCTCACTTAGGCTATGATGACACATACCAGTTCTATACAACATGTCTCACTAAGGCTATGATATACATGTCTCACTAAGGCTATGATGTCACATACTGGTTCTATACAACATGTCTCAATAAGGCTATGATGCCACATACTGGTTCTATACAACATGTCTCACTAAGGCTATGATGTAACATACTGGTTCTACACAACATGTCTCACTAAGGCTATGATTTCACATACTGGTTCTATACAACATGTCTCATTAAGGCTATGATGACACATACCAATTCTACACAACATGTCTCACTAAGGCTATGATGCCACATACTGGTTCTATACAACATGTCTCACTAAGGTTATGATGTCACATACCAGTTCTACACATGTCTCACTAAGGCTATGATGCGACATACTGGTTCTATACAACATATCTCACTAACGCTATGATGCCACATACTGGTTCTACACAACATGTCTTATTAAGGCTATGATGTCACATACTGGTTCTACACAACATGGCTCACTAAGGCTATGATGCCACATACTGGTTCTACACAACATGTCTCACTAAGGCTATGATGTCACATACTGGTTCTACACAACATGTCTCCCTAAGGCTATGATGTCACATACTGGTTCTATACAACATGTCTCCCTAAGGCTATGATGTCACATACTGGTTCTACACAACATGTCTCACTAAGGCTATGATGACACATACTGGTTCTATACAACATGTCTCCCTAAGGCTATGATGTCACATACTGGTTCTACACAACATGGCTCACTAAGGCTATGATGCCACATACTGGTTCTATACAACATGTCTCACTAAGGCTATGATGTCACATACTGGTTCTATACAACATGTCTCACTAAGGCTATGATGCCACATACTGGTTCTATACAACATGTCTCCCTAAGGCTATGATGTCACATACTGGTTCTATACAACATGTCTCACTAAGGCTATGATGTCACATACTGGTTCTACACAACATGTCTCACTAAGGCTATGATGACACATACTGGTTCTATACAACATGTCTCCCTAAGGCTATGATGTCACATACTGGTTGTATACAACATGGCTCACTAAGGCTATGATGCCACATACTGGTTCTACACAACATGTCTCACTAAGGCTATGATGTCATATACTGGTTCTACACAACATGTCTCACTAAGGTTATGATGGCACATACTGGTTCTATACATGTCTCACTAAGGCTATGATGTCACATACTGGTTCTTCACATGTCTCACTAAGGCTATAATGACACATACTGGTTCTACAGAACATGTCTCACTAAGGCTATGATGTCACATACTGGTTCTATACAACATGTCTCACTAAGGCTATGATGTCACATACCAGTTCTACACATGTCTCACTAAAGCTTTGATGACACATACTGGTTCTATACAACATGTCTCCCTAAGGCTTTGATGACACATACTGGTTCTATACATGTCTCACTAAGGCTATGATGTCACATACTGGTTCTATACAACATGACTCACTAAGGCTATGATGTCACATACTGGTTCTACACAACATGGCTCACTAAGGCTATGATGACACATACTGGTTCTACACAACATGTGTCACTAAGGCTATGATGTCACATACTGGTTGTATACAACATGTCTCACTAAAGCTATGATGTCACAAACTAGTTCTACACAACATGTACACTAAGGCTATGATGTCACATACTGGTTCTACACAACATGTACACTAAGGCTATGATGTCACATACTGGTTCTACACAACATGTACACTAAGGCTATGATGTCACATACTGGTTCTACACAACGTGTCTCAACAATTTTCAGTCACGAGTGTGATTTATAACATAATGCAAGGCATGAAAATGGCTAAATAATCCAGTAAGAACCATGTGATGTGAAACTATAAATAATTGAATTGATAATGTGCCACAGTCAATTACAGAATTAACCTAAAATAACATCTTTATTGTTTAAAAATATGAGCATTGTTGAGAATTTTAATTGCACATTAAATAGCAATAAAAACGTTTGAACTTGAGTGTAAACAGTCAACATTCTTATTTGTTTCAGTGAGTTTAACATTTATGTCTCGAACAAATTATACAGATTGAAACACACTTGGGTAATCAGCATACTTAATTATTATGTTATTAATTAATATGGACAACCAAACAGACACTGCCTACATCAAATGTTGAAATATACTGATATATAAGCTTATAAGTATTATAATGGTTCGCAATTTTCATAGTATAATAGCTATTAGAAGTAGCGTAAATGCACACATGAATTATGAACTAACAAATTGCCTTTTAAATACATAATTTCATGGCTTGAAGCAAGACTGATGTAAATTCTAGTAAACATGTAATCGTTCAGTGATGTGTTGCACCTACCGTATTATATAAAGAATTTTATCGCTGCCCCTCATCTTTTCACATGACACTGCATATGAACTTTTACCACATGTAATCATCAATATATATCACAGATGAATATATTTGTATTCGAAAAAAACTATTTTTTATCAACTATTAACTGCAAATTTAATATGCCGAATAATTGATTAATAAGAAATAACATTTACTCTTTACCTCTGGTTTTTTGAAGAAGTGTTTACCAATTTCATAACAAGAGACGTCACTGTCAGTGAAAAATGCCCCTGTTTAACCACAAATATGGTTGTGCACATGTATCTGGTTGTGTACACCACCTATCTGGATGTGCGTTACATACATATGTGATTTACACAAATAAGGTTGTGCGTTACACACAAATGGTTGTTTTTTACACAAATAAGGTTGTGCTAGACACACATACGGTTGTGCACACCACCTTTCTGGCTGTTCCTTTACACATTTACGGTTGTATACACCTCATATCTGGTTGTACCTTACAAAAATCTGGTGGCGCTTTACACATTTATGGTTGTAAACAATACATACCTGGTTGTGCTTAACACATTTACGGTTGTATACACCACATACCTGGTTGTGCTTTACACATTTACGGTTGTATACATCACATATCTGGTTGTGCTTTATATATTTATGGTTGTATACACCACATACCTGGTTGTGCTTTACACATTTATGGTTGTATACACCACATACCTGGTTGTGCTTTACATACAATTGATTGTATACAGCACATATCTGGTTGTGCTTTACATACATTTGGTTGTATACACCACATACCTGGTTGTGCTTTACATACATTTGGTTGTATACACCACATATCTGGTTGTGCTTTACATACATTTGGTTGTATACACCACATATCTGGTTGTGCTTTACATCCATTTAGTTGTATACACCACATATCTGGTTGTGCTTTACATACAATAGGTTGTATACACCACATATCTGGTTGTGCTTTACATCCATTTAGTTGTATACACCACATATCTGGTTGTGCTTTAAATACATTTGGTTGTATACACCACATATCTGGTTGTGCTTTACATCCATTTAGTTGTATACACCACATATCTGGTTGTGCTTTACATCCATTTAGTTGTATACACCACATATCTGGTTGTGCTTTAAATACATTTGGTTGTATACACCACATATCTGGTTGTGCTTTACATACAATAGGTTGTATACACCACATATCTGGTTGTGCTTTACATACAATAGGTTGTATACACCACATATCTGGTTGTGCTTTACATACAATAGGTTGTATACACCACATATCTGGTTGTGCTTTACATACAATAGGTTGTATACACCACATATCTGGTTGTGCTTTACATACAATAGGTTGTATACACCACATATCTGGTTGTGCTTTACATACAATAGGTTGTATACACCACATATCTGGTTGTGCTTTACATACAATAGGTTGTATACACCACATATCTGGTTGTGCTTTACATACAATAGGTTGTATACACCACATATCTGGTTGTGCTTTACATACATTTGGTTGTATACACCACATATCTGGTTGTGCTTTACATACAATAGGTTGTATACACCACATATCTGGTTGTGCTTTACATACAATAGGTTGTATACACCACATATCTGGTTGTGCTTTACATACAATAGGTTGTATACACCACATATCTGGTTGTGCTTTACATACAATAGGTTGTATACACCACATATCTGGTTGTGCTTTACATACAATAGGTTGTATACACCACATATCTGGTTGTGCTTTACATACAATAGGTTGTATACACCACATATCTGGTTGTGCTTTACATACAATAGGTTGTATACACCACATATCTGGTTGTGCTTTACATACAATAGGTTGTATACACCACATATCTGGTTGTGCTTTACATACAATAGGTTGTATACACCACATATCTGGTTGTGCTTTACATACAATAGGTTGTATACACCACATATCTGGTTGTGCTTTACATACATTTGCTTGTATACACCACATATCTGGTTGTGCTTTACATACATTTGGTTGTATACACCACATACCTGGTTGTGCTTTAAATACATTTGGTTGTATACACCACATATCTGGTTGTGCTTTACATACAATAGGTTGTATACACCACATATCTGGTTGTGCTTTACATACAATAGGTTGTATACACCACATACCTGGTTGTGCTTTACATCCATTTAGTTGTATACACCACATACCTGGTTGTGCTTTACATACATTTGGTTGTATACACCACATATCTGGTTGTGCTTTACATACATTTGGTTGTATACACCACATATCTGGTTGTGCTTTACATACATTTGGTTGTATACACCACATATCTGGTTGTGCTTTACATCCATTTAGTTGTATACACCACATACCTGGTTGTGCTTTACATACATTTGGTTGTATACACCACATATCTGGTTGTGCTTTACATACATTTGGTTGTATACACCACATATCTGGTTGTGCTTTACATACATTTGGTTGTATACACCACATATCTGGTTGTGCTTTACATACATTTGGTTGTATACACCACATATCTGGTTGTGCTTTACATACATTTGGTTGTATACACCACATATCTGGTTGTGCTTTACATACATTTGGTTGTATACACCACATATCATATGCTGGTACACACCACATAAGTTGTGTTTTACGCTTATCTAGTTGTGCTTTAAACATATCTGGTTGTGCACACAACATATTATGGTTGTGCTTTACACACATATGGTTGATTTCTTTACACCCATAAGGTTGTGTTTTACACCCATATGGTTGCACTTTACACACATACGGTTGTGCTTTACACACAACTGTTGTGCTGCTTCACGCACCTATGGTTGCGCTTTACACACATTTGCTTGTGCTTTACACACACATGGTTACGCACACCATATATGTGGTTATTAATGTTATAACAATCTGATATGTCCAATAAACATAAGTACAGTAACCATCTGTCACTGCTTTCATAAGCACATGGTTCACCAGTAACCATCAGTCACTGCTTTCATAAGCACATGGTTCACCAGTAACCATCAGTCACTGCTTTCATCAGCACATGGTTCACCAGTAACCATCAGTCACTGCTTTCATAAGCACATGGTTCACCAGTAACCATCAGTCACTGCTTTCATAAGCACATGGTTCACCAGTAACCATCAGTCACTGCTTTCATAAGCACATGGTTCACCATAAAATTTTAATGTATTCAAATGAACCATTTAGACAGTGTGATTCATGACTGAGCTATTTATGTAATACATATTTTTTGTGTACTGATGTTTTTATACAAAGAAAGATGCTTTTATTCACACATTATTTTTTTTTCAAGCTTGTGACTCATGTCTTCTTATGCAAATTAGATTAGCAATGTGGATATAATTTTCATTTGTCATTTAAAAAATAGCATCCATTGATGATAAATATGCATTTATCTTGTTTGTCAGTGGCCTTAAATTCTTTTCTTATGCAACACATTCAGAGATGTGTATCTATGTTTACAGCAGTTTAATCCTTTTACTTTGGCCATATTGTATCGAAAGCCTGAGGCTAAGTGAAACAACTTTTCAAAGTTTGTTTCCTGGGTAGAACCAGTACTTGGTGTCACTGAGAAAGATCACTCGAACGTTCCTTAAGTAGAAAACAAACTTAAATTTCCCAGTCGCAAGGCAGACACAAAATCCATTGAGGCCCAAAAAAAGAGTTCCGTTTCTGGACTCCTGCCCGAAATAAGGGTCGGTAGGTAGGGATTTTTAAAAATTTTATTATATTTTGTTATCATGGGAGAATGGTTTGTGTTGTACACGGTAACAGTCTTTTTCAGTCTTTATTATTTTTGGACCAAAAATGTGTAGGGTCGGCAGCAAAAGTAAAGGGTCGGTCGGGAGACCAGAAACGGGACTATTTTTTTGGGGGGGGCCTTACCACAGCAACGTTCAAGTATGTTATGCCTAAGTCACAAATAGAAAGATTTTTAACGAACAGCAAAGCGTTGGTGATTTTTTAAATATGTCAGGCGCCGCGCAATTTATGTATTTTTTTCCTTGCGTGGTCACAAAACAAGTGGGCACTGGATGGTTTTCATTGAATGGCATGGGGTAAAAGCAGTTTGAGGCACTGGGCCTCAAGCGCATGGTGCCCGTGCAGTAAATAATGTGAATCAGATGGTCACCGTTTCAGGATTGTCGATGATTGCAATTAAAGTTTACTGAAAGAGGTATCAAGATGATGCAAGCTGGCTGGTCGCTGTTAACTTTTAAGTATTCCTAAACCATCTGATTAACAAAACTGTCAACTGCCAAATTGCAACTGCTGCCTAGAGGATGCCATCTGATTTCGCCAGATTTTGGGTCCAGTGGCATTTCTGTATTTGTGACCAGGGCATTATTTATTATGTTTAAGAATAACAGTCCATATCATAGAGCATGCAACTAAATTTTTCTTTAGGAGCCAAAAATTGGTCCTATTACATGTCTTTTCTAATCATGCAGTTTCAAAAACTTGTGTACACATTCTAGCACTAGGCAGCATTTCTCATAATACAACAACGTAATAGTGTGTAAATAATACGGGTTGAAAAACAAAAATTGAATAAACATAACAGACTTATTCAATGGTCAAGGTCGGGTCATAAAAATCGTTCCAAACTGATATTTTTAGCAAGTTACTGGCCATTGTCAGACTACAACTTCAGGTCAAAGGTTAGCCTCAGTTTGATTTACATGAATACTTTCCTTCAAGCTGAATGAATTTTGTAATAAAACACACATTTATCTTAACATCCGCTAATGAGATAAAAAAAATACCTAGAAGGTTATTACATTCATTCATAAATACACCCCATCCTTGGTCGCGGTGTTATGATTTTCACATCTGATTAACAAACATGTATGCGTCGGCAATTTTCGGTTTGCCTAATGTAAGTCCGCTTTAAACGCAAGAATACCCTCATAGATATTTAGGATTTACATTTATTAGCATCAATAAAGCCAAATATAGCATGCCCAGCTATAGCTTATGACCCAGAAGGGGGGAGGGGGTGGTAAGGTAAACCTGGGTGGATTTTGAGGACATGTGTACAGTCATTATCATTAGGTTTTTAAAGGACATATACCTTCAAAATTATAAAAAAATTCAAGATATTAAGTCAAATGTAGCTAAATATATAAGGATTGTGTGCATATATACTAAGTCCAAATTATACGAAGATTTGATTCTGATATAGAAATCTCAATAGTAATATATTTAACTCCATGTGCAAACTGTTCTATATATTTATTTTATAAATTCATTATGTTTTTGTAAGGTTGTGTCCCTGTCAATAGAAATGAGGCGTGTCATGTGAAAACTGGGTTTAATACATGTGCGTAAAGTGTGGTCCCAGATTAGCGTGTGCAGTCCGCTCAGGCTAATCCAGGATGACACTTTTCGCTTTTATGGTATGTTCTGTTTCAAGGAAG
This sequence comes from Congeria kusceri, assembly GCA_027627225.1. NCBI lineage: Eukaryota > Metazoa > Mollusca > Bivalvia > Myida > Dreissenidae > Congeria > Congeria kusceri. Next base: position 44,401,039 of record CM051024.1, read on the forward strand.
TCTCTTCTAAACATAAATCCGCTGATCCGGGACGACACTTTACGCACATGCATTATGCCAGGTTTTCCCACGACATGCCTCATTTCTATTTAAAGGGGCAAAACCTTACAAAAACAATGAATTTCCCATGACACGCCTCAAATATTGACAAAGAAGACACTAATTTTGCATTTGAGTGCATTCCTATAGAAGTAGAAATTAAAGGCCTCCTTCAGTCAAGCCAGGGCAGGGTAGTATGGAGGACCAGCTGTGGCACAAGTAGCAGCTACCCCCCCCCCCCTCCATGACACTGATTGGTCCAAGGTAACAGCAGGGCATGTATAGTTCCTATAGTTATGCATTAATATTATAACATTATTATTATGCAGATTAGTTTTCGACAATTTGAATTAAGATATGCTGGCAATGCACTGCAACAAAGGGCTTTGATGTATTAACAATGAACTTAAATGCATGTATTGTGGAGTAATGTCATCATTTTGCAACCGTATCAAATATTGCAATGTGGGATAATTTGATTTTTTTTAATGTTAATGAAAGATACATATTTATATCTATATATGTGCATCTATATGAATCTATTTATTGATACATGTTTTAAAACCATTTAAATCTTGAATGTTATCAAACTTAAGGCATTGGCTAGAATAAATTTGGTTAATTTAACTGCAAATTTACACCACTTGAAAAGAGGAGATAAATTTGCTGCAATTTTGAGACTTTTGTAAAAAGGATGTATTTGCATCACACCACATGTTCTTTTAAATAAATTATCATTATAATTGTCATTAGATATTTAAGTTTATTTCACTATTTTATGTTGTATTATAAATAATAATGATAATAGTTATGATATTCATATTATTATTAATTACAGTATAACTAATATAAACAAGTTATTAATAACAATAAATAATAAATTAAATAAGTTACATTATTTTTATAAGAAGATGACGACTTTGAACTAGCATTAAAACTATGAAACAATGTTATTGTTTTATATACTCTTATATTTAAATCGGCAACCACTTTAAATTTAAAATCAAAATTATTAAACACTATTTTGAACAGAAGAAATTCACATGAAAACTAAAAAACCCACTATTTAACGATGTTACCACACAGCACAAGATATCACAACCTGATATGGACACCAAAAATGTTCGTTTAAATTTCAACCTAAGGCCTAAAAAAATAATAGTTGTGTTTCTGGTGCCATGGCCAAAAAATGTAGGGTTGGTTGGTTGGATTTCTATTTTTATTATTATATTGTAAAAAAACTTTGATTTGTGTTAATTACATATCTATGGGTAAATTTTTATTATTTTAATGCATTATATGGCCACTTTCAAGAAAAGACATTCCTCTGTGTTTTGGAACAGTGTTATTATGTTTCTTGGATTATGAGTAGTGGTTCTATTTTATGAAGTATTGGAAGGGGCATACATTTGTTGAAATACAAAACTTTTAAGTGAAGCCTAGTATAGTTTAGACATTTTCGAAACAAAAACTTTAACCACAAAATCTATGTAAAAAGTGTGTATAACTCTGTTAAAATACAAAACAGTTAAAGGTAATGTTGCCCCTGATATTAGAGTTGATGACAAAGGTTAGTTCCAAGTTTCAAGTGATTAACTTATGTAGTTTTGACGTTACAAAACTTTTGAATACAAACTTTAACCAGAAAATCTAAGTAAAAAAGGGGCATAACTCTGTCAAAATACAAAACATAGTTATGGGTAGACAAAGGTATATTCCAAGTTTCAATTGAATAACTTATGTAGTTTTGAAGTTACAAGACTTTTGAATAAAAACTTTAACCAATTCAGACGCCATCGCCGGTGGTAGTGGAATAGCTCACCTATTATTCGAATATTTGAGCTAAAAAGTAGGATGGGTCGGGCTACCAGAAACATAACTAATTTTTTGGGGAGCCTAACAGTCGGTTGTATCACAGGCCTCAAAGATTTGCAAAAAGATAACCTTTAAAATCAGTCAAACTTAAGACATAGAAGCCTAGGGAAGGAATGTGCATACTCGGCAGTTAAGTGAGACCTTCTGTCCCTTTTTTGGTGAATTCAAACACTCGACATATTTTTTGTAATTATTGTCAATACCTCACATCCTGTCATTGACAAACTTTCTGTTTTTATGAAATTTTTTGGCTCTTCCAAAAGGATAATGGTTTTGGGCTATTTAAACAAGGATTGTGTGAGTGAGCTTTCAAAGGGGTTCAAGCTATATTTGTATGCGATAGTTTTTATTTGCATAACACGATGAAAAGCTGAACATTTTCTTTAGGAAAGACTGTGATGACTTGTTTAAGTTGGGACATCATTAGCATTACAATTGGAAATAAAGACATGTTTCATTAGGACGGCTTTCTACAACATTCATCTGAGTTAACAATGCAGAACATTTGAGGCACTTTCCGCTTTTATGGTATTTTCTGTTTCAAGGAAGTCAATCTAAACATAAATCCACTGTAGGTGGAAAGTGTCGTGCCAGATTAGCCTGTGCGGATTGCGGATCCAGGATAACACGTTACGCACATGCACTAAGCCCGGTTTTCCCCCGACACGCCTCATACATTTTTTGGTATTTATATCAAGCTTGATGACTTTGAACGTTATCAATCTCAAACTGTTATCAATCTCAAACAATTATCAATCGCAAACCATTATCAAACTGAAACAATTATCAATCGCAAACCGTTATCAATCTCAAACCAATTCTTGACATAAAATATTGACCAATGAAAATGTTCGTTACATATGAATTCTGGCACCATGAATACGAAACTACTTATATCGTACGTCTTATCTTATTCTTAAACATAAATACTGGCCAATGAAAATGCATTCCCATTTGTTACAAAGATTTTCATTGGCCGATATTTAAGTTCAAGACTTATATTCTGCTCAATTTTTGGTAGTCATTGGACCAGGTTTTTATTTTCTAATATTTCAGATGAAGACCAAGATTTAGAATTTTGTTAACCAGAAGATTCAAATCCTGCAACAAGAGAACCATCTAGTAAGACAGAACCATTTTTCATTGAATCCTGTGCCACTGGAATATCTTGCTCATGTCCTTTGACAACCCTACAGGTTGAACTGAGGTGGTATGAATTTGTACTTGTGACCCATGGACTGTAAGCCAATTACAACTAATACAAGTCTTCTACATAAACTGTTGTAGAACCATTATAATGCCAGTTTTATTTATATTTGTGTTTTGTATTTGTTACGTGTTTTTGTATTGTGCTGTGTTGTTTTTTACAATCTGTCACTTTCCATAAATAAATGAGACCTTTTGCTGCTAATAACAGTTCCCTCCTTCTGATTCAGCTGGAATTTCACTTTGATTAAATGTTTATAATATATGTTTATAATTATGTGAATGAGGAAGTGAAAATCTTGATATATTCTGTGTAATATGTTATACATTTACATACATTTCCACATACTCTTTACAAAGTCATGTAGTAAAAATAGGAGTTTATAATCCTGTTTGTTTTAGAGTTTTAGTCACTTGTATTTCTAAACCCTTTGTGCCCACACTTACAGATTTTCTGATGCCTAACACCTTTCTATGAAATGTTTATTAGCTAAATTCCTAAGTGGTAACGTTCATACAATCATTTTCATTGGTTAATATGTTTTCTAAAAAAAAAATGCACAAACACAAGAAGTCCGTAGTTGCAAGATCTGCACACATTCATCCAATGAAGTCCTTTAGAAAAATCAAGTGCATCCTGCATTTTGAAATTGCACTCGTGCTAAATCATAAATGCATAAAAAAATATTATGTGAAACAAAAACGCCTTGTATTGCAGTGTAGCCACCTCGCAACTGAAAGATTGCATCTTTGATCCAAACAGTAGAGATTGCTCAAGTTGTCTTGATCACAAACAGTACAGTATGAGGTTGCAGTGGTGTAATTGATATGGTGTCCGCTCTGCGATCGGGACGTCATGAGTTCAATCCCTACTCGGGGACTGTTCGAACGATCTCTCTCAAAAGACGCCAAGTACTGGTTCAACCCTGGCAGGAAACGGACTCTAGAATGTCTCGATAAGTCAGGTTTTCGACACAATTGAGTTAAAATAAATAGGTTTAAACTATAAAATAGTACTGGTTCTGCCAAGAGAACAGATAATTATGTATGTGTGCTTAACAGTCCCTCTACCAAAAACAAACTGGGAAGTATACATATGGGTAATGTCTTGCATGCCAGCAAAAGGTTCTTGAGCACCAACCTTTATTGTCTACAGATTTGGACTGATCAAAGGTTTACTTTATTAGTTGAATGAAAACAATGCCTGGAGGCTGATTTGGTTGGCAACAATATTATAATACCAACCAAACTAATGGAACCAGGTAATACTGTGAAACCTATAGGTCTTACACTTCTCTTCTTGATTGTTCATTAATTGACCAATGATAACAGTTCTTACACCACAACTTAGCATTCTATTGGCTAAAGCATGCACTGGTATTTAATATCACAACTAAGATATAGTTTGCACTTGTTGGGTCAGGTCTACCCATTAGTATCCATTCTTTTCTGTTATTGGAACGCTTTCAGTGATTGGTCATGTGGCCCCTTCAGAGTGTGAGTTCTTCCACAAACCCAGCAAAAAGGGGATGAGAGTAATTGAACATCAAGTGCAAGATATGAACCTTGAGACAGGCTGGTGATAGCTGATAACACAACACCAGGGTTATCAATGTTATTTTCCAGAAAATTAACTTGCACATCACTTCCCACACAAGTTGAAGGGGAATTAAAAAGATCTAAGTAATCTTTTCAGATCACAACTCAAAGGACAATGCATGGCCTGCTTTCATTTTCAGTAAGTAAGTGAAATACCAAAGAGACTTACCAATGGCAAGTATCGCAGCAATTGACGAGTAGATACTTGTCAATAAAGGATATAGTTGACCAATTGTGGGTTTATGTTTCAGTGGTAAATAATAGCACATGGTTGCATAATCCAATCCATTTAGTTCAAATCCCTGGAAAAACAATATTAAACAAACAGAAAGGCAAAGCTATCTGTGTTCGTCTACTGTGTTGTCTGATCAGGATCTATTCTTATTACTGATCAGGCTGTTAGATCTTTACAATAAGTATTTTCCTACAAAAGTATGATACTTACAAACACTTAATAGACATTTTTTCCTTTATATTATTTGTTTGTTGTTTGTTTGTTTGCTTGGATTTTTCGCCGTTTTAACAGTATTTCAGTCATATCACGGCGGTCAATTAACCAACTCACACTTTTCCTGAGAAAGCTTAGCCAATATAAGCGATTTACCAGTACTAAGTGCACATACTTTGCCAGTAACTGATGACTGCCCTACTTGGATCAGAGGTAGGGGGCGAATGGCCGTAGAAATAATTTCATGACCAAACCCCACACAAGTTATGTGGCCGGGCTGGGGTTCAAACTCAGGATCCCCGGATTGCCAGTCAAGCGCTTTACCAACTGAGCAACTTCCTTTATATCAATTATGCAAATTGATAGCATTAACACCTAGGTATATTTAAATGGTGGGGGTGGCGGGGTAACATAGGCGGCTGGTGTTTGTATGGCGGTCTCTATGGAAAAGAAAGGGCAAAGGGAGAGGGGCTGACGGTGTGCAGGCTGAGGGCAAGGGGGGCAATGAACTGCAGGGAAAGGAATGGCACAGGGGGTGGGGTAGGAAAATTTGCTAAATCAAAACTCGATCTGTCTTGCCTTTGCCATGTAGAAGGGGAAATTTGCATGGTTGCATTAATGCAGGTTCTTCTTTCACTTTCATTGTTTTCTAGGAAAACCCATTGATAAAGTATTTTGCAATTACAAAGCATCCTGTGGTGAATATGTTACACAACAATGACCTTGACCTTGCCAGTTGTCACATCTTCTCCCAACATGCAACCCTTATCATTTTGAGAAAATGTCCTTCAAAAAGCACTTCCATGAATGAAATGTCAATATTTTTTTTGCATGCCATATCATATTGTTGCAAATGTTTAATGGCAAGCACACTGATATCAACATGGGATCGGCTTCATTCATAAATAAATATAACATTTCTTTTAGATATAGCATTGAGTTACAACTAGGCTAAAAACTCTTGTCAAGTGTAACATGAAGAATGTTAACTCATCATGTATCATAATTTATACACAAATAACTGTACAACACTTGTGAGAAATATCAATTTAATGGTTTCCCACAGGTAAATTTAATGTGTATTTCTTTAGTGATCCAGAAAATTAACAGTGAAACACTTTTACATAGATATTAGTCAAACCATACATTTCAAAAATGATATGCAAATATAAGAATAATATTTATGTAATTTACACCCTATGTTACACATACAAACTATACAAACTGAGTTATATTGGTTTTAAAGACTCTCAAAGGGACATAACGCTGCAGACGTTTTTTTTTTTTCAAGGAATGTTACAGGACTTAAAAGAGTATGTTTATATTAAAATTGTATTTAAAAACAATGAAGTTCTGAAACTGCATTGCAAAATAAAATAAGTGTAGTTTTTATATTAATTATTTGCAAATAACCGTGTTGAAATTATTGTTTCAATAAATGTCCGAGACTTCAAAACGTGAATAAGTGAATATTATCTTCATTAACTAATAAAATGCTGTAAGTGTACTAGTAAAGTAGGCAGAGAGAGGAAAAAAATAAAGTCAAAATTTTAGACACTATGCAAGGAAATTTTATTAATGTAATAATAAAAGTAAACTTTCATAAAGCTGCAATCATACAATGCAAAAACAACAACAACAACCCCTGTCTAGCCAGTTTAATTATGACAAAGTTTCACATGGACACCCAGAAATGTGGGCTGTGGAATTCCATTCATCTTGAGCCTGGGTCAAGAGTCAAAATCCTGCAATATGCCATCAGGTCAGATGTGGGTATTCGCTGCAGCAACACTGTATCCGACCCTATTTTCCCTACTGTAGATAAGGCGCGTTTGCACTGTCAGAAAGTATTTTTAGATTACAGGTATGTTGAAATTTATCTTTTTGCAAACAAGTCTCTTCACAATGTTAAGTGAAAACACCCACACTCTGGGAGTTAATCCCTTGATAAAATACACTGAATGCACAGGGGATGCAATGGCCAAAGGGAGAGAACTGCCAGTGACAGCCTACAAAATGGTGATCTAATAATAGAAAGATCCAGGTTCAGAAAATGTTCAGGGTGATGTTCAAAAGAGTTGAAGCAGGACAGAAGCAGGATGGAAGCAGGACCAGTTCTTTCAAATTGGCATTATCTATTAATTTGGTTAAATCCAGAATCTTATCATTTTAATGCCTTTAATGATGGTTTTTTAACATTGGTCTCTTCAATGTCTTTAAAGGGACCTGTTCACAGATTGGCAAATTGACGATTTTCTAAAATTTTGTCAAAGATCCCGAACAGAAAAATACATTATATATAAACAAACAAAATAACACTACTGACAACGAAATATATATGATATATAGTGTTGTTTGTGAAAAATCATCCATTGAAATTGATAAAATTATAAAGCGTTTGTAATGCTTTTCATCAGTATTTTGGATTTTTGTATCACTTACATAGCATTAAAAATTCACTATTACGATCGAAAGTCAAAATGGCCGAGTGGTTAAGGCGACAGATTTTTGATCCCGGTGGTCGTAGGTTCAAGTCCCGGCGAAGGCAAGTCTTTTAATTATTATTTTTTTCTTTATATAAAATTTATTGTTTGTTATATCCATCTGCTTTAGGTTTTGCAGTTAAGACATTAAATGGCTTTTTTTTTAAATACGAAAATCTTTGAAAAATTCCCGTTAAGGCAGCGGGGAACAGGGGTAGGTCTGGGGGTTAAGCTATTACGAACAGGGTGCGACTATTTTGCCCTGGGTCTTTCCCTTTTATAATGATTACATGGTACTCCGAGAAAAAAACAAACAAACCTATTGTAGACATTCAATTATCAATCAATAGTAAAAATTTTTATTAGAATTCTATTGACATAAAATCTAGCTAAATTTGTAAAGACTCCAAATCCACGTTGCCAAACTTTTTTCTTAATCTGACAATAATAATGTCAATATTGTACTGTTTATATTTTTAAAACATGAAATCCACACCAAACTTACCAAAGTTATGTTGACAATTTTCTTGATTTGGGTGTGTGATAACAGTTCTAATGAAATCATGTTGACCACTGATCACAGTTCTAATGTCATCATGTTGACCACTGATCACAGTTTTAATGGCATCATGTTGACCACTGATCACAGTTTTAATGGCATCATGTTGACCACTGATAACAGTTCTAATGACATCATGTTGACCACTGATAACAGTTCTAATGACATCATGTTGACCACTGATAACAGTTCTAATGACATCATGTTGATCAATCATTACAGTTCTCGTGACATGTTTACAACTGATTACAGTTTTAGTGGCATCATGTTGACCACTGATTACAGTTTTAATGGCATTATGCTGACCACCGATGACAGTTTTAGAGGCATCATGTTCACCACTGATTACAATTCTAATGACAGCATGTTGATCAATGATAACAACTTTAATGGTGTAAATGCTGACCATTGAGTATGAGTTTAATGGCATCATGTTGACCACTGATTACAGTTTTAATGACATCATGTTGACCAATGATTAAAGTTCTAATGACATCATGTTGATCAATGATTACAGTTTTAATGGCATCATGCTGACCACTTATTACAGTTTTAATGACATCATGTTGACCACTGATTACAGTTTTAATGACATCATGTTGATCACTGATTACAGTTCTAATGACATCATGTTGACCACGGATTACAGTTTTAATGACATCATGCTGACCACTGATTACAGTTTTAATGGCATCATGTTGGCCACTAATTACAGTTTTAATGACATCATGTTGACCACTGACTACAGATCTAATGACATTTATGCTGATCACTAATTACAGTTTAAATGACATCATGTTGACCACTGCTTACAGTTCTAATGGCATCATGTTGACCACTGATTACAGTTTTAGTGGCATGATGCTGACCACCATTTACAGTTTTAGTGGCATTATGCTGATCACTGATAACAGTTCTAATGAAATCATGTTGATCAATGATTACAGTTTTAATGACATCATGCTGACCACTGATTGCAGTTCTAATGACATCATGTTGACCACTGATTACAGTTTAATGGCATCATGTTGACCAATGATTACAGTTTTACAGGCATCATGCTCACCACTGATTACAGTTTTACAGGCATCATGTTGACCAATGATTACAGTTTTACAGGCATCATGCTGACCACTGATTACAGTTTTAATGGCATCATGCTGACCACCGATTACAGTTAAGTGGCATCATGCTGACCACTGATTACAGCTCTAGGGACATCATGTTGACCAATGGTTACAGTTCTAGTTACATCATGTATGATTTTGACTATTAATTGCAGTTCCTGTGACATCATGTATATAAGGTATTATTCACAATTATCTTGAAAGTAGAACAATATTCTGGCCCACTTAATGTTGAATGCAAGACAATAACTGTTGCATGTCATAATAATGCATTATGACCTAATTTTTTTCTAAATTCTCAAGTTACTGTTTCACATGACATATTAAATTTTCCTCACATGACATACTGCAGATGTCAACATACACTTGCATGTGATTTAACTGAATTCATGGTAGACACTTGCATCTGACCTAACATAATGAAGACATGTTAAATAATTAATTGGTTTCTGTGTGAAACCAGCAATTAAAGCAATCATGTAAGTCATTGTTCTGGGTAAAAGCATGAATGCAAGTCTTTGTTCTGGGTAAAAGCAGCAATGGTACTCATTGTTCTGGGTAAAAGCAGCAATGTTTGTCATTGTTCTGGGTAAAAGCAGCAATGTAAAAGCAGCAATGTTTGTCATTGTTCTGGGTAAAAGCAGCAATTTAAGTCATTTTTCTGGGTAAAAGCAGCAATGTATGTCATTGTTCTGGGTAAAAGCAGCAATGTAAGTCATTGTTCTGGGTAAAAGCAGCAATGTACGTCATTGTTCAGGGTAAAAGCAGCAATGTAAGTCACAGTTCTAGGTAAAAGCAGCAATGTAAGTCATTGTTCTGTTAAAAGCAGCAATGTTAGTCATTGTTTTGGTAAAAGCAGCAATATTAGTCATTGTTCTGTTAAAAGCAGCAATGAACGTCATTGTTCTCAGTAAAGACAGCAATGTTTATCATTGTTCTTTGCAAAATCAGCAATGTAAGTTATTGCATTGTTCTGGGTAAAAGCAGCAATGAAAGTAATTGTTCTGGTTAAAAGCAGCAATGTCTGTCATTTTTCTGGGTAAAAGCCGCAATGTTAGTCATTGTTCAGGGTAAAAGCAGCAATGTTAATCATTGTTCTGGGTCAAAGCAGCAATGTATGTCATTGTTCTGGGTAAAAGCAGCGATGTAAGTCATTGTTCAGGGTAAAAGCGGCAATGTAAGTCATTGCTCACGGTAAAAGCAGCAATGGTGGTCATTTTCTGGTAAAAACAGCAATGTAGAACATTTTACTGGGTAAAAGCAGCAACGTAGGTCATTTTCCTGGGTAAGCAGATACCAAACATGTGGATTATAAATATCATGTATTTAGGCATCTTATATGAAAGTGCCTTGACATACATTTTGTTGATGAAGTTAAAAACACATATTTATAGTTAATAACATGACCATCAGCTGGGGTTCAAAAGCAGTCAGTTATACTTCCAAACATGCAATGAATGTTTTATTAAGTATCACATAACTTTAAACAATATCCTACAAACAAAGTAATGAATTATAAACACAACAATTTTTCTGCCTCAATGAATGCATTAGTATAAAGTCAACAGAAAACATGGCAAAACTGGGTGTAAATATCTTGATGATAATAAGATACATGGCAAGGCAAAACCACCATTTAACAAGCTACAAACAAGAGGGGAAATTGTGCTAGGTATTCTAGTGTAAGGGGATAGCATTGATGTCAATACCAATGAAGAGCATCTATGAATGGCCCTCCATCATCCACATGACTGCCCCATCCCCAATGCCCTTAGTGGCCCTACTTTGCCTACTTAAGCTTTATGACTTAACATCAATAAATCACAATTATGGTGTAACACAATATGATGGAAAGTACATTTTTCTCCCACTCCTACAAGTGTTTCAGTACTGAAATACACTAAAGATTTTGTCCGTTGAAAGGCAAAACGACTCAACAGCCTTCAATGCAGTATTGTGATAAGCCATTTAGGCTTTCAGTAGATGATTTTTTTATTGAAAGGGAAAGAGGAGGTATATTAAGAATGAGAAGACTTATTCTTCCCAGGTGGTCATGACTTCAAACAAAAATTAGGAAGACACTACACATACCAGGGCCTGTATTCACAAACATTCTAAGTCCAAATTTCAGACTTGAACTCAAGAAAGGAATCACAAAAGCGAATCAACAATTATGCAAGTCACACAATAATCACATTCATCCTAAAGTGAACAACACAAACATAGAGTTATTTAAATTAAAAATAACTTTTTACCTGAAGAAATCTTACATTTTAAACTATTAAACTTTGAGTCTGAGTCTATGTTTCAGACTCAAAATGTTTGTGAATACGGACCCAGGTTATGTAAAGCACAGCACTTTTCAGGAGCAATAACAGTGTTGAAACCAATTTTGTTAGTCACAAGATGCTGAGTTTGATAAACACAAAATAGACCCCATTTGGTGCTAGACAGCCCATTTCAATTATTCTTAGTCCAAGGTCAAGGTCAAAGTGAGGTTGGGTGATATGGGTGGATTAGGAAGTGTTATAAGCAGCAACTGTGGAAAAATTATAGTCAGCGGTGCTGTTGCTATATGAAACGGTAAAACATAGTTAACATCGTACAGTCGGAATCACGGATGGACAGCCACTCACTATATGCCTCCCGCATCAAGATGTCGGGGGGGCATAAAAATCATCCACAACCTGGCACCACAGGACAAATGCACTTATTAACATTGAATACCTTCATTTATCATTGGTTCAAAACTGGTCAAAGCCAAGGCATTCCAGCGCACAATATGAACAGAAAATTGCTGCAAACTGCGGCAGTGACAAAAGAGGTTTGACAAATTAAGTGAACAATTGTTAATAAAGCCGTGACAATCCCTGTGCACCCATTCAAAAGGACAAACAGTGATAATGCATTTGAGATAGGCGGAAGGGGAAATAAAATACAGCAAAATCAGCTTTTGAGGCAAGGTGCAGAAGTAAAAAATGTTGTGTGGGTAACGCATTTAGACGTGGCAGCATTACTGTTCACCGCATTAATTGTTTGCTGTCCCATTACAAAGGAACTAACGATAAATTGAACACATAAAGATGCGTTTTTTTCTGACAGCGATTAATCTAAGTGATAAACATGACATTAAGTAGAGTCAGATCAGTTCAAGAAAACATGTTCTATTGCTCGGCATTATCTGCATGGACAATGAAAAGTCAAAAGATGTCAACCGTTTGATGATCAAAAATCCAACTTTAGTGGATACAAAACTGGCAGTAACAAACATCATTTCTGCATTACAGATGACAGAAACCATTAACAAATTTAATCTTAATAATCCTGTCAGCACATGAGAATACTACATTTAGGGATGACCTCTACTGACCAGTTGATATTTGATTTTATTAAGACATGAGTGGGACCATTGTTTTCACAGGACTAGTACTGACTACATAAATGACCTCTCATCCTGTTACATGGGGTTTAGTTTGTCAACTTGGGTAGTTACTTAAAGGTTCATTGAAATAATAAAATTAAACAATGTTCAACAAACAAACAAATCATTGCTATAAGGTCTAATCTCAACATGTCCGCTCGATCACTACAACACATGGATACTGACCCAGTTGTTGCTTATGACCCTTCCCAATCAACCCACATCATCCAACCTCACTTTGACCTTGACTGTGACCTAATTTGGAATATTTCAAATGGGCTGTCCAGGGCAAACTGGAGTCATGTGTGTTTATTGAACACAGTGTGTTGTTTTTTCATGAAATTGAAAACCAAACGGGATCCAATGACGTCCAAGAACTCCATCTACAAACAGTTCCCTGTTATTACATGATATGTGAAATGACTAAATTATTTACATTTGAAGGGCAGACAAAATCACTGAGAAAATAACAAAAAGGTGGTGTGATATTGGCGAGGTAATCAGTATAAAAACATTGACCAAACACGAGCTTACCCTGTTTGGAACTGCAGGGGTAAAACTGCCTGAAGTTAGTTCAATAACTTGTATGTAGTATGTTCATCAAAGGCTTGAAACTGACCTCTAGCAATGACCAATACACATCTCTGTGTCTTTCACACAGGGTGTTGTATTTCAAAGAGAAATTCTCCATTTTCAACAATCGCCACATTATAGTGTCATGTGTCCTGCCTGCAGAAAGCCCGATCAATTCTCAACCCTATATTAATCAAAAGTCGCACATTTACGGCTTAAATTGATGTCCCTATTTAAAATATAACTGTTTATTCTCAGTAATACAATACCCGTAAAATACCGCGGTCAATACAATGTGACAATGGGAATTATTTTAACAATAATTATAATGACTTCTGTATGTGCCCCTCACTATACTGACCCCTGGCTTTGAAAATAAGGACCCAAATTTGTTTCACTTGGGACATTTTGTTAACAGGATATCATTTAGTTGTCAGACACATGCGAGCTATGATTATACGGCAGGGACAAAATGGCCTGCCCAATGATGGATCAGAATTTCATGTCTGTGAATTCCAGCAAAATTAAACCGTTTCTAATTTCATTAACAAGGTGAAAAGTACTTTTCTGTGAATTACACTGCTTGATTCCCTGTCAGATATCATTAGACATTGTAATGGTCAATTTTAAATATATGTCTTAATGAACCCCAAGGTTCAGCAATGGCCTCAAAGTAAATTTACCCAAAAGACACGAAATTTGCATGATATAGTGGGAAAACTGACTCCTCTAGCATGTTTGAGCCCCAATGTGAACATGTTTCCTCCTATTACAAAGCCTTTCTCCTATCAGGAGACCATCAAAAACCGGTCTATATGTTAATTAACTGGTTTGATATAAGCAGCCCTCATGCTAGTATATCATAATGATAGAATATTTTGGCATGTCCATTATAACAAATAAGTAATGTAATAAAGATATAGTAAATTTTAAGTAAAATATCAATCTCTGGTGATTTGGGGGATTTTTTCTTTCTTTTTTAATAATGCTCAAACACAGAAGCAATGGTGACCACATTTATATTGTTGAGCCAACAGCTTATGTTTCACAATAACAAACATAGATTGTTTTACAATTTGAACTTCCAATAAATCAAATAATCCCTATTACTGGTAATAAAAATACACCTTCATTTACATCACTAAATAAATCAATAAAATTGATAATAAGCCAATAAAATCAATGATCAATAAAACTAAATAAATTCCAAAGTCCTAAAATCATCTTCAATTTTGCATCACAATCCACATCCTGTCCATTCTGTTGGTCCCAAGGGGTCCATTTCATCATCCCAAAGGGTCAGAGTAGGGGCCAAGCCCACAGGAAGTGAGCTGAAACCCTACACTTCTGAACTCCCCAAAGGAAGTGCACCATTTCAACTATAAAACTGTCAGCACAAGGGGGGCAGCTCTCCAATCATTCAGAACAGCCACTGCCTGTATTGTTGTGACTGGCTTCACAGGCATTGCCACAACAACAGATCTGCCCAAGATCATGCTTCTGTTGGTCCCAGAATGGTTCAGAAATTTAGATAGATCATTATCTGAGGTTGAACCCTAACTTTTACAGTAATTTAAATGGGTGGGAGTTCCAGGCAATGGTGTTTAGACCACCTGACCAATTTTACCAACTGCCTTAATCTCCTGCCAATACTGTGTGTTGAAATGTTCCAGGCCTGCAGGACCATGTTTTATGGCCCATGCAATGTTATGTGGTATATATAAGGGGGCCTATACATTCCTCTGACTTTCAGCAGGGGCCATATTCCAGAAACATCTTAAGTTGATCTTAAAATATTTTCACTTTAGTTCCATTTTTGTAAGGTGATATTTTTATAACTACACAGAAATTAATGAATCCAATTACAGTTAAGTAAATATTAGTTAATAATAAGTTGATAATTAGTGAACATATAGCAGAATTTCAAGTAAACATGGAATAAACTGCTTAAGAAAAATGATGATTTTAAGACTAAGGATAAGATTTCACCTAAGATGTTTCTGGAATACAACACCTGGATCAGCATGTAGGTTGTGCTGTATCGAAAGTTAAATTAAAATCTGGACTTGGTCAACTGCTGAACTAGAATTAATAAGGCTTGTCACAGGATGTGATTTATGCCCCCATAGCATAATTATGCTGGTGGGCTGAAGGCAAAACAATTTCAAAACAAAATCTACAGCAATGGCAGTAACTGAGAGTACATTGTTGATAAGAGTTTAGGTTCTCGTTAAAGACACCTTTGGGCACTCTTGAGCATTTATGCAAAATCATATAAATATCCTATCATGCATTCCTGAGTTAGGGAACACAATATACACCATGGGCAGTAACTCTGAGTGCATTTTGGTTCTTACTAATGACAGCTTTAGGAACAGATGAACATATGAGCCAAATAATATAATGATCCCTTTGCGTATTCCAGAGTTACAGAGCAGACCCAACAATCTGGAAGGACAGACCCACTGACAACCAGATGGATGGGTGCAACTACTATATGCACCTCCTAATCCAGGAATAAAAATGCATAAAGATTGTAATTACTACACTTTTACCTAAGGCTAAGCAAGTTTCAGCAGTCAAAATACAAAAACCTGGGCATCCACGCATCGTAATGGTTATTACTCATCAAATCAAGTCTTCATTTAAAACACGATGTTTTTTCCTTATGAAGCATGGAGCTTCTATCTAAGTTCGACTACATGGTCGGAATCTAGGTTAATAGATCTCATTATAACTATCTAAGGTCGACTACATGGCCGGAATCTAGGTTAATAGATCTCATACTATCTAAGGTCGAGTACATGGCCGGAATCTAGGCTAATAGATCTCATACTATCTAAGTTCGACTATATGGCCGGAATCTATGTTAATAGATCTTATAACTATCTACGGTCGACTACATGGCCGGAAGCTAGGTTAATAGATCTCATACTATCTAAGGTCGACTACATGGCCGGAATCTAGGTTAATAGATCTCATACTATCTAAGTTCGACTATATGGCCGGAATCTAGGTTAATAGATCTCATTATAACTATCTAAGGTCGACTACATGGCCGGAATCTAGGTTAATAGATCTCATACTATCTAAGGTCGACTACATGGCCGGAATCTAGGTTAATAGATCTCATACTATCTAAGGTCGACTACACGGCCGGAATCTAGGTTAATAGATCTCATACTATCTAAGGTTGACTACATGGCCGGAATCTAGGTTAATAGATCTCATACTATCTAAGGTCAACTACATGGCCGGAATCTAGGTTAATAGATCTCATACTATCTAAGGTCGACTACATGGCCGGAATCTAGGTCAATAGATCTCATACTATCTAAGGTGGAGTACATGGCCGGAATAATCTAGGTTAATAGATCTCATACTATCTAATGTCAACTACATGGCCGGAATCTAGGTTAATAGATCTCATACTATCTAAGGTCGACTACATGGACGGTATCTAGGTTAATAGATTTCATACTATCTAAGGTCGACTACATGGCCGGAATCTAGGTTAATAGATCTCATACTATCAAAGGTCAACTACATGTCTGGAATCTAGGTTAATAGATCTCATACTATCTAAGGTCGAGTACATGGCCGGAATCTAGGTTAATAGATCTCATACTATCTAATGTCGACTACATGGCCGGAATCTAGGTTAATAGACCTCATACTATCTAAGGTTGACTACATGGCCGGAATCTAGGTTAATAGATCTGCTGACAGAGTCTAGTTTCCATGTTTACTTATGTTGAGCAGAGCTATGAACAAAGTGCACTTATTTTGTCCAAGACCCTCAGCTGACCAGTAAAGTCTGAATTAAATAGGGCTTGTACACTTGCACTCCCTATATCAAGAGCTTAACATTGCTATAACAAATCAAATCACAAACCACAGTTTTGTGCTGTCTCTTGCCAACAAATTATAACACTCACTCTTGAGGGATCTAATTTTATGGCTTCCCATTCTAGCAATATTTGTTTCATCCAGAAGGAAACCACTGACCATAAATAATCCTGTGAAATTTCAAATGTCATGTAAAAATCATTATCAGAGGTGACAATCCACTGATTTTCTTGAAGACCTTTTGAAGAGCAAATCAATTGATTTTAATCATGTCACACTCCTTTGAGACCATGCTGATCCAGGTTATGTTACAATTACTAGCTCATAAATTCACAACTCCCATAATATGCTGTCAGACAGGGTCAGTTTTGACACCGTTTTGATCAGGCTTTTTTACTGGATTAAGGGCTCCAGGACAGGATGTAAGGGCTATCTGGGGGGTTCCCCTTGAATAGCTAAGCTGGGGCCCATTATTCATGTTAGGGTTTCAGAAATTCATTATGAAATGTTTTGGGTACTGGAATTTGCAATAAGAGAAGAGAAAGCAGTACTCTGTGTCAAAGAAATCTCCCAGGTTTATTTTGTTACTAATCCCAGCATGCCAAAAAATTTCATTAAAAAGGCATCAGCATTACAATCATCAAAACCACCACCACAACCATCATGACCCTTATCACAACCACCACCATTTGTCACCATGATCATTATCACAAGTAATTGCAAGCAAGGTCTGGATATAAGGTATCTATGTATAAAGTTTCATAACCATAACTCAATTTGAGTTATTCAGTCGAAACCGTTTTTCTATTTTTAGTAACAGTGACCTTGACCCCACCCAACCTAGTGTTTTATCCAGGCCATTTTTGCGCGGCGCGGCGCCATGCCCCTTTTTTGAAGCTCCACTTTGTCCTTTTCAAAGGCAAAAGCCGGCACTCGCCCTGATCGATAACGATCTTAATTGCCTCTTGACCACTTTTATCCGGGCCCTATGTCTGCAAAAAGGGCACCCACTGTTTTCTGTTTTATCGCACTGACTGTGCTTAATTTATTGCACACATGAATTTCTAATCGATTTGATTAAATCGATTACTGTGCTCGATTTATTGCCAACACACGTTTCTAAGCGATTTGATATAAGCGATTACTATACTAATGATTGTCAGCTTGGTTCTTGATGATGTGTATACAATTAACATAATGATATAACGTCAACTCGTAGATCGGACATTCCCCCTCTCACTATCCGTGTTTGTTACGGATGGATTTTTTAATTAATACAATTCATTATTTCAACTGACAAATACTTTTAGCACTGCGACAATGTAAAATTACAAATATTGACACCTGAAAATCGACTTATAGTACGTGTGTTGAAACTAATATATATTTAGGTGATATCTTATTTTTTATTTAAATGTATTTAATTGATTGACCAAACCTTTAGTAGCCTAACTTCAGGTCAAATACCGGTAGTGGGGTTCTGTGTCTAGAGACTTGAGGTGTAAAAGGGAAACAAGTTGTATAATGGTATGTGTGTCAAATATGACTTACCTGTCAACGCCGGTATCTGGACATCGGTTCCAACGGACATTCGTTCCTACTCTAATTTTTTTACATCAGCGGACAATGGTTCCTACGTGATTATGACACACCGGACACTTGTTCCTAAATAATTTTGATAGCCCAAACATTCGTTCCTACAATGTTTTGACAGCCCGGACAATCGTTCCTATGTAAGATTATTGTCAATCCGGACATAGCGGTCGATATGGTGTATTTATCGGCTATATAAAGTCTCCATTTTACGATAAACACCCAAAAGATCGCTAATTAAGTCATGAATTTGTTGAAAATAATTAAAAACAATTAAATGTATCTTCTATTATCATAAGAGTTACACATTCTTTAATTATTTTATTACAATTATATGTATTATGATGTGTTGACACTTTATAAAAGATGACAATTATAGGCTAATTAGCGCACATAACTGACAACAAGAAGCCAAATAAAATTAGCCGACAAACAGCCCTTAATTAACTAATTGTTCACACTTTAAGAAGTACACCAGTTATTGTACCTAAGGGACAACAATAAGGCATAATTAATTACTAAGAATATAATTATGTGATCCACAGAATTTGCTTCCCAAATGTCTCCATACGTTACGGACAATCAAGTTTATATTAAAACACGCCGTGTACTACTTACCTTATATAAAGAGAATTACATAAAATGAACGCGTTTGGCAGACATACAACAAACAAGATGCTTTTCTTGTTAGTTTAATCCGTGTGAATATTGAATATTGCGTGTGCAAATCTTGTAGTTGGTACAAGAGTGTCAACATGCTTTTATGTTGTTGTTTTTTATATATAAATGTGTATATATATGACATTAATATGATACCCACAGTCAATACACTGAAACACATGTGCCCTTTTAAAAGGACACAGCGCGCTAAAATGCCCTTTTTTGGATATATTGCACCATGCCCCTCTGCCTTCCTGCATAAAACACTACAACCCATATGCAATCCCAAGCGAGGTCTTGATATAAGGTATCTATGTATGAAGTTTCATTAAAATCTCTCAAAAGTCAATGTATAAAATCATCACCAAGTCTTAATTCTATATGTATCCCCAGTTGTTAATACAGTTGGTTTTCTTGCAAGCTGTTACATCAAAAATATGTGCATGTTTATTATCATAAGACGGTAAAAGCTTGTTTGTAATTTAAATTCATTTTCCCAGCCAGTGAAAAATTTCATTGAGATATTTTCTTAAATTACCATCCAACTATTCATTCAGGAAGTTGTGGTTAGATACAGGTATAATTTTGTGCAGTCTGCACAGGCTAATCCGGGACAGTACTTTCCGCTTTTATGGTATTTTTTGTTTCAAGGAAGTCTCTTCTAACCATAAATCCACATTAAACGGAAAGTGCCATCCCGGATCAGCCGGTGCGGACTGCACAGGCTGATCCGGGACGACACTTTAGGCACATGCATTAAGACCGGTTTTCCCACGACGCCCCTCATATCAGGAATAATGTTCAGGGTTATATTAATCACCATTACGTTTATCAGTACAAGGGGTAATACTAAACAAAATATGTCACTGTAAGTTATATAAAGGCAATAATCACCGAGTTAGTACATGTGAGTAGGATTATACTAACTGTCATGTCAACGATTATAGCTTGATTAATTAATACATAATCAATGAATTAGTTTCATTTGAATCAACTGATTGGTAATAAAAATTAAACAAAGGGCAATAACTCCATACAAATTCAGGGTTATACTCCATGCAAAACAGTTAAACGAAGGTCCTAAGCTCCAAAAAGATTGATGCTAGAGTTATAGTTCTTGTACTTCACTTTATACCAATGCCCTCTTTACATTTATAAAGTTTTATTCCAATGCCTCTTATACTTTCTGAGTTATTCTCCACACAAGAAATGCAACAGCAGAAAGACGAACGGACGAGTTGAATAATACATGCCACAAAAGCACTGAGCATTGTAAAGGAATGCATATAAATCGTACCTAGCAAATGGAATGCATAATCTAATGCACTGAATTTATGATTGAAGAACTATGCTAATTGGCTAATAATTTGAAACATTTCACATTTTGTGAATAAAATTCTCATCCAAAATTTACGCAGGTGACACCAGTTTCCTACGACATTTGCAATCAAACTGTACAATGCAATTCATTTGAAGTTATTACAATTGAAAGGAAATATTGCTTCTTATCTATCTTTTTTTTCGGAGTAAGAAATCTTTATCTTGTAAGAAATGCTTTGACTAATTGTTAATTATGAGACAGATCGCTAACCACTTTAATCTCAAAAAATTAAAGGTTTTTCGTTTTGATCTAAATCAGACCTCAAAAGCTTTAAATCGCTATCAAGATCTGAAAATTTACTTTACTCAGTGGCTTTCAGTAAGGACTGGATGCTCTAATAAAGACACTGAATACAACACTGTAAAATTGTATGTTCCTTGGGTGTTTCATTTCTGTAAATTGGGTGATGACTAAATATTTGTTAAAGTATCTTTGTCAATGTAATGATACAATGAACAGTTCCATGGTTCAAGATTTGCAACACTGGTAAGACCAAATCCTCAGAACCACGTAAATCGTTGTGAAAATTTAAGTCTTAAATGAATGAAATTTTAGACTATAACTGAAAAGTTTAGCAAAAGAATCCTATAGACGGATACAAACTGCTGACACAAGTTAGCAATAAAAATTGATATTAAAACTTTGTATCTACATCAAAATTAATTCCCTGTTTAATGGCATTTCACCTGGTATATACTGAGTTTTTAGACCTTTATTTTGATATTAAGAAAAAAACTAATATCTTGTGAATCTACCCAAATTTACACCAAAAGAAAGCTAACTTAATTAATAGTATCCCTAATAAAAGTTTCAGCTGTCAAAAATGTCTTTGTGTCCATTTTTCATGACAAACTGCAAAAGGTATCACCAAATTCCACTGCATAACAGATAATCACTCAGTGCTTGTAACCCATGGTCCACAGTCATCCGATACCCAGTAGTGAGCTGTCCTTTCTTTGGAGTTGAATTAAGTTCAAAGGTCTCCACTTTCTTCCAGGTTGTACATCCAAATAAAAGACCTGTTTACACTCATAACCGATGATTTCACAGAGGTGCTATCTAGTTACATGTAGTAAATACTAAAGCTGGCTATCTGTGACATCTAAGAAGTTGTATGTACAACAAACGTCCCATTCCGTCATCTCTGGTATATGATACCAAACATATATGTATCAAAATATTTCTTTACCAAATAATCACTGTCAGCAAATAATGTATCTTCTAGTATTTAGGACAATTTTATTGCCCATTCCTCTTCAATTAGGTGACACTAAGTAAGAAAAGTTCATTTGCAGGTCACAAATATATGGAATATATATGTAAGAGTTAGGTAAAGCCTGAGCATTTGGGGTTGTCATGGTTACCAACAGGGCGATATAAGCCATTTGAGAAATGTTTCATGGCCTGCATGTGAAATACAGTCTAGTCCACAATCACACAAGGGCATATTCAACCATACACGCACACACACATACAACAATGTAACAAACAAGAAATGTCTTTAAAAAAAGACAATCGGCACTGAAATGAATACTGAGATGTCATTTTTTACCTTAAACATAATACAAGAGGGACAAGATGATCGGTTATGTGACTTCTCGGAACCCAGCTTTTTGGCGACACAAATTCCCCAAATCGCCCCAAATATACCCGAATCGCCCCTAATCTACCTAAATCGACTCAAATCAACCGATAGTGTATGTCTTTAGGTATTTTTACGTGAAAAATATTATTATTTAAACATTTAGATTCACTGTGTTTTTATTTATTTATAATATTTGCACGAAAAACGTAGATTAATTTTCAATTAGAAGTTCAAACAACAAGATAGGTTACACATCACTAAATCATGGGTCATGGGTATTATCCAATCTCTTGCACAGCAGTTACATTCACCTCTGTAGTTTACTCCAAAAGTAGTCCCATGTGATTCACCTGGTTTTAGTTATATGATCATAACAAATAAAGACATTTGGTGTCCCTCTATCCCCTAATAGTAATGTAGCTCCCATGCAAGGTTTTGCATGGACAAATCCTGTTATTGTGGTCATGGGTGGTTAGCGCTTGGCTAAGATAAAAATTAGTGAACACATCAATTTTAATGGCAAATAATCCAGAAATTAAGTAAAAAAAACTTTTCTGGGAAAAAAATCACTATCAAATATATAACAAGGTATCCAACTCCAGACGCCCGAAATATAGGGTGCATCGGTTTGAATAGCCGTAACTTTAAAAATTGTGCATTAATATTCATTAACTCGATCTTATTCGACGCAGAAATGAATTTCCTTTCAGGAAGTGTACAACATTGTTTTGTAATTATTTGGTTGGAGTTTTAAGAAATAATACTAAACATAGTTGCTTTGACCTGCTTTGTTTATTCCTTCTTCGTTTATTCCTCGAGTTTCTCAGCCGAACAGCTTAAAAATAAGCGTTCAAATCGCGAAGGTGAAAAACTGGATTTCTCAATAAGCCGCGTAAATGACGGCTTAAAAGAACCTTTACATTGGAATCATTACAATATGAAAATTAACGCACACAATTACATGTAATATCACCGTCAATAAACATAATAGGTTACACATCAGCTAATTTGCCAAATCAACCCAAATCGACCGATGTATGATCATTACTATCTCCATCTTTTAAAATATATGAACTTTAAAGCAAATTTAGCCTAAATGACTGTGTTGTTTTGTACAATTTCGCTCACAATTATATTAGAATCGTTACAATCAGCAAAAAAGGTAACACTTCAACGATGTCCCCAAATCGACCCAATCAACCATCATCTACCTTTGTATGTTATAGAGGATATTTGTTTAATGCAGTGTAAGATCGTATTTATTTCATGAATGGTCATAGAAACAATATTTTCACGAGTGGCGCAGCCACTAGTGGAATATTTAGTTTCTATGACCACGAATTTATAACATTTAAAGCTTACACTGTTGTGGTGGGAAAATAGTGCCACTCTTATTGCGTCGTTGTCGCTTAATTATATTTGTATCGAACTTTATTATGTGTTTTTTGTTGTTTAAAAAGGCTGACGTTTACACGAACGATTAGGGTACTCACATACTTTCAAAAAATAAAAAGTTAAAAGCATTTCCATGTAACCAAGAGTGAAATGATCAAACGTTATCATTTCACTCCACCTAGAGTGAAATGATCGGGTTATCATTCACTGGTATTCTCCACTCATGCACCGCATAGCATGAAATAATACTATTATCACTATCTGTAAAAATATAGTACATTCAAGCATTTAAAGCTTAACTGTTTGTGTTTTTTTATACAATAACGCACGCAATAACAGTGAACCATAATTAGTATCACCAAGCAAAAACATGTACAGTATTATATGAAATGGGATTTATAAAACCGCTACCTAATATCAGCACTATAAACATTGATTTAAAGAGGCATGGTAAGTTTGTATTTGAAAAAATATAGTGACTATCATAATGTAAAACTATCCATTTATTTCAAGTAAGTAAGTACATTTTTTAAATAAAATGCTAATAAATGATGAGAAATGCGTATTAAGAAATAATTTAAAACTAACATACATATACTGCGTAGTTAAAAACAATGTACGCACACTTATATGCACATAGGCAGTTCTTATTGTCTTCATTCAAAGCCGAATGTTACCATTGCTGTAGGATAAACGGGTCTGTATCAGCAGATTTTTTTTTTTTTTTCGATACATAAAATAGCTTTTTGTTGATCATCATCATCATCAAACACGAACAATTATACTTTCTCTAAAGCTATGTTTGGTAATAAATGAGAACCGTTATGAAAGGCATCTATGACATGTTGGGGATCACACAAGCAAATTATTCAGTGGCCCCGTTTGTCACCTTCGCCTATTCGTCAAGACCAGGTATAGAGACCCTTTTCAGACAAGTTGGCGCACCGTCATCATACATCCACACGTTGGCACTTAGGACCCAACAATATAACTTTAAAAACAATTCGGCCAGCATCCATGAAAAATGATCATTATCAGCTGATTATACCACCGACCCATATAGTGCCTGCATGTGCTATGAACAATACAATTAAAGGAAGAGCAATTGTAACATAGCTACTGTAGAAAGATGGACAGAAGTGTTACATAGCAATTACCATTATAATATATGCAATCAAACTACCTTCTGAGGCACATACATTCCACAAAATGTGTGACTTTTGTGTTTGGTCCCCCCACATTTGTCAACAAATATTGATCATACCATCTTCACATCAACGCCTACAGAGAACGTGGGTATGAGCCTGGCTTTACCAGCAGAGTCTTGAACATTTTCATCCACAGCCTAAAGCCACACATTCCTGATTTTTACTGCCGTCCTTGATCGGACAGCGTCCCGAATAAAATATGTCAAAAGTCGGGACAAGATCCTGTGAACTGAGGCTGACGTGTCCTGATCGTTCCTGATCCTCCCGACATTGTTCCGGAAGCATCCCGATTCAGCCGTTTCCAGCCATGTTTATCCCGTTCTCAATCTGACCCTGATACGATTTGTAGCATTGTCGGGACGCCATCGAGACACTGCCGGGCAGATCAGGAATACAGGGACATGTCTGGAAAGGTCAGACAAACACTCCAGACAGTAGGGTTCATCCTATGACATTCGGGGGACAAAGCGGCATGCGTATAGTCGGAATACTGTCGGGAGCCAAAACCGGGAATGTGTGAATGACACATTAATCAGTCACCGACAACTTTGTAACTGTCAAAGCACTGAGCTGAATTAAAATATGCCATTGCACCATTGTTAACAAACGCATTTGGGATGCTCTGTTAAAACATTCTACATTGCAGTGGTCGAAATTAAAACAAGCCCAAGAAATTAAAACAAGTACTGGTAAATTTTGAACTGGGGTTGCTCAGATTCTCAGTTTTATATAGACGGGCTTGTAACATTTTCTCGCCCTCAAGTAATAATGAGGTGTGGCGTGGGAAAACCTGGCTTAATGCATGTGCGTAAAATGTTGTCCTGGATTAGCCTGTGCAGACTGCACAGGCTAATCCAGGACGACATTTTACGCACATGCGGTTTTCCCACGACACGCATCTAATATAAGAATTTGGGCTTGCTTAACTAAACTGCTAATTTCAATAACTGCATTGCAGAATAAACCGGTGTTCTGGACAAAAAAGCCTTTATAAAAGCCTTTTTTTCCAGTATGTTAAAGAAGTCAAGTACTCTAGGAGAGAACGTTTGAAGGTGTCTGACAACAAAATTGTCAAAAGTTCATTTATTTTCTTTTCATCAAAATAAGTATCAATTCAGTTCACTGCCCACTGGCTACAGATGAAATCTAACACCAGGTAAACTTAACGGTACCTACCAAACAAAACAACAGCCCCTGTGGGCCCTTGAAGTGGCACCCTTGAAAACCCAAATAAATACAGGAGACCAGTCATTGACTCGGGCCAATATACAAAATATCGTGGGCCTGGACACTTGGTGACCAGTTCATTGGAGATTTCTATTGAAATGAAATACAAATTTAATATAGCCCTATTGTGACTCGGGACAAAAGAGTCTTCATCGACCAACCCTGATACTCTACAAGACGGCAAGAATAAATATATTCAGAGCAATGACAATACAAAGTATTTCTGTAATTGCCTTTCAAAACTAAATGTTCGCCATTAAATTTCAATATGTGAAGTATAATGTACTAGCACCGTTCGTTCAGAACCTTGTTTGACCTTTCCCTATGAATGCCCAGTAAATATAAATATTCAATTCTAATTCAGACCAGTGTCATATTAATTGTGGATAATGGGGGACAGACACCGACGCAAATCTGTCTCACCTTAAGGTCATCTTATAGTCAAGCTAGGATTGATATTGACAAAAGTAGCACCACCGATGGTGCTAGACATCTTTTTGACTGCTTTCGACTAATCTCAGGCGACAAATGACAAATGGTAAAGCGTAAATTATTAGATATCATATGTAAATTTTAATATGTAAAGACATCCGTTTTTGTACAAAGTGTGAAAAGTTGAATCGCCACGACAACTCAAGTGTTGACAGTAAACCTCTGTTGACCATTCAGACACATGTGATTACTCTAAAACCGTTAAAATGGCTAATTTTTACCACATATACCAATCATAAAACATGTTTTATGTCCTATGAAAGTAAAACAAACTGCTTGAGCTCAGTCAAATACATCAACTGTTGTAATATTTATTTCAAATAATAATTTAATAACAATACATATCAACATTATTTTGCTGATGTAAAGCTAATCAACCATGCTAACAAAATAAAATAAAATCCACATAAAGATAGCATGCAGAACACATCTGAACTTTTTTGGTAGTTCCGTTTTACAATGAGGCAGAAATTCATATACATGTAAAACCATAAGAAGAAAGATGTTTTGCATTCACAAGCAGTGTTGTATTAAATGCTCAACAGTTCAGTATCAACTATATTATATCTAAGCTCTAAAAGATCTGAATTATCATGACCATTTGTGACCCAGTAAAAGGTGTGAAATTGCAAAACTTAAAAATCTTTGTGTAACGTAAAGAAAACACAGATCCAATTTCTTAACAGTAAGAGACCATTTCGTTTCAACATCCATACCACAGAATGACAATATATTTAATAAGATTCAAAGTTCCAACACAAGAATTTAATAAACTGCTTTCCAATTAACTGGAATACGAGAGATGCGCATTCCGTGTCAACCTACGACATTCGTTCATCAACCCAGAGCCTGTGAGATCCGTTGCACAACCTTCAACAATCTCATTACATAATTGGCTCCTTGGCCGGAACAAATTGCTGGTTTCAAGGTGCACACTTTCATGGAATAATGCAAATTAATGTGTTTTCACAGCAGGCCTTTGCATCAACAATAACTGTGAAGTCTGTCATTTTCGCATTCCGTAGGCATTTTATTAGGACAGTGACACAAAATGTGATGCAGGTATAAGGCATGCACTAAACTTAATCCATAAGTGTAATAAATGAAACAGTGAAAACAAATTGATTTGTTCTGTCTTGTAATGGGACTTAGTATAGTCTAACCCAGTTATACAGTGCTAGTAGATGTGAGATTTGGTTTGCACTGGCTAATAACTATGATATTATGAGTTACGCTGTTAGTAACTGAGGGTGTATGGGATATTCACCCTCAGTGGCTACCATACAAGAGCGAATATCAATAGAAAATTAACGACATAAAAATAACACGAAACACAAACAATGACATCACGAACATAATCAAAATGACGTCACTAAACCGCGTCATACGACTTCTATGGGGTATTGAAATATACTCATGGTGTACGGAAAATACCCCATAGTCATATGACTGCTCTTAGCCAATCGGATCGCGTAATTTATGTAGGAGGTGAGATACATGTAAGTTCAAGATTGATAACTTTCGTCCCCGTAGGGCCAGGGCGCGTATTCACTAACTGATTTTTAGACTTAGGAAGAAAGAATATTCTTAAAACTGTTCTGTTCCAAAAAGGCTGTTGATTTTAATATTACTTGATATTCAATGTCGCTAATTTTACCCTTCCTTATTTAGTATGATTTATTAATGACATAAGCACCATTGGTACCCAGTATATTTGCAAATGCCTAAGTATAATTTTTTAGTCTTTTCTTTATTCTTAAGTCTAAGAATGGGTTGGTGAATACGGGCCCTGGGTTGGTATTCACAAAGATCCTAAGGGAAATCTTAACTTAAGTTGTACTTAAGTAGAAATTTCAGATCTAATTTTCTGTGTAAAATCCAATTGGTTCTGTTTTACAAAAGGGTAAAATATGACACATCTAGGCAATAGTAACTAGTTTGAAACATGTTTAAGTACAATGACCAACACATGAAACTTCCGAAGACTTAAGGGATTTTACGAATTTAAGAAATTAACTTAAGTTTTCCCCAAGGAGTTTTATGAATACAGGCCCTGGACCCGGGACTACTAACGAACTCAGTCACAAAGTTTTATTAGCTAAACAAATTGACCAATGAAATTGCCTGTTATATCTCAGCTTTGATTTCCATTGGCTTAAATTTAAGGTCAGGACTAAAGTTCAAGAATGGAACCAGCGTCCTTCTGGGGCCACGACTACAAAAGTTCTCAATCTCAAACTTAGTAACAACTTAAAATGTTGACCAATGAAAATGCTTGTTACATAATGAGCATCGATTTCCATCGGTTAACTTTTAAGACCAAGACTAAGTTAAAGAATACTGGTCGTCATGGGACCTGACCTTCAGCATTGAGCTCTTGAGTAATCAAATTAGTTTAGTTTTAAAATTATATGAGGCGCGTCGTGGGAAAACCGGACTTAATGCATGTGCGTAAAGTGTCATCCCGGATCAGCCTGTGCAGTCCGCTTTTATGGTATTTTCTGTTTCAAGAAAGTCTCTTCTAAACATAAATCAACTGTAGGCGGAAAGTGCCGTCCTGGATTAGCCTGTCCGGTTTTCCCACGACGCGCCCAAAATATTTTAGCTTGATTGGGTCAAAAGCCTGAAGCTTACTGAAACACTTCAGAGTCTGTTTCCAAGGGTAAAACCAGTACTTGATGTCTTTTGAGAAAGACAATTTGAACGCTCCTCGTGTAGGGATCGAACTCACGACCTCCCAATTGAATGGCGGACACCATATCCACTACACCAAGACTTACAAATTGCCATTTTGGGAAAATTCCTTTTGGGAAAACGGGGCTTAAATCCGCTGTTGTTCTCTGATAGAACTACTATTAATTTTTGTGTGGCAGATCATCAAGTATCTCGTGTCTGAATGTCACCAGTGTAATAGGGGTCTGAATAGGAATTGAAAGACTTTCGTGTGGACAGTAATGACTTCAAATTCAAAATAATGCTGGTGGGAAATGACAGAATCATTTATTCAACAAGTGGATGTCATGAATGATATCAGTTTTGATTTTTCCTTGTGGACTTAAGAATGTAAACTGTTGACCGTAATCGGCCGAATTAGTTCCATAAATGCTTTCAGTAATTGTCTTTATTGTAAGGAAGACAAAATTATTCCTCCCTTTCATTTCATCAGAAAACTTTATTGAGCTGTAAAAATCATTACCATCAGACCAGACAAAGTCATCTAGAGATAGCAAAGGCAGGCATGCATTCCAGACCAGCAGTTTCACCCTGGGAAAACTGGTCAGTTTCTAATTTTTTTGACCAGTGAACCCTTCAGGCCCCATGTACCATTGTCCCAGGCCCTTCAGTTTGAAAACAAGTCATTGGGGTCAATGCTTCAAATTTAATCTATGCATAAAAATCAAGTTAATTTTCACTGGACTTTTACAATGTCTGGGCACAATAGGGACAAGATGCCAATGTTATTAGCCATTGGTCATTATCAAAACAAATCTATTCATACTGTTGAACTAACCAGCCTTACAGAAGAAAATTATGTGTTTTTCATTACAATAACAACAACTGTTAAATGCCACTCTACAGAATCTACTTTGAGCCTTCAATGACCCCCCCCCCCCACAAACACACAAGGTTCGTCAAGGTTTTAAAGTTCACATGCTGCACACAATTATTTTTTTTTTTGCCGGCTCTCAAGCTATAGTTTGGAAAATATTTTCTATGCATTTTGTATTTGTGGTGAAATTTGGAAAAATCCAATAATAGCATGAATAAAAATGTGTTGGCCTTGGATATAAATTAATCACAAAATAATTTTAAACGTGACAAAAGTGGCCAAACATAACTAACTGTTAAGTACTTAAAAACTACAGCAGTATATATTATCAACAGAAGCAGCAGCAGCAGCAGCAAAAAAAATAACACTAGTACCAACATCTTGTACTTAAAAGCACCAGCTATCAGTTTCATGTGTAATACACAATATTCTAATAATTCCTCGTTATAACTTGTTATAAAGCCTAATTTATAATTACTAAAATAATCGAATCCTGTTCCCTTTCATATAAATGATTATACATGCCTTTTTTGTATATAAGGGTATTTTTCGGCGTAGCTGTCTAAGATCACTTTTGACCTAGATTTCTTGCGATAATTATGCAGCGGGAAATGCCATTAGAATTTGGCAAATTTTCAATTTTTAGGGAATGCAAATTTATAACAATGGTTTAATGTATACCAACAACTGTTGCTTATTTTGGGGGATTAAAATGTACATAATTGTTTACATAAGCGGTTAAAATAAAGTTATAAACATATCTTCGAACTACACACTAGAACTGAACATAATTATGAACATATTTTCTCCTTGCATGTCAAGAACAGCATATTATATTCGTTCTCAGAATTAATCCACTATTAGCCTTGCTCTATAAATAACAATAGATTCTAGCAAGTTCAATACACTCACGGTCATTCTAAAATTAGCGCGCGTTTAGCTGCAGGTGTATAGCTGTTATAATATACATGCATCAATTAGCGTCCAGAGAAGCATAAGAGCCAGTGGCATATTCGGGCGTACTCCTGTACGCCCGGGCGTACACAACGCTTTGCCATTTCGTTTTGTGGGTGAAATTTAAACAGGTACGGCAATCTTGTATTTGAATTTTCAGACGAAGCGACATGTCACCTACCTGTATAGGTTCAATGTCTTCGTAATGATCTTGTATATGCGTTTTATCAACGCACTACATATTACCCGACATATTCATCAATATAAACAACTACAAATAAAACCACGTATCTAGTAACTTAACAATACAATCCTAAATTAGCATAGCGTTTGAATGATTTGTTCTTTCTTGTTCGTCTTTATTTTACCAACACATATTTGTCATATAAAAAAAACCCTCTGAATCCATATACGAGGCATGTCGTGGAAAAACCCGGGCATAATGCATGTGCGTTAAGTGTTGTCCCGGATCAGCCTGTGCAGTCCGCACAGGCTAATCCAGGATGGCACTTTCCGCCTACAGTGGATTTATGTTTAGAAAAGACTACACAGGCTGATCCTAGACAACACTTTACGCACATGCATTCAGCCCGGGTTTCCCACAACACGCCTCATTCACAGAGCTCCTTGGTGAAAACTTTAGATGTGGCTTGATGATTAAAAATTCCCTTGTCTTAAGTGGTTTTAATCTGGTACAGAACAAACACCTCCTGTTATATTACCATATTTCAAATATAATATCAGGCGCGGTACCAGGATTTTGAGTTAGAGGGGCGGAAATATTAAATAACTGACAATAAATTAACTGCTGTTGTCTCTTACATGTTAAGATACATGTATCGGAACGACGCAAAATCGCCAAACGGAACAATTTAACCAAAGTACCACAAAACAGAAACTATATTTGAAATAATTTGATTGAAAAGAACATTTTAATTGTAATGAAATGCACATGTTTCAGTTATTGTTCGGGTTAAAAACCTAGTTTTGGTCAATTTAGAGGGGTCGTACGCCGCTTCTGCCATCCTCTTAATCTGCCTATTTAGCTCGAAACGAATTAAATGTATTCATCGTTGCAAAACGGCAAATGTATTGCTAATGAAAATTACATTTTAAATTACTTTACTGATATAATCACTAAGTGAAACTAAAATTCTTGATGTACAAATTATCTGGTGTAAATTTTACGTATGTTTTGGTTTATGATGCAGTTTTTGTTTGTTTTCGTTCCAAATGAATAATTTGAAGGTTCTTTCAAATCAAAATTTAATTTAAATAACTTTACTGATCATGCAGCACCTTTGTGTACCTTTAGGAAACAGGAGAGAGCTAGTTTTGAATTCCTTTTGCAAAACCAACACACAGGTAACGTTAATTTATATGATGAGATATAGGGAGGAATAAAGCATGAATTTAGTATTGGAGTATCGTGTGACCTACTGATCGAGTCAAATATACGACGGATAAAAATGATCACAGACGCCGAATATCTTTTTAATTTTAAATATATTTCTTGATTATAAGGTTTCATATAGATCCTTAAAGTGCTTTAATTTTAATTTGTTCCTTGCAAAGTGCAAATAAGGGACTTTGATTGCTTAATCAAAATGCTGACAACGTAGAAAAAGACTGTTGGCGACAAAAGAAACTAAAAACATGTGATTTATGATTGCATTTTTGCTAAAATGGAACCATTTGTTTGAATGTAAGTTCAATTTCCCACTTTTAAACTTGATAATGTTGCGTCCTATGCAATAGTATACGACATCATAATAATTTTTTTTTTAAGAAACATACAATTCTTTTTTTTAAGCTAGTTATACAATGCAGACGGAATTATATACATGCCAGTCGGCAAGTCAATCTGCAACGGGCCATGCAGAATAAATGATGAAGCGTAGTAGTTAGTGTTAAAAGTAACAGATGTAGCTCATTATTTAGTAGTCTTATTCCAGAGCACTAGGGCGAATATTTCGGTTACACACAACATGCAAATAGCGAAAGTAGGGGTGTCATTAGATTGAAGTAACGTTTTTTTAATAAATTGACATTTTAAAAATGTAATTGTTATAAATAACATGATATACACATTATAGCACATATGACATACATTTTCTTAAGTAATTAAGATAATAAAACAGGTAGGAAGGTGCAACTGTTTAGAAAAAGAACCCGTTCAGGTTTCGGTTTACTGACTCGTAGCCTGCCAAAAAAAGTAGTTCCCCGTAATACCTGTTCTGGAAATTACCCTCTCAAAAGACCGTTGGCTTCCGCCACCAGTCTAAAAACACGGTTTACACTTTTCGCTATTTCATCTGATGTTTATTCATATAGGGATATAATATATCGAATATATTTTTGTCAGCAGTGTCATTTTCGCCCCTTTATATTATGTTGTTGTTTTTTTCTTTGGAATTTCTCTATTTGCCAATATGTGAATAGTTCCTTTAATATTATTTTCCGATATATTTCATGTACAAGCACGGGCGTACATTCGATTTTTCCCTAAATACGCTCCTGAGAGCGACTATTTCAACAAATGTTTTTTTTAAAAACTTATTGTGCATGTTAATTTGAAATTGAATGGTGGTTGCGTTCTATTAAGAATTATATCGATTTGCCTTTTCTATCAACTTCTCCAGTAGATGTTAATCAACATATAAAAAGATATATGTCAATAAATAAATTGTGGTGAAATAAGTCTCGGAATACGTCGAAATGTTATTCATGTTACTTTTACTTCATTTGCGTAGCATTAATATATTATTTGCAATACCAATTATACACAGAAACCCTTGATACATCATATTCCTACCAAATATAATTTTAAATCGCCATAGTCTAATGAAATTTTATGTTTGTGTTATCAAAAATGGAAGTCATCATTATTTCAAATGCGCAGTATGTTCTCTGAAGATTGCTTTTCATTAGGATACACAGTATAAATGATTAACTGACTTCGAAATGTGTATGTATTATGCAGAGATAACTTCAAGATGAAGGTAGGGTATATTACTTAAGATCTGAATAACTATATGCGTCTGATACAAAATAATTTTCATTCATTCCCACAATAATTTTCATACATTGTTAACCACATAACCGATCATCTTGGCCCTCTTATATTATGCCGATTTTTTTTAAAGACATTTCTTGTTATATTTATATCTATTTTGGCATTCTATGTTAGGGTACAGGTACATCAGAGAATTTATAAATACAGACGATTGTAGCGTGTTTATAAACAGAAAATCACGATTTCTCTATTTTTAGTCAATGGTTAATCCCCTGATTATCAACAAAATTTAAAAGGACAATACATTTATATTGCCAATTACTGGCATGACTAACTGGCTCAAAGTTGGGCAATGGAATAAATTAACATACAAATATTTTCCAGGAAAAGTTGTTTGGTTTGGAAAATGAAAGTACAGTGAATGCTAAACAGTTGCTAAAAAACGAAATTAAATGTAAAAAACAAAAACAAATTAAAGGCAAATAATATGCACTTGACCTTGTTTTTTCTGTGATTTCTATTGAATGGTGAAAGGGGGACAACTAAGGAAATGACTGAAAGTAAGACTGGGCACTTAAATGGTGATCAAGTTGTTCTCATGTAGAAGATAAGTACAATTATAACCAACCACAGGTTAAAGGTGTCTTTTAGAAATTGTGGTGTTTCAGTTAGTGAGAATAAATATGATTTATGCAGCAAATAGAAACAACAACTTGAAAGTATGTTCTACTGTGTATTTATCATGAGTTTTTCTTTATGTTCCTTATGGGTACAATATACTAATTCCAATCCTTATGTAATTTAATGTAAAACTTTAACCAAAAATATATGTAACATTTTGCACATAGGGACCCTCATAACCATACCTTTTCTTAAAGAGCATTCTAAGCTGAATTGATTTAAGCAAAAAAAAAGGGTATGTCATGTAAGTAAGAACTCAACACTAAACAAAGTTGACTGTTTTATCACCATCTTTTTACCGGCTGCTTTCTAGTTGAATGTAACCCGCCTCAGTGCAAGTGTCATACTGTAGTCTCCAATCTTAAAACATATCAGTGATTTATTAGTGCATACCAATGCTTACCCTACCAACATCTCCAAAAAAGAATATAAAAGCAAGTGTCTAAACCTAAAAACATGTCTTGGAGTTAAACTTGTTGATTTATTTAGAGAGCACAGCCCTACATGACTTATTTTTTTAGTGTATTGTGACCTAGAAGACAACTTAAGGTTTTGATATCCCGAAAAAAACATTTCGACATCATTATTAACATATTTCTAATGTGCATGCAAAATTTCAGACCGATCCACGAAGTAGAAATGCTTGAAAACGCATTTGAAAATGACCCATGATAAGCAATCTGGCTTGTGTTTTCAGTGTTTTGATTATATGGGGATGCCTGAGTCAAATTGTGTGCTTAATTCATAGAAATCAGTCAAAATACAAGAATATGTTTACAAACTTTAATGCAATAGAGATCAATATTGTATAAAACGTGTTCATTGTTGGTTTTAGCATGATTTGGTGTGCTGCGAGATGCACAAGACAGGTTTCCGTACTTTTTTTCTTTTCTTTTTACTTGAAAAAGCGGTTTTCGCTGTAAAAATCATAATGCACATTAAAATCATGATGTTTATCGCATGTTTTCCACAAAAATATTACAGCCAATAAAACCACACAGTAACATGGTGATTTTATGTACACATTCCCCCTTTAGTGCCGCTCCCTGTTTTGTGTTTAGGTTACAATATACTAATTCCAATCCTTAGGTAATTTAATGTCAAAGCGATAACTTTAACCAAAAATAAATGCAACATTTTGCACATAGGGACCCTCATAACCATACATTTTCTTAAAGAGCATTCTAAGCTGAATTGATTTAAGCAATAAAAAGGGTATGTCATGTGTTATGTAAAAAAGAACTCGACACTAAACAAAGTTGACTGTTTTATCACCATCGTTTTAGCGGCTACTTTCTAGTTGAATGTAACCCGCCTCAGCGCAAGTGTCATACTGTAGTCTCCAATCTTAAAACATATCAGTGATTTATTTGTGCATACCAATGCTTACCCTACAACATCTCCAAAAAAGAATATCAAAGCAAGTGTCTAAACCTAAAATCATGTCTTGGAGTTAAACTTGTTGATTTATTTAGAGAGTACAGCCCTACATGACTTATTTTTTAGTGTAATGTGACCTTATACAATTTGTGCAATGTATGGAATTGAGAGTATGAATGGAGAAAACCTTTTAGCAATATTTACTGGAGTTTTTACTAATATTATTTTGATGATTTTAGGTTGAAGCTACAGTCACACCAATGCTGGACCATACACAGGCCATCCAGGACGATCGATAACCCGGACTGTCCAGGACCATGCTGGACAAAAACACGGTAACACTACGGATCCACACGGTATACCAACACGGTCAACCAAGGACCTAACACGGATCAGATCCCAGATCCAGTCCGGGATTGTCCACCACAGTCCGGGATGTTGGTGTGACTGCAGCTTAAGAGACATAATCACAAGTTCTAAAACTGCTTTTGGTATATTATATACACACACTCCATTTCTGATATTGAGGAAAAAATAGTTATATTAACAAAACATAATAAATTGTTTAAAATAGTTATTCAGTAGGGTTTTGAGCATTGGTGGTGTATTAGGGACTTGGGGATTGGTGTGCGTTGGGGAGGGGGGAGGGGGTGGGTTAAGCTTTCACATGAGGGAGGGGGTTTGTAGTGTTGTTGGTATGAAGGGGGAAAGACAGAGAAAGTCATTTTAAAACAGAAAATAATCTTATCACAATAATACAGTAGGTTGTGTACCCATGGTAACCCTTAAGATTTAACTCTAAAATTATGACTGAAGTCTGACTGGCATGTAATGGGCTCAGAAGCCCCATATACTAGCCTGCATTATGTAACATTTTGACATTAAAATCTGCTTGACCTTCAGTCTGTTTGTTTTTGACCATTAAAGAACAAAGAAGTTTTATTCAAGGTATTTATGACACATGTCAATATGAGCCTGATTTTAACAATGGCTATCATTATTTTTTCTATTTGGTTATGGCCTTATTTTCTCAATCCCATAAATGTCAGGACAGCCACAAATAGGGATTTTCTACAGATTTAGCCCATTATGTGACAGGCTTAATCCACAAATATCCACTGGCACATTTCTGTATTTTTAATGAATAAATTTCACTAAAATATTACAAGAAAAAGACTGCTTGACAACAGTGTGGTAAATTTATGCAAAGCCAGCCCTGATATAAAACCACAAAACCACTTAACGGTAAAATGTAACCACATTATTTTGAGATGTAATGGGGAATTACAAATCTGATTGGATTGTTGGTATGTCAGCCCTTTTGTGTGGGGAAGTCATTTTGGGGAGTCCACAAAAAGTCAATTGAATAACATTAGCCCCTACTAATGCTTTATAACAGAATGGCTGGTAACTTTTAAATCCACCCTATTCAAATGAAAACAGGTGAAGTCTTGTAAGGAATACAATTTGAAAGCTTGCAGTTTGCAAAACAGTAATTTTAGGTGATCAATCACTGTTACACAGGAAATGAAAAAGGTTAAAGAGGGCATCCCTGTGTGCCCCACTTTGTTAGGTTTATGCTCAAGAAATAAGGGCATTCAAGGGTTACAGGTCTGGCATTCTAGAGTTTAAAGAGACAAAACAGAAAAGAAATGAATAAAAGGCAATCAAAATATACTAAATATGAGTAAAACCTTTGGGGATTAATTTGAACATAAAAACAAGGAATTCATAAAATCATAAAGAGTGAAATAACATCTTAATGGTGAAAGAAATAGTTTTCTTTTATTAAACCAACTTTTGTGCATACCAACAGAAAAATAATTTCAACAATATGAATGCATTTATATGTGCATATAATAACAGGATGATAAATTGAAATAACAATGTTATTTCTTACGTGTTAGAATATTACAACATACAATTTGTTAACTTTCAAACTTTTAGAGCTTGGACATTGAAAACAAGCACTCAAAAATGTTATAAACTTCCAATTACGAAAAGCTAGAATATGTAATGAATTAATTACTCTATACATTAGATGAAACATTGCACGAATTCCGATTATAAAAACCTAGAATATGTAATTAATTAATTTTTCTATACAAGACGTCACATTGCACGCACTTCATTAGAGGCAAAGACTTTCAACAATGTTAAATAATGTCTGCGGTCATGTCATTTAATTAGTAAATGTTCGTGACGAAAGGTGCATTATTATGCTGCTAATAAATCAAAGCGTCTATCTATACAGCCCACTAACATCTGTGTTGAGATGCATTATTAATGATATAATTATCCTCATTACACTATGCATGATAATCAATGAGTGAATAACATTATGATAGCAAACCTAAACAAACTACGATAAATCATACGTATGTAAAAGATATGTGGCGTGTCGTTGGAAAACCCGACTTAATGCATGTGCGTAAAGTGTCGTCCCGGATTAGCCTGTGCAGTCCGCACAGGCTAATCCGGGACAGCACTTTCCGCTTTTGTGGTATTTTCTGTTTCATGGAAGTCTCTTCTAAACATAAATACACTGTAGGCGAAAATTGCCATCCTGGATTAGCCTGTGCGGACTGCACAGGCTAATCCGGGATGACACTTTATGCACATGCATTAAGTCCGGTTTCCACGACGCCCCTCATATAGAGTTAGCATGGTTATACCCTGTGCCATTGATAATTGTTTAGCAACAATATATTGATAGTGCCACACAAGAATGGTCATGACCCTCACCCATGAGGTAAACCCTTGAGCCCCATTCCCACTGTCACGGTGTTGGTCCCGGTACTGCCCAGTGAAGAAAAGCCGGTATACAGGGATAAACCAGGACCTTTTTCCTAAAAAACATGAGCTGCATTCTCACATTACCGATGTGCTCCATAGTTTCATCGGTCTAGATGTCAGTTTGACCCCGAAGTAGCTAGGTTTATTCCCGGTTTACCAGAGCAAATATGGTGAAGGATGGCGTGTTTTCCAGTTCATCCCGGTGTGTACCCAGGCTAACAGCGGTGGTGTCCTGTTGACCGCTGGGACCTTCCCGTCATACCACGGTTGGGCTCCCGTGCCACGACGAATCCACATCACACCGAAACGCTACGGTTTAACATGGTTGAGGGCGGGAGGAGACCCAGTCCTTACCCGGAATGTACCGGCATTGTCCCGAAAATACACTGACTGTGCCGGTTATTGATATATTTCCCAGTGACTACCGATGACTCCTAGTTGTATTAAACATTTTAAAACATCAGGGGCTGTTAGCCAGATCACTGGGGTTCATCCCAGATGTTCATGGTGCTGCCAGTGTTGTTCTCCCAGTTCAACTGGGTTTCCCCCATATCACTTACTGGGACTTACTGGGGTTGTCAAACAGGGACAGTGAGAAACAAAGTAATGTTGCTTTCTTTTTTTAAGTATCTTTTTTATAAGTTGTATAAACTCTACGTAAAATAATATAGTTCAAAAGCTATGTGATTACAGTGCCCTAGATATCCTTCATTCCTATAGTTTCAGCCATTCCTATAGTTTCAGCCATTCCCATAGTTTCACCATTCCTATAGTTTCAGCCATTCCTATAGATTCAGCCACCCCCAGATAATGGAAATTAACTATTATTTCTTATAAAACTTGTGTTAGCTCTCTGTATTGAGGCAATTCTATCACACAAATATTGTTTTTGGTTTTAAAAATTGTAAATTTTAGATTTTGTTTGAGAAAATTAAGATTTTTAAAAGAAATGCCCCAAAATGGCTGCACACTTTGTGCATAAGCCAAGAATTTTGTAAGCATTCATTGTCAAACAGTATGCTAGTGTGTGTTAGTCTAATAAAGAATGCTTCTAATGAATTATATCAAAAATGTAACAAAATTTTTGTGTTTTGATATCAAAATGAAGACTGAACCAAATGATAGGAAACATCTGACAAATTCATGGTTGCTAGGGTGCGGTCCTAGAATTGGTCAGTAACTAAGTGAATGGCTGATTTCTAAATTATCAGGCCTTTATGTAGTAGGAGAGACCTTAAATTTATACATAAAAGTCTCACTGGTGTTGAAATTGTGCTCATTTAGGGTATACAAGCAGTTTAGCTCTTAAGTGGCCGAATATATGGGAAAAGAGGCTACTTTGACTGATCTCTACATAACATCTTTTTGTTTACCATTTGTCACACTAGTAAGTATGTTCGCCTTCTCAGAAGTTAAAGTTTTTCAACTTTGTCTCATCAAAAATCAATGAGAAGGCCACGAAGTTGTATTGTACCATATCAGTTTTGAGGGCTACTGACAACGCAAGTCATATACAATTTTAAAATTGGAATATCTTGAATGATCCTACTTGTCAAGGCTGAATGCATGAATACATGAAGGATATATATCATATCTTGTATGATTCAGAAATGATAACAAACATGTTTATAGAAAACGTGGGAGTATGATTTGAAGAAATGCAAGTACTTTAAATTTATACCAAATGAAAGTATTATTATTTAGCCATATTGATACAATATTAATATGTTAATGCATCATTCACAATTGTCTTTATATTATAATTAAGGATGGGCACTGCTAATTATAGGATGTTAAGAGTTGTTGAAGCATCAGCTAGCTTCTAGAGCAAATTTCAAACATGATTCCTACACCTTAGAAAAATTATCCACCTGAAAAAGGAATCTTCTTTAGGCCATACCAATTTGATTCTATGTTTAGTGTCCTCGGGCGGGTAGGTTTTTGGATGCATGAACGAAAAAAACAAACAATTTTGACAATCTGAAAAATCGAGTTGGAAAGCATATAAAGATTTGAAAAAAAGACTTTCAGGTGTTTCTACAAATATTTGTACAAACAGAGTGCAAATAGTCAATTTACACAGTTAAAATACTATGTGAAAGAAAAATGTTTTTTTATCGAGTCATTGTTTGTTTTTCCTGCCTGGTTGGTAGGTTTCGAAAAATCATGGGGATGCTAAACATAGAATCAAATGTGTACGGCCTTAGTATGTACCCACACAAGTCCATTAGGCTGCAGTATATCCCATGGCTAGAGTGACAAAATGATCCTCTTCAACTTTTTTGTTGGGGGGGTACTTTTTAGAGTGTTGGTGGAAGTCAACGGTCTTTTGTAGGGCAATTTCGAGAGACTGACTCGTGTGACCAACTTTTTACTTTGCATGCCAAAAAGCACTAATAATCGATACCCCCAAATGTATATGCTCCATCGGCTTTATGACCCGTACAGGACTAGTCGACACATAAAGTTGGGAGTATAACAATGACTAGTTTGATTTGTCTTGTGTAAAAATGACATTGCAGAAATTCAATTTCAATGAAACAAATGTCCTTTTTTTAGAAATGTTCGCACTCTACTTTCCTTGATTTTGGTTCATTTCCTTTTCTCGCCAACAATCTTTCTAGGTTATCAGCGGTTTTATTTTATATAGCATGACTGTACTCTCTTTATCAGTTATAAGAATAATGACCATTTGTAGGTTCACCATTTTGACATCAACAAATTTT
Source organism: Congeria kusceri (assembly GCA_027627225.1). NCBI lineage: Eukaryota > Metazoa > Mollusca > Bivalvia > Myida > Dreissenidae > Congeria > Congeria kusceri. The sequence continues at coordinate 44,442,862 of CM051024.1, forward strand.
CATTGCCAAATATTTCAAACACACCATTTGTTACTATAAGTAACTTTTTGTGCTTGTAGCTATGCAATAAATAACAAATAAACACATTACTCTGGTAGAAAACTGTTTCTGAACCAGTGAACCAGTGGTGGTGTAAACCCAGCTGGCCATAAACATTCTTCTGACCTCCACAGGCCATATGAAGGTCAAGCAAGGACAAATCATTAAAGATATCACTTTAACATGTGCAGAAAAACAACAAAAACCTAGCCTTGAAATCTAAAAATATGTGAAATCAATTTAACAGTAAATTTTTGAGTTCTTTTTGCATCTGATAAGCCCTTTTGGGCTGGGCAATTGTTTCCAGGCATGAAATGACCCATGGTCAAGCAGGCAGTGGAATCAGCTGGTCATCTCAGTGCATTAGTGCAGGTCAGTTCACAATATTCCCACAACATGCATCCCAAATATCCTATCAAGATAGTGGATATGGCAAGCACCATGGTGGTCTGATCAACCACCAATGGGAAGGATTATTTGCAACAAGGGTTGGCAGAAAGTGGGGCCAAACAGGCACAACAAAGGGGCTAACTGGCCTTGACCATTCAATATAGTGTATCACTATTGTCATCTCTCTTGCACCAATACACATTTTGGTAACATGATCCATCAACAGAAAAATACAACAAATCCCAGAAATCAATGGTTTTGACATTGTACACTATTGCTGGTTGACCTCCAACCCCATTTGACATTGGGATAGGTTTCTGCACAAGAGGACTGGCCTTTATTTATACAGCATGTTTGTGAACCTAGGAATAGATATAGTGGATAATGCTATCTGCACATCCCTGATCTATATATAATTCTGGTCCTAATTAAGCTTCTAAATGACTAAGAAAAGTGTGAGTTGATACTGGACTGAAAATATCAAAATATGGTATTGGCTTTCCAAAGCAAATTGTGGTATCTGCAGTTTCCAAGAGGAAAGCTTATCAATCAATGACAGAAAACAGTATCTACTGACAGACACTTGGCACCCTGATAATTGTTTAGAGCTGGCCAATTTGTTGTCCACTTTCACCACTTACAATTCTATTAGGTGTTTTGCTACCTCAATATACCTTTTTTTTTATTGGTGTAATGGTCATTTTGACAAGATTTATTTGACACAACACTTTATGCCTATTAACTGTATTATTTGGGTGTATATTAACTGTTGCATGCAGCTATGTTTCTTGTGTTTCCCATCTCATTTGATTGTCATTAAGTCAGTAATAAACAACACTTATCACCAACAAGTTACACCAGTAAGTGTTGCCAAACAGGTGGCTACATAATGACTAGACTCACAGGATAATATCTCCAGCTAATTCCAGAATTCTCTGCAAATCAGAACTGTATGTGAATGAATCTTATATCTCCTAATAATACAGCAAATGATCTCATTAAGCATTCTCTCATGACATACTAACTGATAGCTGACCTTTAATTCTAAATTTAGTTTACCAGGGGACCAAGCCCCTGGAAAATATTAACTCTTATGCACCTATAAATATTTTCCCCCAGGGGGGAGCGGCGGGCATATACAGGACTTCAGACGGAAAGCAATTCCTGACAGGCGGGAATTGGACACGCCGAATGATTCCGGGTCCCGGGAAATAGACTTTGTTCGGATTTTAGATTCCGGTAATATTTGCCCTCGGGCCATTTGATACACCAATTAAGCAAAAATGCTTGACCCAAGGGTGGGGAATTAGATCCCCGAAAATACAATTAGTTAAATTCCCGCTGCTCCCCCCCCCCATGTCATGTTAATTTAAAGCTGCATTCCAAAGAATACAATTCAATGCATCTTAAATTGGCTTTAGTTCTAATGAACGTTAATGACGTTCATTTGACTGAAAACTGTTTCTTATCTACGAAAGCATTTCATAATGTTTATGTTTGAAAACGCTTGGTACAAATGGAATATACACTAATGTACATGCTGATTACTCCAGAGGCATCACCAGCTATTGCTTACAGATAATTTTACGATAAAACGTTACCAAAACATTATTATTTTACCAATTTGAATGCGTTTTTTTGTATTTTGATCGGTAAGATGTCCATTAGAAACAATTTCTGCAAAGTTTTATTTTTAACATATTTCTGGACTGCTGCTCCAATTTGGTTATGGTAATAGGGTGGACAAATATATTTCGAAAATAATACTGATGTTGTTAGTATGCTGGAGCAATTTCCTAAATTGTTTTATTCCTGATAATACTTTGTACTGTGTTTAATCTGTGCAATTATAATCCCAAGACATATCCTTGTAAATGCCATATCTGCATTGCATGGGGTAATTGTCCCACAACAGTTGAAACACAATTTTATGCTGGGTTACCCACTCATATGTTTATAAAACTAATACACTAATTGGGCAGTCCACAGCCTTTCCCATTGACACACAATCATGATACATGCCAACAGGACCTTTCAATTCCCATCTAGAAAACAACACACTGCCCCTGTTGCTTTGACTGGGCCTTACAAAAACTTCATCAACATTCATCTCACAGGGCTTTTGAAATAATGTCCCATTTGTCAGACCCATAACCCTTGAACCAGAGGTCACCAGAAGGGGACACATCAGGGATCCCTTTCAGCTCCAATCCCTTAACTGAGGGCTGATTAAAATTAATGACCTAACATTTCAGTGACTTTCTGGGGCATGGTTCCTGCATGCCATCCATATCAGCAGTTATGATCATTATTACAGCTGAGATCAAAAGCCTGTGATTCCATATCTCTGTCAATGCTATGTTAATGGTGCCTTTCTCTCCCAAGGGAATTCTGCTGACACAGCTCATGTTATTTAGTATGCTAACATCTACCATGGCACCCCCAAAGACAACAAATCCAGTTTATTTGCTGTAGGAAAAATAAATCTCATTACAGGGTTAGTTAATGTTGTAATAGTGCAGAGTACCACCCACAGTGACCTAGCTGGATGTTCCACCAACAGGTAGTGTCTCATTGAAATGGTGGGGCTTCCACAAAGAAGCTGGTGGGAGCAACACTAAAGAGTGATTATGCACCACATGTATGTGTTGGGTCCCCAAAAGAGTGATAGCAAAAACAGGTAATTGTTTGCTCCACCATCAATAATTGCACCACACAGATCATTCTTGCCACAACAGAGTTATGGCACCACACTGGTACATGTTGGCTCAACAACAGATTGATTGCACCACACCGGTATGTGTTGGGTCCACATAAGAGTGGTTGCACCACACTGGTATGTGTTGGCTCCACATAAGAGTGGTTACACCACAATGGTATGTGTTGGCTCTACAGCAGAGAGCTTGCGCCACACTGGTATGTGTTGGCTCCACAACAGAGAGATTGCACCACACTGGTATGTGTTGGCTCCACAACAGAGAGATTGCACCACACTGGTATGTGTTGGCTCCACAGCAGTGATTGCACTACACTGGTTTGTGTTGGCTCCACAACAGAGAGATTGCACCACACTGGTATGTGTTGCCTCAACAACAGTAAGTGCACCACACAGGTATGTATTGGCTCCACAACAGAGTAATTGCACCACACTTGTATGTGTTGGCTCCACTACAGAGTGATTGCACAACACTGGTATGTGTTGGATCAACAACAGAGAGATTGCGCCACATTGGTATGTGTTGCCTCAACAACAGTGATTGCACCACACAGATCATACTTGGCTCCTCAACAGTGATTGCACCCAACTTGTACATGTTGGCTCAACAACAGATTGATTGCACCCCACTGGTATGTGTTGGCTCCACAACAGAGTAATTGCACCCCACTGGTATGTGTTGGCTCCACAACAGAGTAATTGCACCCCACTGGTATGTGTTGGCTCCATAACAGAGTAATTGTACCAATGTGTTGGCTCAAACATTAATTGCCCAACAGGTAAAGGGTACCTCCATAATAGTGATTGCAAACAGGTCAGTAATGACTGATTGCTTCAGAGAAGTGCACCACACACTTAAATGGTCATTGTACAAATGAACAATTGTACCAATGGAAAGTTGTCACCTCATGACAAAGTGGCTGCACACTACGAGGCTGCTCCACAACTGATTGGACAAAACAGCGGCTGCTCCATAATGTAGTGATTGCACCAAATATATGCAAGTGATTGGCACATAACAGAATAACTGCAACAAAAAGGTACATGGTTGGTCCATAATACAATGATTGCACCCCAATACAGTTTGTCCTCAAGTAAAATGATTAGCAAACACATCATTGTGGTTGGAAGGAAACACTACATACAAGTGGCATAAAGGCAGTTTGGGAAAAATTACTAATTATTAGAGGTAATTAAGTATTTGACCACTGTTCCAGTAATATAAACCACCTGTATGCAAAAGGGCTGACAAAACTCATGAATAAAAGACATGTCTAACTGAAGCAACATTAATAACAAGTCAACATTTATCAACTAAACAATTTACACATATTCTTGATTATCCTACACCCTTTGCATAACTCCATTCAGCTAATATATTACCCTCTGACAGCCCCTGTCACCCCTGCCCCTTTTCCTTTATGAACTACTTCCAGGTCACGCTTTCTGAAAGAGCAATCCCCCTGGATGATTTGCAACTTCCTGCCAGTGGGCTGCAAACCAGTGAGCTGTTTACATCACCCATTAGGCCTGAGATATTTTAGTTTTAGTTTCAAAGACATTTTTCAGACAGCATAAATGAAATATAAAATGAACACATTTTATTGCAATACACATGGAAATAAAAAAAATAATTCAGTGCAACATTTGTTATATTATATTTGCATATAATCAGCACGATTTATGTTGAATTAATAATCACTGTGTAAGTATGTCATAACTGTGAGATGAAAACTTTTAATATCCATAAAGAATATAGCAGCAGTGAAAATAAATTATTTTTTATCAATTTTCGGTTTATTATATTTACAATAATGGTTTTATTTCGTAAGCATTTTGAAAACAACTGGATCGGCGGATCGAGAAACTAAAAATCAGCACGCTCTGGCCTTATTCATGGGGAGCATAACATGCAAGCCAATATTTAAAGGGACATCACTCTGCAAAAAAATCGTAATTAGGAAATACATGCATAATAATTAACAAAAGTTAATACAGTTACAAGCGTGAAAACTAGAGAGTGATAAAACTCGAATATAATTAAAACAACTTGCAGTAATTGTATGCAATAACTTTTGTTTAATTTTTAGATTTATACACAGTTGACTCCCGATGTCTTGATTTGTGTTGTCTCGAATTTCTTGTTGGCTCAAAGTTTTTTCAAGGGACCGATATTTGATTGCTGTATATTAATATAAATTTCTGTTGTTTTGTTCCAATCAGCAAGGGTCGAATGTTCGAATGGCTTCGAGTGAATGTCACGGTCCCAGTTACAGTTTTCACACGTTAAATTGTTAGTTTGGTTTGAACACGCTTCAGGCGTATAGAGTCGTTAATGGTTTAGATGCATAAGTGTAGATTAATAAGTGTCAAGAATTCAGAGAATGCAATAATTGATTACACAGCTTTCACAAAATAAAAATGATATTAATAAAATATATAAACAAATGTTTGATGTCTGCTAATAACCATTACAGATATCATAATACTCTTTAATTGGAGATTTGAAAATAATGCAGATGGATTACCACCCATTAGGGATGCAACCGGTACCGGAAAATACCCGCACTTCTCAGTTCCATTCAAAATAGCTTGAGTTTGGTTCTTTTTTGGAAAATTCAGGTCAGGGTCGGGTATCAAAATAATAGTGTATTTACATCATTAACCAAGAAGGTCAGTTTCAAACCGTCGAGTATATTGTCAAACTGTGTAATAGTAGTTTATACTATTTCTGATAATAATGCTTATTTATTAACCTATTTCTGGGGCGATATTCAAGAAACATCTTAAGTTTATCTTAAAAATATTTTCACTTAAGTTCCAATTTTTGTAAGGTAATATTTTAAAAACTACATAATTAAGGAATCCAATTACAGTTCAATAAACAGTAGTTAATAATAAGTTGATAATTAGTGATTACATTTGGCAGCATTTCTTGCATACATGGAATAAAATGCTTAAGAAAAATGACGATTTTAAAGCTAAGGATAAGATTTCACTTAAGATGTTTTTGGAATACGGACCCAAGTTCATTGTGATTGCCACAAGGGCATTATGGTTTTATATGGAATGTCATTGTAATTGCCACAAGGGCATTCTTTGTTGTTTGGTCTCAATGCATGTTGGACATAGTTAACATATCCGAACGTAACGAGTCTGACATTTTAACTCAGTAATGAATAATATATAAATATGTGATTATGTACTTACACAGTATGACAATATATTGAGTGGCAATTGAAGAACGATTAAGGAAATAGATTAGCAACCAATCACAAAACTTAGTTTGAGATAATTTCTCATTTAGAGGATAAATGTACCAACATGCACAACACAAATATTTTAGAAGTATTTAGATGAAGTGAATTTCTAAATGATGTTGAAATAGCATATTAAATCATGTTTGATTACCAGATGAAAAGGGTCTTGTTATAAAATGCTGCAATGATGCGTAACATGCAAAATGTAAGTTTAACATGATATTAAAATACATGTGGCAGGAATAAACTTTAAGCAAAGGTTTGTTGTTGTTGTTTTTTAAAATAAATTTACAACAACGGAAAAAAACAAAAAAAACAAGTATAATATATATGACCCCAATTGCCAACCTTTTGCCGTTTCAAACACATACCTTATTTAAAAGAGTCCTTGACTGACAGGTTTCTATAAATTCACACAATGATTATACTAAGACTGTATGCAATGTTTCTGTAAACCATCTTCTCCAACATAACTAAGTGCTATGAATGCCCCTTTGCCAACCTCAACTGATGAAGCATGTGGCAATGGAGCTTGGTCTCTTGTTCAATTTCCATAAAACAGCACAGATTGAGGACAAACCATGAAGCACAGTGCAATATTGTAATTTATTGTTCTTCTTCAGGTTTCAAAGACATAGGCAACATTATTCATAATTACCTTAAAACAGAACAGACCATGGTTTTAATTATGCTGCACCATTACAACCAGACCCAGGAGTTAGCTGATAAGCTCCAGCCCAATGGCTTATCATTGGACAACATAACCTGACATGGGCATGTAACTTGTAACCATGCTAGAGACAATCGGCTTTATTGTGAGAAGTCTCAATGAATCAGACTGCAAGTAGGAATATTATATTGCAAGAAATTAAGATTTCCGTTTTACTGCCCTAAAAGACTAGGTTGGAAAATAACTTCTTTATGCTGCAACTTTTTTTTTCATGAAATTCATCTCAAATGTCCCAGGTTCTCAGGGTTCAAAGTCAGCATTTACCAAAGTCACATACAGTACACTTTTTCTGTATTATTGTTATGGCTAAAATTAAAATGTAAAAATGAAATTTGTATGTAAGCACACAAAAACACCTAATTCCTCAGCATATTCCTTCTAGTACTTTGATATTTTACTGACAAAACTGATGAATGAAAAATCTTCAATGAAATATTTCCTATTAACTAAGAACATATATTATGGAAATTGTAGAACAGAGATTACCACTTTTGCAACAGAGCCAGAAGAGCATATCTTAGTGTTTCATTCACAAATGTTGAAGCTTTGTAGCATGAGGAGTGCGCCATTGGTAATGAAATCCTATATTTGTGTTCACAGCAAAACAAGGAGCCTGTGCTCAGGCATTGTTAAATATAAGTTACATGAATTTTGCAATTACTGTAATCTGTCACATAATTGCGATGTATCATTCCGCTGCTTGAATCCTTTCAAAATACCGCTTGTATTTCATTTTTGGAGTGACGATGCACTCATAAATTACAACCGTCCTTTGCATTCTGTACGTTTTTAGACAAATGTATCATTAACATGAAACGAGCACTATATTTCTTGCATGTTAAAGGACAGATGCGAGTGAAAAGAGCTATAGCAACATTATACATCTTTAAGATACAGTGAATGTGTGTTGATGCAGGCGCCATGAAAGGCACCGACCGATACAGGCACTGGGCTTGTTAGTTGGGCGACGGCCGGCCGACTTGCATTGACCCGTTACCTTTTTTAATTAATTTTAGTTGCAATCATCTTCCAGACTTCCCGAAAGCTAAAAAAAGTGTCCAACAACCTGTCAAAACTTGCTGGACCGAAATAAAATTTGCGGGACCGAAAATTAATTCATGTATGTAAAGTCTAAAGTATACATATATACACTAGCGTGTTTTCCGGATCTCAAACAGCAAACGTAATTTGCTCACCTATTTCATTGTTGTTAACATCCATAAAATAAAATATACAATACATTTAATTAATGTCAAACTATGATATGACAAGGCAAATCCGAAACGCCTTTCCAAATTTTACTGTTCACAAGACATACACACATATACTATTAACATTTAGTATGTACATGTTGTTCATGTAAAACCTGTGGTTAGCTAAAAAAAAGCCCGGGAAAATTATGCTGAAAATCACAACGTCACGTTATCTGCATGGAAAGCGTGGACGTATTGACCGTGATATAAACAGTTTGTAGCGCAAAGAACTGTGAAATCTTAACTTTTGTATCAAAGGTTTGTATTGCAAAACAATTAGGTGTCTATACAATCGCGAAGGATGTGCAAATTGTACGTGTCATATTTTTACTCAGTCTAGAACTTTTGTAGACACAATTTATTTTACCTTTAAAACGCGAAAAGCAGTTAGCGGTATCGATAATGTTGTTGTCGTATAGGTTAGTATTGATTCATCACTTACAGTGACGGTGAACACCCGCCACGTGGACGGTGTGCAGCACGTTTTTCACGACCCACAGCTGTTTGAAATTAGGCTGCTAATTAAAGCAACTGCAGTGAAATGACTTTGCGCAATGTAAGCTGGTGACGTCAAACTGTTACACATTGATGTTGCGCGGGTCGTGTTATTGTTTGTCGCATATCACGAGTTTAAATGAAAAAGTAGCCATGAAGGCGTGAAAATTAGGACCAAACAGGATTTATTTACGGCAGTTGGGGTAATAAGATAATCATTATTTACGGCAGTTGGGGTAATAAGATAATCATTAAAGTGCATGAACAAAAAATCATGATCAGATCCATAGCCGATACACAAAATGAGGATCACGATATAGCGCAGCTGTGTTCAATTGCTCCGATATTAGGTATTTTTTGATGCAGTTACATATAGGAATAAATCTTAAAAAAGTTGTCGGATGGTCGGACCGATTCTTAGTAAATAAATTTCGGACCCACTCAAAATTTGCCGGTCATGTCTGTCGGACCAATGGTTTTCGGGAAATCTGATCTTCAATCCTGCACGGCTACCGTCCGATTCACATATTCACCACACGGGCACCGTCCAGTCATTGCGCGGTCTCCTCCCGGTGCTCATGTCAGTCAGTGAAAGTTGTCCAGCACCCCCTTGAGATTGTGACCACGTGAGAAAAAAATATATAAATTGTGCAGCACCTGTAAGATTTCTAAAATTGCCGACACTTAACCATTCGTTAAAATCAGACAGCGCCTATTCTATTGGTGAATCAATTATTGGCAATAATGAATATATGAACTTCAAATACTGAATTATGTTTTGTCTGGACCTAGTATACAAATAGTAGTTCTAATCTTACTTGCCCAGGAAACCCAATTTGCAGAGATTAAGACTATTAAAAATCCATAAAACAATAGCCACATTTATGATCTAGAATATCTCCCAAACCATTAAACATGAAAGCGAAATTAGGTATGAAAAAAATAAAAAGCCATGAACAACTAAAATGATAGAAATGTGGAACAAATTACTGTAAATTATAACCCTGGGAGCTGGGACTTGTGGTGATACACTAGCAGATGCAATTCCCTGATAAAATAAACTTCAAAGTGTATGACACCTACTTCTGCTGTAAATTTGCAGGAATGGACTGTTCACTATTTCTCACTCAGCCCTCTAAGCTTAAGATTTCCGATATGGACATAAAAACATGATGATGCTGAGGAGGAGGAGGAGGAGGAGGAGGAGGAGGTACAAGATGAGGAGGCAAAGATTGTTCATTTTTTATCACTCATTCAGCTTAGTCTTCTGTTACAGATTACAGATATAAAACATAATGATTATGATTATGGTGATGATGATGGTGATGAAGAAGGGCGTGATGCTTATGATGATGATCATGACAGTGACGACGATGATGGTCATGATGACAATGATAATGAAGATGATGAAGATTATGATGATAGTGATGATGATGATGACTATGGTGATGATAATCATGGGGAAGATGAGGAGTCGTGAATTGTGCACTATGCTTCACTTAATCATTTAACACTACATGATAATGATGACTAGAAAGGTGATGATGATGGTGGTGTTGATGATTATTATTAAAATGGTGATGATTATGATGTGATGACAATACAATAATTCTCCTGTGAAGAATGAACAATAAAATTTAATGACTGTTATCTTTTAATGCTTCATTGTTATAAAATGTCCCCATTTATTTCAAACATCTCTAAACAGTCAAGGAAACTGCACTCTAAATCAGGGGGCCTGCCTTGAATGTACAATATAGTGACTCATAACCTACCATGAACATATTTAACAACAAAGTCACCAAAACATGCATCAAACTTCAAAGTAAAGATTACAAATGTCATCATCACATAGTCTGATTTGCATAAAAAGCAAAATTGAATGCTTTTGAATAACGTGTAGATCACACTAAAAGATAATATATATATATGATAATTACATATCATCTCAACCAAATTACACCAGCAGATTAAGGTAAATTGAAAGGCCTTTTTGACTGTATAATGTTCATACTTATGTCTGCATAAAATTTTACAGCTTTGAACTTGTTGAATGTTATTTAAGGATACATAAATCTTCAATCACCATCAAAGCATGTCAAATTAATAATAAAACTTTTAACTTTACATTCCTTCACCTACCAACCATGTGTGTATTTTAGAGCGATGTACACACACTGTAACTACATAATCACGAGAATCAGGGGATAAATTATATTGCAACTGACAAGGCAAATTGAGAAAGACTGGACAGAATCTGTGATGAAATGCATAGCATCATGATATACTTATGGGAAGGATTGAAATAAAATTGGAAAACAACATAATCTATCAACATACTATACAACGCTTATTACCGATTGGACAATCATTGAGGTACACTGGACAACTATTGAGGCAACTATTGGACAGGCTGGAATCTAGTGAGACAAACTGGACAGCTGTTGAGATAGACTGGAAAACTACTAAGACAGGCTAGATTATTGATACAGACTGGACAACTATTGATACAGACTGCAAAGCTTTTGAGACAGACTGGTCAACTATTGAGACAGACTGGACAACTATTGATACAGACTGCAAAGCTTTTGAGACAGACTGGTCAACTATTGAGACAGACTGGACAACTATTGAGACAGACTGGACAGCTATTGAGATAGACTGGTAAACTACTAAGACAGACTGGACAACTATTGATACAGACTGCAAAGCTTTTGAGACAGACTGGCCAACTATTGAGACCGACTGGACAACTATTGATACAGACTGCAAAGCTTTGAGACAGACTGGTCAACTATTGAGACAGACTGGACAACTATTGAGATAGACTGGTAAACTACTAAGACAGACTGGATTATTGATACAGACTGCAAAGCTTTTGAGACAGACTGGACAACTATTGATACAGACTGGACAACTATTGAGACAGACTGGACAACTGCTCAGAAATACTGGATAACTATTGAGACTGACTGGACAACTATTGAGACAGACTGGACAACTATTGAGACAGACTGGACAACTATTGATACAGACTGGACAACTATTGAGACAGACTGGACAACTATTGAGACTGACTGGACAACTATTGAGACAGACTGGACAACTATTGAGACAGACTGGACAACTATTGATACAGACTGGACAACTGTTAATACAGACTGGACAACTATTGATACAGACTGGACAACTGTTGAGATAGACTGGACAACTATTGAGACAGACTGGACAACTATTGAGACAGACTGGACAACTATTGATACAGACTGGACAACTATTGATACAGACTGGACAACTATTGATACAGACTGACAACTATTGATACAGACTGGACAATTATTGAGACAGACTGGACAACTATTGATATACTGACTGGACAACTATTGATATACTGACTGGACAACTATTGATACAGACAGAACAACTATTGATACAGACGGGACAACAATTGAGACACACTGGACAACTGTTGAGACAGACTGGATAACAGTTGAGACAGACTGGACAGCTATTGAGACAGACTGGACAACTCTTGAGATAAACGGGACAACCTTTCAGACAGACCAGACAACTGTTGAGATAGACAGGACAACGTTAGAAACAGACTGGACAAGTATTGAGACAGACTGGACAACTATTGCAGGAGTGGCAAAATCTGATATTGCCTTACTTGTCCATTTTTAACAAATGTTGTTGCCATGTGTGCATACAGTAAACTGATAGTAGATTCTGGCAAAATATCATACATGCTTTGGGATGAGCTTGCAAATATGGACAATTGATTTTTCATTGATTTTTCAACCTGTGTAATCGGACAATCTGGACAAATAACTGAGACTTGACAAAATTTAATGTTGTTTTCACCATTATTCCACAATTAAACACATGACTAACATACCTCTCAAATAAATCACTCCATTGTTGCAGCGTACTTTTTCTTATTCTTCGTAAAACATTATGAAACCGAAACTGTATCAAAGCAAGCCTAATGGAAATCACATACACCAGGCCTGGCCAACCTAACAGGTTGTGAACGAAATACCACAAATACTTGATGTAAATTAAAACACCTTCACGTGCAAAAATGTACAACTAACTTGTGAGAACCAAACCTTGCCAAGGTAGGAGAGTGCATGCTTCAAGGTTATTATGAGATGTGTGTCGTAGGAAAACGGGCTTAACTGCATGTGCGTAAAGCGTCGTCCCGGATCAGCCTGTGCGGACTGCACAGGCTGATCCGGGACACCACTTTACACACATGCATTAAGCCTGGTTTTCCCACGACATGCCTCTTATATACTAGTGAATATTAAGAAAATTGTATAAATGAATGAAATAGGAAGGCAGTTTAACTTATTTATGCATGAAATGTCAGTTCACTATATTTCTGATATAACTTCTCTAGATGGGATATGAACATCTACAATTACTGGAGTAAAACTGGATGATATAATATAATACTATAATATAATGTAATATATAAATATAACAAATCAATGATTTATATTTTTTTAAATATATTAGTTATCTTGATGCATGATACATTATATTTTTTATTTTGTGCATTAAGCATTTAGGTGTTGCAATGTTTAAATATAGCAAACACCTGCTAATGTAAAATTATAAATCTAAGACTTCTAACAAAAAGAAAGAATGAAGCATATCAACCTGTTCGCTGTCTCATTACAAGTACAGCAGCTACCCCACAAAGACAAATGTGGCACCCACAAAAAGAAAATGAGAAAAAAAGCATCATCAGCACTGTAAACTTAAACACTTGCTAAATCTCAATTACATAATCATCATAGCGTTACGTAATACGAAAAACACATGTTAACTCATCAGAAAAAGGAGAAGCACTTATGCCATTTAGAAGTTCTAAGGTCAAATGGATAGTCATTAGGAGCTGTCTTCAAGAAAGATCCCTATCTGGGGCAACAGTAACCGCACTGAAATTTTTCAATTACCGAAAACCAAACATTTTCTTGGTCGTAAGCCACTCAGCGAGTTGGCGGTCACACGCTTGGGAACCTGCCGGCGCATGCTTCAAGACAGTCAAAAGCGTGTGAAACAAGCATAGTGTCTCTCGTGGAATTACAATTTTGTGAATGGGACTGCTTCATTGCTCTAATCAGTGTGGTCCATAATGCTTGGATGGGAGGGTTATGGGGCGCGTAAGGTTTCATGGATGTGCAAAAGTGTACTGAAGGTCAACATTCTATCAGATTATGGGAAAAAAGCAGCAATTGCCATACCAAAGGCTTATGTAATCATCAGTCAATTATCTTCATGCAGAAGTGGCCAGAACTGTTATACCGAGCTTGATGGTTAAACTCCGCTTACAGGACTACTGCATGGAAAAAGTATTACCCATAATATCTCTAAAGCAAAATAAACCCTGGTGATGGGATGCACATGAGAGATTAAAAAAACAACTACAACATTTGGAGGTATATGTGTCAGTAAACCACTGCCTGCTTCATTTTACAGTGGTGCCAGCCATCAAGTGGTACAGCATCTTAGTCATTCAGACTGGCTCATTTACAGTGCAAGGGAAATAACTCAATTTTAAAACAATCTGTTTCATTGTAGGTACATGATATAAAGCACACATCAGAATTTGTACTGTGGCCAGGCAAGCCCTAAATCTTATAATATTACTGTGGCGCGTCATGAGAAAACCAGTCTTAATGCATGTGCGTAAAGTGTCGATGGCACTCTCCGCTTTTAAGGTATTTTCTGTTTCAAGGAAGTCTCTTCTAACCATAAATCCACTTTAGGCGGAAAGTGCCGTCCTGGATCAGCCTGTGTGGACTGCACAGGCTGATCCGGGACAACACTTTACGCACATGCATTAAGACCGGTTTTTTCACGACGTGTCACTACTTGAGTCTCAGCAAGAACATGTTACAAGCCTGCCTAAATGAAACTGAGAATCTGAGCAAGCCCAGGGCCCATATCCACACAGCTCCATAGTAAAAACCTAAGTAAATTTCTTAAAATCATAAAATTCCTCAAGTCTGTGGCCAGTTCATATAAAGTTTATTTTGTCTGAAATGGTTTTACTCTTGTAAAGACTCAACAGATGTTTCTTATTTTACAATATTTCAAGTATAAAATATTGATTTTCACAAGGAATATTGAATTTGAATATTTCCCTTTAATATGACTTAAGTTAAGATTTTCCTTAGGAGCTTTGTGGATACGGCCCCAGGTCAAAATGTACCAGTGCAGGGTCCGTATTCACAAAGCTCCTAAGGAACAACTTAAGTAAAATCCTTAAATTCATAAAATTCCTTAAGTCTCTGGCTGTTTCATATATAGGTCTTTTAACATTAAAATGTTGTAAACTTGTAAATACTACTTATATATTTAGCACTGCCGCCTTCTTGGTACCAAAATCATTGGATTTCACATAGACAATTTGATCTGAAATTTTAACTTAAGTACAACTTAAGTTAAGATTTCCCTTAGGAGCTTTGTGAATAACACAACCCAGGGCTTAAGAGCTTGTGCTAATTTCGACCACTGATATTTACACAAAATTTACTCGCAAAATGCAAGCACAAAGCATATTTTTGTGTCGTTCTCTGTTTCTATTGTTGTATGCCTGTTGTTGTTGTTTTTTAATCCTTCCAAGTTTTTATAAAGATGTTTGAACCAGATAAGAGGAATGATTTTGTATAAATCTAGACGAGTGCCTCTCAAAAAGCTACTGTATGTTAATTGTAATAAACCGTAATATAAATGTGTAAGAATGAACATTAAACTTCGGAAGAAAATATTATTACTTTCAATGTAAATTGAATTAGATTTATGATTATGATTTATGCACACTTAACCTAAAGGTCAAGAGCTGTAATTTCTTCTTTTGAATTGATTACATTGTTTAAATGTTAAAAGTTGTTCACTTAACTGATTGTATAATATTTAGTATTTCAATGCACATCTCGTTTTTGCGCACATACAAAACAATTGGCTAAGCAGGCAGGGACTTGTAGGAAGGCACACAAGAACTGGCATTCAAGTTATCAGCGCTGCTGGTGAGCAAGCAGGCCTTTTTCTACTGCTCTCACGGGTCCGATAGTCGGACCCGTTCCCAATGTCAAATATGCGTAATTTAAAAAATCTGTATTCTTTTTTCGAAAATGAAAGTGAAAATAAGATGTTTCAATACTTTACAGCCGATTTTTTCACACTGGCTTTACATTTGAATATCGTTATAATAATTTTATCGTTGACATTGTTTACAAAGGGAGAACACTCTAATAGCTGTGTAATAAAATGGGTAACACAAAGAAAAACGATTTGTTTGTCCTCTATCATGATGAAATTTAACATGAATTTTGGGCAAATATTTTGTTATTTATACAAGTGGATGTGTCAGTTAATGGAATGATTAAATATAAGGAGGTAAAGATTGCTTTTCAAGTTATCACATATTTTCGCGACCTACGTAGTGTAGGCACTACACGATGTTTATTAACACATCATTAAAACTAAATCATGCAGACAGCAGATCCACAATTTTATTTTGGTGAAGTTGTTCAGATTTGGTAATGCTTTTTTATAAATATACACATTCTTATAGGAAATAAGGGCATGCATATGATTACAAACTCTTGGTTGCATAACTTGCTTAGGTATTTATCACAATTTAGTGTTAAATTAAAATTATTAGTGCTGTTAAATTCTTATTTATTGATTTAAAACTGTAAATTTCTTTATTATACTTACGATTTAGCGATACATTTTTTTCCTGATTTTGAAAATTTTACGTTGTGAATTTCCCAATTTAACCAAGGTACTTTTTCCCAAAAAGGTCAAAAAAAAGGCCTGGCAAGGCCAAAGATGGCTTTGAAAACTGGCATTCAAGTTATCATCACTGCAAGCCCAAATATGGCTTTTGAAACTGGCATTCAATTTATCAGCACTGCTGCTGAGCATGCCCAAAGATGGCTTTGGAAACTGGCATTCAAGTTATCATCACTGCTGCTGAGCAAGCCCAAATATGGCTTTTGAAACGGGCATTCAATTTATCAGCACTGCTGCTGAGCATGCCCAAAGATGGTTTTGGAAACTGGCATTCAAGTTATCATCACTGCTGCTGAACAAGCCCAAATATGGCTTTGGAAACTGGCATTCAATTTATCAGCACTGCTGCTGAGCATGCCCAAAGATGGCTTTGGAAACTGGCATTCAAGTTATCATCACTGCTGCTGAGCATGCCCAAAGATGGCTTTGGAAACTGGCATTCAATTTATCATCATTGCTGCTGAGCATGCCCAAAGATGGCTTTGGAAACTGGCATTCAAGTTCAGCACTGCTGTTGAGCATGCCCAAAGATGGCTTTGGAAACTGGCATTCAATTTATCACCACTGCTGCTGAGCATGCTCAAAGGTGACTGTGGAAACTGGCATTCAATTTATCATCATTGCTGCTGAGCATGCCCAAAGATGGCTTTGGAAACTGGCATTCAATTTATCATCACTGCTGCTGAGCATGCTCAAAGATGGCTGTGGAAACTGGCATTCAAGTTATCACCACTGCTGCTGAGCATGCCCAAAGATGGCTTTGGAAACTGGCGTTCAATTTATCATCACTGCTGCTGAGCATGCTCAAAGATGACTGTGGAAACTGGCATTCAAGTTATCATCACTGCTGCTGAGCATGCCCAAAGATGACTTTGGAAACTGGCATTCAAGTTATCATCACTGCTGCTGAGCAAGCCCAAAGATGGCTTTGAAAACTGGCATTAAAGTTATCAGCACTTCTGCTGAGCAAGTCCACACATGGTTTGGAAACTGGCATTCAAGTTATCATCACTGCTGCTGAGCAAGCCCAAATATGGCTTTGGAAACTGGCATTAAAGTTATCAGCACTTCTGCTGAGCATGCCCAAATATGACTTTGGAAACTGGCATTCAAGTTATCACCACTGCTGCTGAGCATGCCCAAAGATGGCTTTGGATCCATCATGAAGACAAGAACTGGTGAAAGCTACCAAAATGCAGTTTGGCCAACATGGTAGGCCCACCATACTAGTGTCTTTGCTAGTAAATGGGGGCAATACACTCTCTGGAATATGGTGACACAACTAACAAAATTAGCTAATTATTATGCTCTACTGTACTTTAAAGAAACATCTTGAATGCATTACCTAGGGACTATAGCTCTCCTAGGTATGAATTCTCAAGTACTTTTCTAATTTCCTAATTTTTAAGATAGTTTTTACTGGATTATTTAACATGTTCGCACTCTCACTGCATTTCTCCAGTAATTTGGTATCAAAATTGATCCTACTTCATAACTTTAGTTAATTAGAAATCATTTGTATGTAATTAAGCATGCTATAATAACGTTATGTATTATATTGGTGTCATGTTTAATTTTTAACGTCAAATATTGTATAACATGTTGACGTTGTTGCCGTCGACGTCATGTGACAATCACGTCATTTCCTTTATATTGTTTATTACTTATGTTATTACTCCTGATGAAGGTCTTTGACCGAAACGTTGAGTAAGTTAAATTTAAAATGAAACATATGAAGTTCTTTCTCTGTTTTTTATAATTATATCCTGCTCTACTGTAACCGCATTCATACTGATCTAACCTGATATGTGTGTCGAGCCGTCATTCAACCCCGCGTCCTGGCCCATGGCTGCGTTGTGGCCATCGATCTGAATGATGGAATTGTCGAGGGTCAGGTTACACGGGATCTGTATTGTAGCCTGCGTGGTCCCGCCATTGGACGTCGCTATTGCCAACGCCTGCTCGATCATCATCACCTCACATTGCTGAGACTTGTGCTCCTGAATGCAAAATGGTTAAGATGTAAAACAGCTTAACATGCATCTTAGTGAAAAAGAAATATTTATTTGTTGTGTCTATATGGTAAAAAATCTAACCCTGTGCTTACTTAAGTTTTCAATCTGAAACTTCAAGTCTTTACTTAAGAAATAATATTCGATTTAGAGTTGTTTATCGGCTAATAAACAATGATTTGGAGTTCTGATGTGTATGAATTAAGGCACGAGGGCGTTAGCCTGAGTGGTTCAATATACCGCATCTGAACGACAAATTAGCATTACAATATGAGCAGAAGACCAGAGTTTTTTTAATAATAATCCTTTAGAATGCAGTGATTTGAATACAATAATGTTATAAGTAACTATTCTGAACATTTTAAGACTTTTATTGCTAACTACTGAACATATCAACTGCACATTCAGGTAGGCAGACTTATCAATACTTCTATCTGTTTCTGTCTTCCAGTCACTAAGGCACGCGAACATCGGACAAATTGTAAATAAATTTATTTTGTCTGCGTAATTTACCCGTGTAGGCGCCTTATCTGACCCTTTGTAACACTTCAACTTTTAGTAAGTTTCCATGTCTACGTACCCTGAATTGTTCATCTGTTCGGAACATGCCGCCACATTTATCACAGACGTGGGCCTTGGTGTCCGTATGTTTACGTTCGATATGTTTACGAATGTCCGTAAACGTGTACCCGTAAAAATCGCACACGCCACATTTGTAATCTCGTTGACCAGAATGTCTGAAAAATAAAAACATGGGAACAATTGTTTAAAAGGCAACATACACAACATAATGGTGCTTGAGGATCGTTGTTACATAATAAAAACTTTTAATCACAATACTGTGTATTGTAGAAAATAAGTCAGTACTGGAACGACGCAGCGAACAGGTAATACAGGAACAAATAACAAAACAATATAGGAGGCGCGTCGTGGGAAAACCGGTCTTAATGCATGTGCGTAAAGTGTCGTCCTGGATTAGCCTGTGCAGTCCGCACAGGCTAATCTAGGACGGCAATTTCCGCCTACAGTGGATTTATGTTTAGAAGAGACTTCCTTGAAACAGAAAATACCATAAAAGCTGAAAGTGCCATCCCGGATTAGCCTGTGCGGACTGCACAGGCTAATCTGGGACGACACTTTAAGCACATGCATTAAGACCGGTTTTCCAACGACGCGCCACATAGCAGTTTTCATATTTAATATTCTGTTCTTCGTTAGAAAATGCCACACACTGAACATAATGGCCTTGCGATTAGGAGGTCGTTGGTTTAATCCCTACTCTGGGAGCATTCAAATAATATTTCTTATAGACACCAAGTACTGGGCCCGTATCCACAGAGCTCCTTAGCGAAATTTTATGCAAATTTCATAAAATTATAAAATTCCTTAAGTCTCTGGCTGTTCCATTTAAAGTTTATTTTGTGTTAAATTGTTTAATTCTGGAAAATAATCAACAGATGCTTCTAATGGTATCATATTTAAAGAAGAAAATGAAGATTTTCACATAGAAAATGGTATTTGAAATTTTGACTTAAGAATAACTGAAGTTAAGATTTTCCTTAGGAGCTCTGTGGATATGGGCCCTGGTTCTACCCAAGAAACAGACTTGAGTGTGTCTCAATAAGCAACAGGCTTTTGACACAGTCGAGCTAAAATAAATAGGTTTAAACTAAAATATAGAGGATATTAATTTTGTTGAGTTCGGTGTAAGATCGTATTTTATTTCACAAGTGTTCATAGAAAATGATATTTTAACGAATGGCGCAGCCACGAGTGAAAATATCTACTTTCTATGATCACGAATGAAATAAAATACGATCTTACACCGAAATCAGCAAATTTTCTTTTTATTTTATGCATTTGGGCAATAAATAAATACAATGGCGCGAGATAAGCTTAAACGTCGCAAGTTTGTGTATTCAGACGTCATGAAAATGACATCATAAATGATTCCAAAACTGTCACTCGTTAGTATGGGCGGAAAGAAGTGCCATATTTTGTGAGTCGTTGTCACTAAATTATAATTTTGTTGAATTTTAAAATGTGTTTTATGTAAACACATGCATGTACATACTGTATATGTATATAAATTTGCCAAGGGTTGTAAACCACTATTTGTAGATCGATGCTATTTATGGAAAAATAGTCCATGTTATGTTATATTTTCACTGCAGTGAAAATATAAAATCAGATATTTTCACTGCTCAAACAGTGAAAATATAAAAGTTTAATTCACCAATAACATTCGATATTTTACTGAAAAGCATATAATAAAATAGCAAAATTGGTTCAGCATTTTACTACCGTGAACAATACGACACTCCAACAAAAATAACATAACATCAGTTTTGGAACATAATTACTGTTTTCTACCCAAAATACTGCATAATTGAAAATACAAAAGCAGTAATCTAACATATTAGCTTTTTTTCACACAATAACAAAAGGTTTTGAAACATAAACAGGCGGTTTTAAGCACTTATCACCATAGCTACATAACAGAATGTCTTAAATGATACACTAACTCACAACCTCAACTCAAGATCTTGGAAAAAATGCAAACTTTAAAAACAGAGCTATAATGAGTTTGACCCCATTATCAATTGTCAATTCCAAGGCACTGAATCCAAGTTTTTAATTGACACTTTACATTTCAAGTGAAACACATTTAGTTTGTAGCAGGAATTATTACTTTTCCTCCAAAGGGGAATTTACCAGTTTCTCCATACTATCTTCAAGACCTGTTATTTTACTTTACACATACTTCAACATCTAGATGAAAATGCCTCAAGTAATATATGAGGCGTGTTGTGGGAAAACCGGGCTTAATGCATGTGCGTTAAGTGTCATCCAGGATTAGCCTGTGCAGTCCACACAGACTAATACAGGACCACACTTTCCGCTTTTTTGTGTGTATTTTCTGTTCAAGGAAGTCTCTTCTAAACATAAATCCACTGTAGGCAGAAAGTGTTGTCCCCCATTAGCCTGTGCAGACTGCACAGACTGATCAGGGACGACACATTGCGCACATGCATTAAGCCCAGGTTTCCCACGACACACCTCATATCTTTTAAGAAACTAATAAATGCCAATGATTGCAACGTTGTTAAAATATCATTGACAACACTTGCAGGTACAAAAAAAATGTTTATCTTGACGAAACACGCTTTCGATACAACAAAGAATGGCTTAGTAATGCTGTGAGTACATTTGAGGCGCGTCGTGGGAAAACCGGACTTATGTCTGCACAGGCTAATCCGGGACGGCACTTTCCGCTTTAATGGTATTTTCTATTTTAAGAAAGTCTCTTCTGAATATAAATCCACTGTAGGCAGAAAGTGCCGTCCTGGATTAGCCTGTGCGGACTGCACAGGTTTATCCGGAACGACACTTTACTCACATGCATTAAGACCGGTTTTCCCACGACGCGCCTCATTTTGATAGGGAACTTTCAATATATACAAAGCAGGCCCAAGTACAGGAGAAGTAAGCCATCTGAAAGTATCTCAGTCATTTCCAAGGGTTTTAATGTACAATTCACTAACAACTGAGTAAACGCTTTGAGAGTTGTTCAGTGTCACAAGAACTTGGTTTTCAAAGGGGATTATCAAACCTATCACAAAATTATTGCAAAGCAAAGAAAAGAGTAAAGAAATTATAAGTAACTCATTGGAATAAAAAGATTTAAAAAAAGATTGCTTATATTGATAAGATAATCATTGAACTTCAATGCATTCTGCAAAAATGTCCAGGGTCCATATTAATAAAGCTCTTCCAGAAAATCTTAAGTTGGTCTTAGGTGAAAATTTAACTGAAAATGAATATTGTCCTGGAAAGTACCAAATTTCCAACATAAGCCTTCACTGACAATATTAGCCAATGAAATTTAAAGCTGAAATGTAACAACCAATTTCATTGGTCCATTTTTTAAAAATAAGACTTAGTTTGAGACTGAGATTTTTGGTAGTTGTGGGCCCTGATCGATTCGCTCGCATCAGGTATTGCAGAAGCTAAACTTGACACCTCGTTACCGTTTCATATGCAGTTCCTTGTTTTTCAGATGCCTGAACGTCTTGCCGCAGACTTGGCAAGTGTGCTTTGGCTCCTCGTGTATCAGCATGTGCTTGGTGATGTCCGACTTCTCACAACCCCTACAACATGCACAATGTATACCGAAAACAGTATGAAAAACTGCAGTTTTAACAGTTTTTATTGCCTTAAACTGACCATTAAGACTAGGGTTTGGGTTTGGACCTTTTACGCTACAACTATGCTTTTAAGCAATTTGTGGGTATGATTTCAAGAACGCTTCGAGGGAGGAAAAGACAGCCCCTTACCTCAAGGGTTCACCAAAACTCATCTTTGCGAAACAGACCGAGCAAATGAAAGCATTATTCGTATATAAAGCATATAGTTCCAACAGAAACAATCATCTGAAGGGAGAAGAATCGCTCAGCCCTGTCTAACAGGATAAATTCGTACCTGTAGTTACACAAGTGACATTTGAAAGGCTTCTCGGGTTCGTGTATTCGTAGATGGCGCTTCAAGTGGGCCTTGCGAGAAAACTTCTTCGCGCACGTGTTACACTCATACAGCACGTCAGCAGGCATGTGCACCATTTTCACGTGCATTTTCATCACATACTGGTCCTGAATTGAGAGAAGAGCACTCATGCAGGAAACCTAGGTGTGAACACTATCTTGTAGTTTCAAAATGAAATATAATGGCAATAATCAAAGACACATACAATTGACATAACTGTTTCAAATAGTATCCTACAAATATCACAAGTACACATTTTTAAACTACCTAGTAAATTTTGCTACATATATCACATATCTTGTACACTTTGCCACAGATATCACATACCTTGTACACTGCCACAGATAGCACATACCTTGTACACTGCCACATATATCACATACCTTGTACACTTGTCACATATATCACATACCGTGTAAACTTTGCCACATATATCACATACCGTGTAAACTTTGCCACATATATCACATACCTTGTACACTGCCACATATAGCACATACCTTGTACACTTTGTCAACGATATACCTTGCACACTTTACCACAGATATCACATACCTTGTGCACTTTGCCACAGATACAACATACCTGGTACACTTTGCCACAGATATCACATACCTTGTACATTTTGCCACAGATATCTAATACACTGCACACTTAACCTCAGATATCACATATTCTGTACTGTGTACACTTTGCCACAGATATCACATACCTTGTACACTTTGCCACAGATATCACATGTACAGCCTTCCTGAGTGTGCCTCATCGTGTGTCGTTTGATGATGTACGCCTGGTCGGACATGTAGTTGCAATAACTGCAGATGCAGCGTGGATGGTTTTTCTGAAATAAGTTTTATCAAACAGTTGTTTTGATGCTATTGTTTACTATAATGGCATAGAAAAGCATCAGAGCTAAATATTATCATTAGGTTCAATATTATTTTGAACAAATACTGACTTAAGCTACCACTGTTTCAGCATGATTCTATGGCAGTTGCTTTCATAATGTACGACAGTGCTTAGCCAGATAAGTAATGTGATAGCTTGATTGGCATAGTGATCATGTGTTACATAAAATGCCATGTGCAACTGCACTCATTTGCATGAAGTGTCAGCAGAATCCCTATTGAAACAGAAGCAACTGATATAACATATTTTACAACTGACCACCTTTTCCAAAGGTGCTACCTTGAAATGAGCTATGAGTAATTACTGACATATTTTAAAATTGACAACCTTTTCCCAGTGACCGCGTTTTCCAAAAGAATACATTAAAAAGTGCTATTCAGAAGAGATACATTTGTGACAGTTGACCACCTTTTCCAAAAGAACTACCTTAAAATGGGCTATGAGATCATCTTTTTGGAACGCGACAAACTTGCAGCATTTGCACTTTTGGACATCCTCGGAGTGGGTGGAGATATGGTCCTGATACTGTTGTTCGTAGTAACCCTGGAAACCGCAGATCCGGCATTTCAGCTTCTCCAGGAACACGTCTGTAGCCTTGAGACCTAAAGATGACCATATCCAAATTGTAAACTGATTACATTGTGTGGAGGGATCAAGTGGGAGATCAGGAGGTGATTGCAGAAGGTCTTAAGGAGATAAAACTACACTATACCCCTCTCAAATATTCACTGAAACTCATCGTTGACTTAGAAATCCTGCAATTTAAAGCAATATTTGCATGTAAAGTGATCTAACATAGGGGTAAGGAGCAGGTTGGAGGAACACCCTTCTAATTTGTCCTGAATTTTGAATAAGATACCCCTTAAAGTACAGACAACCAGATAAAGTGCAGACATAAAACGGAAAATCACAAAATAACACAGAAAACAAAACCAACATTTACACTCAAATGTTTTTGCGTATATATGGAAACATTTATATCTTACTGTGAATGGAGTGAAATTTGTAGAATACAATTTTATTACCTTCTAGAAACATGTACTACAATTCCTTTGCCTTCTTTTGCACTTTTAAGCTTACCAAATGAATGAATTTCCACCTTAAAGTGCATTTATCGACATACATAAGGACTGAGTGTACATTTACCCTTATGAATTCTGGGCCCGTATTCACTAACCCACTTAGACTTAAGAATACAAAATAGACTTAGACTCAAGAAATACGTCAGCGATTACATATATACCTGGTACCAATGTTACTTATGTCATTAACAAATCGTTAAAATATAAAATCATGTGATTAGAGATGGTTAATACTAAGTAAGACTCAACATTAAAGGGCTCTTAGAATAATACAGTTGCAAGAACATTCTTTATTATTCTTTGTTTGTTTTGTTTTGGATTTTTCACCATCTTCAACAGTATTTTAGTCATATAATGGCGGTCAGTTAACCTACTCACACTTTCCCTGGGTAAGCTGGTTTACCAGTACTAAGTGCACATACTTATGCCAGTAACTGACAACTTCCCTACTTGAATCAGAGGTAGGGGAAGAATGGCCGTAGAAATCTTTTCATGACCAATCCCCACACAAGTTATGTGGCCGGGCTGGGAATCGAACCCACGATCCTCAGATTTGTAGTCCAGTGCTCAACCAACTAAGCGAGCCGGCCCGGCTTTCTTTATTTTAGTTTTAAGTCTAAGAATGGGTTGGTGAAGACGGGCCCTGGTTTCAGAGTCCATTTACTTTCTACACTAAAATTTACCTGGAGCACTTTAGTATATTGTCATTTATTTATTAATATTTCTTGAATACAAAATATTGAATACTCAATTTGGTCTTATCCAGAAAATGGTTGAAAGTCAACCATGAAACATCAGTGGTTCTTTCCAAAATATCAATAACTGCTTAAAGGGTTACCCTAGCAGTTTATCAAATGGGTAGTAAAACAATGATAAATGTGAAAACTGATGCACAGCCATGCTTCAAGCACATTTTAAAGGAAGTTCTGACAGTATGGAACACATGGTTGCATGCCCCATTTGACCCAAATGCATGTGCCATATATCTGCTGCAGTACCAGGAAACATAATTATATTCTTCACATTTTTTGTCTGAACTTTATTTCTTGGGTTGTACCTGCAGGCATTTTTTGACTCAAGATGGATTAAAATCGCAGACAAAATAATGCTCCAAAAATTAAATTATAAAAAAAATGAATTAGCTGAAAGCCAGACGGTTCATCAGCACATGCACAATGCTGCATGATAAGCCTTTTTGGGCTTTCCATGGATATTATGTCTCACATTTTCCATATCAGACTATTTACTGAAACAGATGAATGTGTAAGAATCGTGATGTTTAAGAAATGAAACTTAAGTCAAGACACGTTCTGTAGAGGTGTGACACTGTGCAAATTTCCATATCTAATTATTAAGTTGTTCAAACGGAAGGATAATCGGGCGTCAAATTACCAAATTGTTCAAATGAAATGACAAATTATCTCATTTACAGTGATTATTTGTGGGAAACTTGAACAAACTGCATCATTGTGTACTAATTGTTTAAACTATAATGGCGCAAACTCCTGTTTAAGCCAGTCTTCACCAATCAGCTGTTCTTTTTACAACCTTAACTTGGAATGCCATTCATAAATATGCTGAACAGCACAGGACATGTGGAACCACATATCACAAACTAGCTGCCATGTTTCATAAACAAAGCTGCTGCAAAAGCTATTAAATGTCAACAAGAATCCTGTTTTAACGGTGTAAATGTGAACGAAGAAGGCAGAAACCATCACAACACCGGAAATAGGAATCTCGTGTCAAAGACACCATCAGTTGATAGTACAAGATGGAAAAATTAATGAATGAAAAACATTTTTATGTTGATTTTTAGTCTAAGCAAGCGAGACGTGACTCACTGCAAATTGCTGAGTCAGCAATAATGCAATGATTGGTTGATGGTAGATAAAGCTGTAATTATGCGGGGCACTTGGAGTCAATAAACATATAATGGCCTCACACAAGTATCCCAAAGTGGTCCCGGTGTGAAAGTAGGCAGCCTCAGCTGACATAGTGGTTGGCAAGACACATCAACAAGCTTTCATAATCCGTTAGTATGATTATAGAGGTCTTATGTGTGTTTGCCATAGATTATTATAAATCTTTGTTGCAACGGATTTCCCTTACGTCAAGGCTCGATGACAGCCTTATTGTGGTTGTTGTAACTGCAAATTACTTGGAAAATACTTTTTGATTGTGACATTTTTTGTTTGCTTAGATCCAATGTAAATAAATTTGTAAGCTGATTGGTTTAAATGATATTCATATGGACAATATCTCTTGACACGAAGCGAAAATACATGCAGTAATGGAAAAAAAGAGTAATGTTGAAAACTGAGTTGTTGCTTTCGTTTGCGCATTAATGTGTTGGTAAATAGTTAAATAGATGAAGTTAATTTGTTAAAACATAAAACAATAAAGTTCCTTGCATCTTATATCACCAACAGATCTTTTCCCTTAAAAATAATTGAGGCACGTCGTGGGAAAGCCGGACTTAATGCATGTGCGTAAAGTGTCGTCCCAGATCAGCCTGTGCGTCCGCACAGGCTGATCCGGGATGACACTTTCCGCTTTTATGGTGTTTTCTTCTTCAGGAAAGTCTCTTCTAAACATAAATCCACTGTAGGCGGAAAGTGCCGTCCTGGATTAGCGTGCGGACTGCACAGGCTAATCCGGGACGACACTTTACGCACGTGATTTAAGACCGGTTTTCCCACGACGCGCCACAATTATGGTATAACAATTACATATTTGATGCATTTTATTGGTTGTGATCCGGGCCGATGGCCTTTCATTACAAATGAAGTATGTCGTTCTTGTTGTTGCTTAATAAATGATAAACTATTGGTCATATTTTTTTCTCTCAAAAACATGTATGAATATGGTACATGTACAAAGGCACATTTTAGAGGGGGTGGAAGGGGTAGGGGTGGAATCTGCATATGCCCACTGTAAAATTATCTTTTTTTTTTTTTTAACCTCAATATAACTTGACATGCGCCGTGTCGTGGGAAAATCGGGCTTAATGCATGTGCGTTAAGTGTCATCATGGATTAGCCTGTGCAGTCCGCAGACAGAAACTTTACGCAAATGTTTCATTAAGCACGTGTTTCCCACGCCATGCCTCACACACGTGTTTCCCACGCCATGCCTCACACACGTGTTTCCCACGCCATGCCTCACACACGTGTTTCCCACGCCATGCCTCACACACGTTTCAGTGAAGAATGATACAAGTTAATCAGCTTTCTTATCATGTTATTTTGCACAAAAGCTAAACTTTGATACGGCGCAATTTAACTGTTCAATTATTTTGCAAAATATACAATTTAGATGTGACTTTGTATAAGTTGGTAGGTATTGGATTTTCTGCCCTCTCTGACTCCAATCCCTATTAGCTCGGATGTATACAGGAAATACCAGCTCAAAAATGACACATCATTTGCTGACACTGATAAGACTTGCAATATTGCCCTGCTAGCACATATATAGACACTATTAGGTCATATTTGGCATAGCAGAAATATTTATAGAAATTGTTTTATTAGTGTAATGAGCATAATGTATATTCCTATCCTGCATTCCAGACAATTTGCCCTTCAAGATGCACGGGCCCATGATGTGTGTACTAAATATTTCATAATCCTTGTTCCAGTTTATGTTATTTACATTATGTTATTTTATATTATGATGAACTTCTTAATGTGCTCAAATCATGTGAAATGAATTAGTTTGTTTGCATTGCAATCACATGGCATGAATTTATTGATATGTTTTTAAATTGAAATTGTCTTTAATGCGTTTATGTAACATAGTTTATCATTGAGCTTCTCAATGTGGTAAAGAAAATTGTATTGACAGGCTAGGTTTATTACATATCTACTAACAGCACAGTAAGGAGGCCACAATTATCGTGGCCTTTACTTCACTTAGATTTTCTTGAACCTGATCAACCACTCCAGTTATCAGGTCATAGGGTCAGAGGATATACTGATCAGTATTCATCAGGGGTAGGGTTGTTAAAGGGGGAGGGGATGGGGCAAGGAGTAAAGTACCTAAGGGAGAGAGATTAATGTTTGGGGTTCATCTACCAACAACAACAAGCCCTAATCGTGTTATAAAATCATAATAACGAAAACTGATACATTTCAAGAATACCTGAAATCCCTGCTACATTTCCAGTTCAAAACCCCCTTCTTTATAAAACCCTTTCCGCAGTCACTGACCCCCAGATTTCTGCAGGCCTTTACCCTCCAAGCATTGACCCACTGACCATCAAAGCTACCAGTGACACCGTATCCCAAAGTATTCCCTTGCGTGTATGTACCCTGTATGTCTCGGATAATCAGGGACGGCACTTTACGCATACAGTGGATTTATGTTTAGAAGAGACTTCCTTGAAACACAAAAAAACATAAAAGCGGAAAGTTCAGTCCACACAGGCTAATCCCAGACGAAACTCTACGCACATGCATAAAGCCCGGTTTTCCCACAACACGCCTCATATTTTCTTTAAAAAAAGCAGATGTACACAGAAATTGGATGCTAATAAGCAAGCTGAACAACTTAACCAAATTAGAATTCCAGCTGTAGATAATACCTACATACCGAGCTAACAAGACCCTCCTGGCCACCACTCCCAGCTCAAACCCAGACGGTCTGTTTAGACAGCATAACTTCCGACCACCTGTGATATGCAACATTTTGGTTGGAGAAATGTCAACAGACAGTGGATTCATGAATGAAAGTTGCCAAATTCCCAGGCACTTAGCATCATAGCAGGTCACTGCCATTTAACTTAGACTTGGCCACCTTTCAAGTTGCCTGTAAATGGCTTAGAAAATCTGTACTGGCTGAGGTCACTGGAGAAGGGTGATTTTCAGGGGATTTTTTCCAGTTCAAATACATTGAGAGGCATCTGCTTTTTTATAACAATGAAAGGTTAATCAACATGCTTAAAATGGTGCCAAAAATGCTATTAATTATTAGACTCCGGCTTCCTTTATCAAGCAATATGGAAATAGAAACTGATGTGTGTGTTTTTGCCATAGTTGTTTTGTTTTGTTTGTGTCTTTTTCTTCTTTTCCAAGCTTTAAAACTGTGTCTGATCATTCGGTTTAACTTAGTCACAAGCAACATTACCAATTAACATAAATAATTATTTGTAATTCATAATTATATATTATATATACAGTAATACAAGAAGATTGAGCATTGTGAAAATTACTGTTTTATTATCTTTCGCAAATCATGAAAATTTTGTTTAAACTCCAATACCACTAATCACTACCATGTATGCCCTCAAGAAAACCCAAAGTCGACAAAATGACACAAAGAAAATAAAAGAAACAGAAAGTAACACAAATTCTTGCAACACAGGATGTAAGTGTCATTTTATCTCCAAATTGCATTCCTTCCTTCACAAAGAAAGTGAAACATGCATACTGTATACATATCAGCTGGCCCCTTATCCTGAAGGAGTGTGCGAAAACATGATTAGTGGTGGGAAGTGTACCTACAGGAACTAGAAGCAGACTATAGGCTGCATTAGACAGGAAGTGGAAACAGACTATAGCGATTTCTGCTGGTATTTTTATGAATGAACTTTCCCAGACCTGGAAAGTGTTCCACCAAGAACTTATACTGAAGTTACAAGAGTAATGCATTGAAAATTCAATAAATCTGTTAATGCTAAAAAAGGCACTTGTTAAATAAACTTCTTATGTCTGCATTGGGAACTATGTATCTAATTTCACAAGGAAGAACTCTGAACAATAATGTTTAAAGAAAGTAGCTACAATATAATAAAATCCCCACCCTCTAAATGAGGTATGCAGTTTGTTTGTTTGTTGGGATTTTTTGCCGTTTTGAACAGTATTTCAGTCATATCACAGCGGTCAGTTAACCTACTCACATTTTTCCTGGGCAAGCTTAGCTCATCTAAGCAGTTTACCAGTACTAAGTGCACATACTTATGTCAGTAACTGACAACTGCCCGACTTGAATCAGAGGTAGGGGGAGAATGGCCGTAGAAATAATTTCATGACCAATCCCCACACAAGTTATGTGGCCGGGCTGGGGTTCAAACTCACGATCCCCGGATTGACAGTCAAGCGCTCTTAAACTAACAAAATTCTAAATAAAATAATTAAGATAAACTACTTATAAGACCACAATAGTAGGGCTGTAACGGGTACCCGAAATATCCGAAAAATCTGAACCATTTTAAGATTTGCAGGTACGGATCCATCTTTCAAAATTTCGGATCCGGATCTAATCTTGTTGACTGTAACCTTTTTAAGTTTCAGCACATTGACTTTTGACGGTTGATGACTGGTTTTGATTCTGTGATACAAATAGGCTTATTTAGCAATATTATTGCACGTAGGACAGTCTATTTACCATATTATGATTGTTTTTTGTTTATTTCGTGATTCAATATGGCTGATAGAAAAATATATAACACTCCAGGAAAGTGACCAGCTCCTGTTTGGAATCATTTCGGTGGCTTTTATATGACAATCGAAAACGGTAAGGAGCTGCTTGGCCAAACAAGTGCAAATATGCAGAATCTGCAAGATCCCCTTTGACAACAGAACATGCACAACCTCTAACCTAAATAAACATCTGGAAACTCATCATCAACATGTCAAATTGCAACAGAAAAACAAACAACTGGACAAAAACATGCTTCAATCATATCTACATTGGACATTTTCTGCAGATTTAACATATTATAGGTGCTTTTTAAACAATTATTTCTGAAACACCTGGTGTATCAGACATTTTTATAATAAACTGTGATGTGTTTAGATCAAGTTTTCTTCAATATGTCTTAACTAATGCAACTTTTCTTAATTAATGAGGATACGGATTCGAAAACAAAGTAAAAACCTAATTTGGATTCGGATCCGAAAATTCTTTTGGATTCGTTACAGCCCTACACAATATGCCATCAACATTTTGTTTTCTTCATAATCTTGAAGTGATTTTTTCTATTTAAGGGAAAATTGGACAATATAGACACATAGTTAATAGTCATAAGGACACATTTGGAATAAAATATGTATTAAGTAAAATGCATATAAATGATTTGGAAAGGATCAAATTACACTTTAATGCTCTGCATTTCAGTAGTTGTCAAGGAATAAGATTCCACTATTGAAAGTCAGGTTTTCATCCTTTGATCAGTATTAGCTGCAGAATTTTGTAAACTGTGTCAGAGAGTGTCACAGTGGATAAATTACTATTGTTGCAGATTTACTATTGCTGCAGAATTACTATTGCTGCAGAATAACCACTGCTGCAGAATAACCACTGCTGCAGAATTACCATTCCTACAGAATTATCATTGCTGCATAATTATCATTCATATATAATTACCAGTGCTGCAGAATTACCATTCCTATAGAATTACCATTGCTGCAGAATAACCCTTCCTATAGAATTACCATTGCTGCAGAATTACCATTCATAAAGAATCACCATTGCTGCAGAATAACCATTCCTATAGAATTACCATTGCTGCAGAATTACCATTCCTATAGAATTACCATTGCTGCAGAATTACCATTCCTATAGAATCACCATTGCTGCAGAATTACCATAACCTATAGAATCACCGTTCCTATAGAATTACCATTCCTATAGAATTACCATTGCTGCAGAATTACCATTCCTATAGAATCACCTTTGCTGCAGAATAACTATTGCTGCAGAACTACCATTGCTGCATAATTACCATTCCTATAGAATTACCATTGCTGCAAAAAACTATTGCAGCAGAATAATACCATTGATGCAGAATTATACCACTGCTGCAGCATCACCATTGCTTCAGAATAACTATTGCTGCAGAACTACCATTGCTGCAGAATTACCATTAATACAGAATTACAATTGCTGCAGAATTACCCTTGCTATAGAATTTTACCACTGCTGCAGAATTAGTATTGTTGCAGATGGCCCAAAGCGCTCATCTGAGAACTGGTACAGATGAAGACCATAATGTTGTGACAGGTTTGAAAATTATGCAGAGGAGATAGGATTAATTTTGATTTAAAACATCGGTTAGTGCAATGGGCTAACTTAAGTACGAGTTGGGTAGTGGATGTGCGTTTTTTTTGCTAATGGTTCTCTAATCGTTTTTCTCGATATTCGTACCTGACCTTTTTTCATTAAGTCATTTACAAGTCTGGAAAATGCAGAAACAGTAGATTTTGATGTCTTTTTTGCAAACAGTTTTGGAGAACTAGCTGTAATGCGATAATTGCGATGGCTGTTCCATAAGGTAAAGTTTTGCTTTTTCTTTGATAATTTTCTGTCCAATGATGATAAATAATGTTAGTGCAGGCTCTGAAGACATCAATGTTGCATGTACAAAAAACTGCATGCAAGTCTTACAAAAAAAATAATTTTGGAAATCAAATTTTATTAATCAATTTTTATGGTCATGCGCAAACTGTATAAGTTTGGTCAACATTGAATAAAAAATCATGTGTGCAAGCTAATCATTGATAACTTGTTGATGTTTTTTTCCAAACAGAAGGGGCAATAACTCTGGTGTTTCTGGCCCGGTAATGCTTTTATTCGACTTCACCTGTAGTCTTACGTTTATAGACAAACTGTACATGGTGAAGATTGGATGAAAAATAAAGTCTCTATCCTGAAAAATGTGCATTTTTGCAATTTTTTTTCACAAAGGGCTATAACTCTGGTGTTATATTCGACTTCACCTTAAATCTTATGGTCATAGACAAACTGTGCAAGATTGGTGAAGATTGGATGAAAAATGAAGTCTCTATCCTGTATAATGTCCATTTTTGCATATTTTGTTCGCAAACAAAGGGCAATAACTCTGCTGTTTCTGGTCCGATCTTGCTTATATTCAACTTCAACTGTAATCTTATGGTAATAGACAAACTGTGCAAGATTGGATGAAAAATGAAATCTCTATCCTGAATAATGTCCATTTTTGTATATTTTTTTTTTAAACAAAGGGCAATAACTCTGGTGTTTGAAACATGATCAGGTTCATTTTTGGCGTCTCCTGAGATCTGATGGTCATTAACAAACTGTGAAAGTTTGGTTAAAATTGGATGGAAAATAAAGTCTATATGTTGGAAAAGGGCATTTTTGCACTTTTTTTGCATGAAAAAGGGGTAATAACTCTGGTGTTAGTGGTGTGATCTGACCCTCACCATTGCTGCAGAATTACTATTCCTGCAGAATTACCATTGCTGAAGAATTACCACTGCCCATAATTATTCAATTGCTGCAGAATTATACCTTTACTGCAGAATTACCATTGCTGCAGAATTCCATTCAGATCATTCTAGCGCTAAAAAGAACAAGCATAGAAAAGTAATCTGACATTTATCCATTCATTCACCCCCACTGCGTCATGGGGGAAAAAGAGACCTAAATATATTTAAGTAACATTTATATCCTGAAAAACAAATACCAATGATTATTTATAGCCCAAGTCATACCATGGGTACAGATACACCTAAGATATGCCATTCATGTTTCATAGGGAGTTGATACATTGCTCTTTAAAAAAATAAGAACTATAGAAAATACTGGGAGTCACTGGTAAATGCTGAATTGACATGTCCTTACTCAGCCAATAGACCTAGTTGCTGTTCATCTATATTTGAGGCGCGTCACACCTCATTTACACTCTAGAATCTAGACAGGATGGTACTTATACTTTACTGTAGATTGCTATTCATGTGGACCGGGCACAAACAATGACAAACTCTTGTCACCAGGATGGTCTCACAGTTTGTTGATAAAATTATTAATTAAAGCAGATGAGTCTGATAAAATTTATAAGGGGTTTAATCAGATCATATAAATTATTATTTGATAATATAATTATTTGATTAAATTATAATAAGAGTGTTTCAGAAATTGGATTGCTTATTGTCTAATTGATGTCTAACAGATGAGATGTAATAAACTGACTAACCATATCTGGCAGAAAAGTAATGTACTATTGGTATTCAAATATGTGAACTCATATGACAAGCATGCATCCCCTTACCCCTTACAACCCCACCCCGTTTCTCATGTTTATGTATACCAGCAAACACCAATGTCACAGACCTTTTTTGCACTCAATATATGGTCCCAGTAATGCACGTATCAATATTTTCCCCCAGGGGGGAGTGGTGGGCATATAAGGGACTTTAAACTAAAAGCGATTTCCGCCTGGTGGGAATTTGAAACGTCCAACGATTCCGGGTCCCAGGGAAATTGACTTTGGTCTGATTTTAGATCCCGGTAATATTGGACCTGGGCCATTTGATACCCATATAGCATCTCCCACTGAGGGGATTTAGACAAAAATACTTGGCTCTAGGATGGGGAATTAGACCCCAAAATATTAAATTAGTCAAATTTCAGTCTGCAACACTCTCTTCATAAAACTGGAAAACATACTAAAATTTAAACTCAAGTAACAAATTTGGCTTAAGAATATTTTACAACAGAGTGAGCCCTGAATAGACTTCATTTTTATAATATTTTACTGAGAAAATGGTATTTTGCATGCTGTTATTAGACCCAGTGACAACAGGCTGCAGAGGCAAATACAACAAACAGGACTTTTATCCTTTTGTCTACATCTTTAAAGGGTCAGTCTACTTCATCTTAGAACAAGAGCTGTCTCAGGACAGCTCGCTCGACTATTCAACCACTTTGTCAGAGTTATTGGCCTTTATCACTACAAAAAGGGGCATAATTCTGCTGAAATGCTGGCCACTGTTATGTGCCTTGGCCAGTGACTTATATAATGACCTTGAAGACATGGGTGAAGTTTTAATTAAATATATGTAGCACATATAGAGATATGAAGTTGTTGCACGCAAGCTTCAACCTGAAATTTCTAAGTAAAAAAAGGGGCATTATTCAGTTAAATTGCAGGTCAGAGTTATGGGCCTTGGTCAGTGACCTTATATAATGAAGACATGTGTGAAGTTTCAATTGAATATCTGTAATAGTTACAGAAATATGGAGTTGTTGCACATAAACGTTAACCTGAAATTTCTAAGTAAAAACAGGGGCACAATTCTGCTAAATTGCAGGTCAGAGTTATGGGCCTTGGTCAGTGACCTTATATGATGACCCTGAAGACACGTGTGAAGTTTCAATTGAATATCTGTAGAAGTTACAGAGATATGGAGTTGTTGCATGCAAACTTTAACTTGAATTTCTATGTACAAAAAGGGGCATAATTCTGCTAAATTGCAGGTCAGAGTTATGGGCCTTGGTCAGTGACCTTATATAATGACCCCCAAGACATGTATGAAGTTTCAATTGAATATCTGTAGTAGTTACAGAGATATGTACTTGTTGCACGCAAACCTTAACCTGAATTTTCTCTTGCACGCAAACCTTAACCTGAATTTTCTAAGTACAAAAAGTGGCATAATTCTGCTAAAATGCTGATCACAGTTATGGGTCTTGACCAGTGACCTTATCGAATGACCCTGAAGGCATGTGTGAAGTTTCAATTGAATATCTTAGTAGTTATAGCGATATGAAGTTGTTGCACGCAAACTTTAACCTGATTTTCTAAGATCAAAAAGGGGCATAAATTGCAGGTCAGAGTTATGGGCCTTGGTCAGTAACCTCCCATAATGACTCCGAACACATGTATGAAGTTTCAATTGAATATCTGTAGTAGTTACAGAGATATAGACTTATTGCATGCAAACCTTAATCAGAGCATTACGGCGACGCCGATGCCGACGAACGGGTGAGTAGTATAGCTTTAACTACTCGGTGAATAGTCTAGCTAAAAATAACAGGGGCAAATAAAAGCTCTTCAAAATAAATCACCATTATATTTGCATGTAACAAAAGGCTATCATCATGGAAGATTCATAAATAAAACCTGTGTGTTAAACAAGTTATTTAATCCACACAAAATGTTCTAGTATACAGCCAAAAATACCTGTATTATATGCCAAGTTGATTTTCCTGATTCAAGAATTGCAGAAATTGTAGAACAATTTGGAGGATCAAATAAAGGAGGGGATTTTGTGTTTAAAAAAGTTTTTTTTATGCAGAAATGACGCCTAATCCGAGATCACACAAACCACAGCTTTTGATATCATAGTTCAATGAAATATTTTATAGGAAACAATATACATAAGTATCTATTCATTATCCTTTTTTATCTGCACGTGACATGAATGGAAAGCAAAGGCCCTTCCTGAGTGTATGATTGGCACACCGACTGCACAGCCAAGGGTGTAGCTTGGCAGTGTTTTTTTTAGGGCTAATTTGGGGCCGAAATTTGGCCCCATTCCCCTGCTTAAATAGTATATATTTTTCCCCTATATCTACCTTAAAATTCCCCTCAGAATGTAAGCTTTCTAAAAAAAATTAATAAAAAAATGAGACAAAAATTGACTATGATAGAGAAATTTTCGTAAACAATCCCAGGATTTTTTCATCAAACCAAGTTAGGGCATAATCTAAGTTATCAATTGCAGCAAAACAACTGATTAATGCTTTATAACAAAGTAGAATATAAACATGTAATAATGCTTTTCTAAAAAAAAAATCCCCTTTTGTCGTAAAATTCACCATCTGAAGGGCCCCGCCACCTTTCCCCCAAAGGCGAAATAAAACACTGCTTGGTCCCTAAATATGTGCAGGCCACCTTATGAGTTGTCCTGGTGTATGGGTGAGGGGGTGGGTCGCCCCGGCATTTCTTTTTTCGATAGGTGTTGGAAATGATTTGAGGCGCGTCGTGAGAAAACCGGTCTTAATGCATGTACGTAAAGAGTCATCCCGGATTAGCCTGTGCAGTCTGCACAGGCTAATCCAGGACAGCACTTTCCACTTTTATGGTATTTCCTGTTTCAAGGAAGTCTCTTCTAAACATAAATCCACTGTAGGCGGAAAGTGTCGTCCTGGATTAGCCTGTGAAGACTGCACAGGCTAATCCAGGACGACACTTTACGCACATGCATTAAGTCCGGTTTTCCCACGATGCGCCTCATTTTGGGTTTATATTTGGTAGCATCACATCATTTTGATGCGTCATCATGAACACAGTTAAATGGGTCAAATAACACACCACTATCTACATTGGATTGATTAGATTAACAAACATGATATGTTTACTTGGGTTCACTGTAAGAACACATTTTTGCGCATGTATAGATTTCAAGACACTAATGATTGTCAACATTATCATTTTTAAAATGCCGCTCTAATCTGTTTGAGGTATGTTAGAGACACTTCCCCGCACCTCCACCCCGGAAACTTTAGCATTTTATTGCAGATTTAGCATGTTTTTGTTTCGTTCTATTCAAATTTTAACAAAAAATGTGTAACAAAAAATGTGTAGGCCGCGGCCTATACAGCCTAAAGGAAGCTACGCCGCTGACAGCTATTGTTAACATGTAAGGAAATTGACATGAAAACGGTACTACATGTAATAATATTTGCAGGAAGTATATTGTAAGTCATTATTCTAATATAAGTCATTAGTTCTAGCTCTTGTCTCAATTGGAACAAGGAAACTGTTTGCATCCACGATACTTACATGTACTAGTAAGTTACTTATCATGATTAGCCCGCCAATCCCCGCGCAGAATAATGCTTAAAGCATGTTCACAGAGACATCTGCAGTCAAGCTCCTGCAGCTATTTTTTTCAAAGCTTTGAGAATGGGTCCAGTGGCTATCCAGTGGCCATATGAGGTGCGTAATTTTTTGTGTGTTTTCCAACAACGCGCCTCATATGTATATAGGATTTTATCATTTCAGATTTGAAAATTTATTCATTTCAGTTGGGAAATATAAACCAGTTGTGGCATTGGGCATGGGTCCTTTTATCAGTCCCTGTTAAATAAGGAAACATATCACTGCTCTGTGAGCAATACACTTCTATGCGTTCTTTGTCACATACATTAAACCGTCACTTATTTGTTACCACTTAAGATATTATAGAGAGTCTAATATACAGTTAAAACGCTGTGATCCATACACGGCAATGTGTACTGGGACAGATACAGTAAAACATCACTTAAAATAATAACTGATTTTAGATGCAGAAATAGAACATTTTCTGAAGAATAGAGTCATTGAAGGAGTTCCGAATCACTGGCAGTTCCCGGTCACTTTAAGATTAATAGTTTGAAAAGTATTCTGAAAATAATTACCACCCTCAAATTTCGATTTTTATTAAATGGTGTTTGAACAGCAATACATTAGCAGTAAATCACCAACGTTTAAACTCTGTACGCAGATCAATGAACCGAAACAGGGCTTTATGAGTAATAAATGCTGAAAAATCGACATGAACGCCGGTTGTAGAAACTAGGCTATGGTTTATTCATCGCGATAAAACATCGGAAATGCCCGGTAAATGGGTGCATTTATGGTATCAATTGGTAATTAAATGTATATTCTTTGTAATGCATACACAAAAAAACCCTGTGTTTCATATTACTGCAGAAAACAACAGTAATATCAACACATGTGTATTGGGGTGTTCCGGGTCACTTAAACGGACCTCATTGTTTAAGGGGAATATGTCAAGCAATTTCTATTGTATATGCTTTATGGAATTTCTCCATGGGTTGGTTGGGTCAGTAGACCCATGCACAATGTAAGACAATTATTTATTGACTAATATCAATTTTTGTTAAACAAATAAGGGGATATTATAGGTATGCTTCTCATAGGTTTGATTTACCCTTCTATAAGTTTTAAATAACATACTAAATTTTCATGGTATTTCTAACTGAAGAATGGTTCCAGCTATAGAGCGAACCAAGAAGTCCCTTAAATGTTTTAATGTTTTCAGATAGTTTATCTCATTAATATCACTATTTCAGTCGATCGATGTAAGCAAGATATTGTATATGTGCATATTATATGTTTTCAAAGCTGTCAAAATGTTAATCATTGTCTTTTTAACAGGAGCTGGGACTGGAAGTTCGATATTTAAATGTTGTTTATATTTTTAATACAATGATCTATAGTGTCCTTCACATACTAGTCTAGGATACTTTTCAGCTTTATGTATACATTTGACATATCATCAGTTTGTAGTACTGTGTATGTATTTCTGAGTGTTGGGGTTACCATAAGAACGGTGCTAGCGTTATATTTTGCTTGTTCTGCCGGAACACTCGGGAAAGTTTATCTTACTCAGCAGTGCTCCGTCTGCTATCATAAAATTAATGATGTCAAACGCAAAATCAATTACTCAAGTAGCAATCGGGGGTCGATTGGTTTGCTGCGGTCAAGTTGATTGAAAAAGGACTGTGTAGAGATCTACTTTGGTCAGGATATAAAACATTACAGATCGGTACCCAGGTAAGGCGGAATCAATTATCAAAGTCTGTACGGACAAGTGACATTTTGCTAGCATTTACTATATAATTCCTGTACGGACGAGTGGCAAACAGCATTTAACAAAAATGAATGAGTAAGACAATATCAGAATTCGCCACCCTAGTACGCAACTGTAATCAACCATTGAACAATCGCTTATATATCTGAATAAAATCAATAATGTTTGATCAATATCAAGTTAAGTTTGAGGATGTGATAAGTTTTCAGAGAAAAGAGGATCATGTAGGAGTCTGGATGGTAGAACAGCAGTAGAAGTGGTTGCCAGGAGGAAGGCATGGAGTATTTGTGTCCTGTTGAGTAGTGGTTTCGAAGAACTTGATGAGTAAAACCAGGGAATGTGGGTGGTTGTGACTATCAAGATGATGTGGATCGGTAGCGTGAAGGAGTCTCAAAGGTGCAAATATAAGACAACTTTTAGATAATCCATCCATCCCATCCCATCCCATCCATCCATCCATCCATCTATATATATATATATAATACTATAGGCATTTACCTCAATTCTTTTCATTGCTATTTTTGAAAACATGTACATAACTTAAAATATCTTCAAACAAGAGGGCCAAGATGACCCTAGGTCGCTCACCTGAGTGTCAAGCATCATAATGGCTTTTAACAAAAAGATTGTTTAAGATTTCAATAAAGCCATATAAGGAAAACTGCGCTGCCCCCTGGTGGCCATGTTTTTTAACAAATCAAAATGATTACAAGGAGTTTGGTAGAGGGTCACCCAAGGAGCATTTCTGTCAAATTATTTTCAAATCCAGCCAGTGGTTTCAGACTATAAGAGTTTAAAAGTTTTCAATATAGCCATATAAGGAAAACTGCCCCGCCCCCTGGTGGCCATGTTTTTTAGCGTATCAAAATGATTTGAAGGAATTTGGTAGAGGGTCACCCAAGGAGCATTTCTTTGAAATTATTGTGAAATCCATCCAGTGGTTTCAGACTAGAAGATTTGTAAAGTTTTCAATATAGCCATATAAGGGAAACTGCCCCGCCCCCTGGCAGCCATGTTTTTTAACAAATCAAAATGATTTCAAGGACTTTGGTAGAGGGTCACCCAAGGACCAATTCTGTGAAATTATTTTGAAATCCACCAGTGGTTTCAGGCTAGACGATTTTTAAATTTCAATATAGTTATACAAGGAAAACTGGCCCGCTCCCCTGGCAGCCATGTTTTTTAACGAATCAAAATAATTTCAAGGAATTTGGTAGAGGGTCACCCAAGGAACATACCTATGAAATTATTTAAAAATCCAGCCAGTGGTTTCAGACTAGAAGAATTTTAATGTTTTCAATATAGCCATATAGGGAAATCTGCCCCGCTCCCTGGTGGCCATGTTTTTTAACTAATTAAAATGACTTGAAGGAATTTGGCAGAGGGTCACCCAAGGAGCATTTTTGTGAAAACTATTTTGAAATCCAGCCAGTGGTTTCTGACAAGAAGATTTTTTAAGTTTTCCAGTTTTTAAGCTTTTGGTTGCCATGACAACCAGAGTTTTCAATATATTTTAATAAATTGAAGGAATTTGGTAAAGGACCATCACAGAAACATGCCTGCCAAGTTTTGTTAAAATTTGCCTAGTTTCAGAGAAGAAGTTGTTTGAAGTAAAATGTTGACGACGGACGTCGGACACAGACTGACCACAATAGCTCACCCTTAAGCACTTCGTGCTCAGGTGAGCTAAAAACACTTTATTATATCAATTTCTTTGTTGTCTAGTGCTTTAATCAGGAGGTCGAAGGTTCAAGGGAACAACTTTTTTTTTTCTTTTTATGCTTTTTCTTGATTTAAATTGTAAGTGATAAGTTCATATGCTTTAGTTTTTCAAATATGCAATGCTTATGACACTTTTTTTTTTATCACAACAAATATGTGAATAAACCCCATCAGTGAAGATGGCTTTTTTATCGAAGATACACATGGTTGGACATGGAATAAAAATAAACACAATAGCTCGCACTTGTCAATGATGAGCTCAAACAGGGAACCAGTGTGAAAAAGTATTTGTTTCAAATGTTATAACATATAATAAAGAAACTTGCTTCAAGGAGTTGCAATATCATTGCAGTCAGAAAAATACATGGAGAAAACCCATGAAAACTGTCTGAAAAATAGTTTACGCCTATTTTAATTACCACAATCCCACAGCAGCGAAATGTAATCTTGGAGCACTTCTAAGAAATGAAAACAGCTGATTCCTGCTGTGAAAGGGACCAGCTTAAAGGATTTACTTTGCAGATTTTAAATTGCAATATACACCAGTTCCACATTTACCAGAATTTTACAGCCTGCTTTTTCTTTAAAAGCAGAATTTCTACATTATAACAGCATAATGTAATTAGGACCAAACTTCAGCAGATGATAAAATTTCACATCCAACCACAAAGGGGGTCGTGCGGGTACAAGCAAGCAAGAAATACATGGAAAGCTAAGCCGTTAACACTTATCGGAAAGAATTGTGTTTGTTTTTGTTTCTTAGTTATCTTTCCATGACATGCAAAAAGGAATTTCATGGTGGTTTATAAAAACAAACAAACTTCAAATTAACATCATAGCAACAAATAACCTCAGTGACCTTAGGTTGAACAGGTCGAAATATAATTTTTTCACTGGTGTGTTGCTTTAGATTTTTGGAGATAAAACATCTTTAAACAATTAGAACTTTGAATGGGAATCTGGAGCACCAGAGTTTTTATGTCAATAGGTTTTTGATTTAGTGAATTTTGATTGTCTTCCATAAGACTAAAGGTCAATCCAGGTACTTTGTATATCTTGCCATATCCCGCATTATGATTGAATGCATGGTCAAAGGGGTACAACTCTGATCTTACTGACACAACTATTATCTCTTCCAATCTTTGCATCTGCTCAAGTTTTTTTAATTGATGTCATCAAGTATTATATATGAAATTGTTAAAGAAATGTTTAACACAATAAAATTAGAGTAACTCAAACAGTTTCTGACAACTTTTCATACTTTAAAGTACTTTAGTTTGCAGTTTACATATTCTAAACATGTAATTTTGTTTGTATTTTAATGACTTTGACACAGAAGATAATTTAGTCAATTCCGAATGTGTCTCAAGCATAA
Source organism: Congeria kusceri (assembly GCA_027627225.1). NCBI lineage: Eukaryota > Metazoa > Mollusca > Bivalvia > Myida > Dreissenidae > Congeria > Congeria kusceri. Next base: position 44,486,570 of record CM051024.1, read on the forward strand.
TGTCAGTAGGAATTTCCTGCTGACATACCCATCTTGCAGGATATGAAAACAACATGCTATGTTAAACACAAATGGTTTAGGGAAAAAAAGACAAGGTAATGTTTGTGATTGCCCTATGATGTATTTGCTGAAGAAAGGAGTAGAACATAATTCTAAAACAGCTCAATCTTCCATTAAGTCAAACCCCTTTTGGGGACTCAGACAGTTGCTGGGAAGAAGCTTAAAGGGACTATGTCAACGAAAACATGGGTTTCTGTTGCAGTATAAATGACATTAGATGATAGAAATACACAATACTAACACATATACATGAAATAAATAATATAATACATAAATGAGATATCTGAAGAAAAAAATAAAAATAGGTTCGAAGAAATCAAAACCCAAGATGGTATCCAACTCATGACAAAGGTGTTACATGACGAAATGACAGTAGACAGCGCTTTAACCAACTGCGCTATTCTGCTTTGTAAGAAAACGTGTGCAAACTATATGATTATCCAAAATACTCACCATTATGACGTAAACACGTATACATGAAAACGGCCAAATAAACACATTTCATATAATAAGTAGATTTTTTATCTGAAAATGCCTAAATTCTTTTCCCGTAATATATACCTTATTTTAACCGTTATTATATGACAATATTGAAATATTCAGATTTTTTTTAAAGAAATTGCTCCATTGAGGCCCTTTTCATTGACATAGTTTCTTTAAATCATAAGTGGAAAAAAATGGAAAGGTCAATAACTGGCTATTCCAATTTTTGCAGGCTGACAACCATGTTCCCTGGAAAATATTGGAACAATATAGGAATATTTTCACCAAAAATATACGACTCTTTTGCAGATTTTTTGGACAAAATATAGGAAATTTAAAGTAAAAATACTTCATTATAAGGATATATGGGATCATATTATAGCCTGATATAAGTCTTACAGCTTGTGTTTTAATAAACAAAACATTTGCTTTAATGTGATCAAGCTAATCAATAGGCAACTGAGACATGCATGCTATGACCTAACAATAATCCTTAGTATTTTAAGTTTGATGCGAGCGAGAAAAAAATCAACATACAGACACGTGAAAGACCAAATTTCGCAAAAATGTAGGAAAACATTCTTAAATATAGGAAAATATAGGAAATATATTAGGTTTTTCAAAATATAGGATTTCGTTAAAAAAAAAAAGGAAAATATAGGAATGCAGGAATCGGTTGACAGCCTGTTTATGCCACTGATATATTAACCCCTACCTGGCTGTTGTTAAAGAAATAAATAAATTTTATAAGACAAGGTCACAGTGGTGTAATGGATATGGTGGTACGCATTGTGATTGGCAGGTCGAGAGTTTGATACCTACTCGGGGAGCGTTCAAATGATCTTTCTTGAAAGACACCAAGAACTGGTTCTACCCAGGAAACAGACTCGAGTGCCTCAATAAGCATCAGGCTGTTGACACAATCGAGCTTAAGTAAAAAGGTTTCAAAATAAAAAACTTATTCCATTCATCACTTTTGCATGTGCTTCACAAACTTTATAGCTCGTCAACATTAACTTGACACTGACCATTATGCACGAATATATTAAAATACTTCTACAAATAATATATTAGTTTTTGTACTCAAATCGAGAAAAACAGATAAAAGAATTTCCCACTAAAATACTGTTATGGTATCATTAAACGCGTGAAACACGTGCACGAACAAAACCAAGTATGGATATAGGAAACAATTTAAGCGGGTAATTTATGCTAATAGAGTTCACGAGTAGCAGGTTAATGTTGGCGAGGTATACCACATGCTTCTTTTGTGTAAACTAGGACTAGGCTGACAGTTAACCAGGTGATATCTCAGTGCAATGATTGGCTGAAAGAGTAAATGAAGCGTGTTGTGGAAAAGCCCGGCTTAATGCATGTGCAAAAAGTGTCGTCCCGGATAAGCTGTGCACTTTCCGCCTACAGTGGATTTATGTTTAGAAGAGACTTCCTTGGAACAGAAAATACCATAAAAACAGAAAGTGCCGTCCTGGATTAGCCCGTGCGGTTTCCCACGACACGCCTAAGATTAGTTTGCATATGATTGACATTTTTGGAAATGTCTACAGCCTAATTACCAAGGGTTCAATTCATACCAATTGTTATAGGCTCTTTCTTGTGTGTGAACATTGGCAGCAGTTTTTCTGGGATCTGAATAATGGTGGTGCCATCGCCCGTGGATTTCGCAGTCACCGTAAAACTGGAGGGACCTGAAAGTAGTCATCAGGCGGTGCTTAGAGAAGATATTAGTTAAATGGTACTGGGGTCATATTCCAGAACAATCTGAAGTTAAATCTTATCCTTAGCCTTAAAATCATCATTTGTCTTTAGCATTTTATTCCATGTGTACGTGAAATTCTGCTTAGTGTTCACCAATTATCAACTTATTATTAACTACTGTTTATTTAACTGTAATTGGATTCATTAATTTATATGTAGTTTTTAAAAATATTACCTTACAAATATTGGAACTTAAGTGAATATGTTTTTAGATAAACTTAAGATGTTTCTGGGATATGGCCCCTGTCCACACCACTACGAACATTCTTACGCTTAATCCTAGTCTTAATCTTCAATATTAAACCAATGGAAATCAAAGCCAAAATGTTACAAGCATTCTCAAGTTTGACATTGAAACTGTCGTAGTCCTGGGCCCTGGTACTCCCTGAATTCGAAAATAAAGGGGTATTTACTCCTTCATACCAAATATACAAAAAGATATATCTATTTCATACCAAATATACAAAAAGATATATCTATTTCATACCAAATATACAAAAAGATATATGTATTTTAAAGGTTTAAGGATGTATACATATTTAAACAACAATTGCTATGTAATTAAAGTGTACTACATGTATACTCCATCAATAAATTGTGAGAAACTTATTTTCAAATTCAATATGTGTTGCTTTAAAATCAATCATGGTTTCTGTCGAGATTTTCAATGCTTACTGGTACCCCGATTTTTATTTTTAAATATTTTTTTCTAAATTTTAATGGAGTATTTACTCCAATACACCTCTTATTCAGAGCACTGGTCATGTCAGATGTGTACCCTCCTTTAAATTCCCACATTATACGCATGCATTAGCGATAATGTATTCCTAGAATTCATTTACAAGTTAGAGTCAATTATGTACATTATGTACATTTGTCAAAAATATTTATTTTTTCTTGGTATAAAATACCAATAATATATAAATATAAAACTTTAAACTGTAACAACTTTAAAATAACTGACGATTTGTGATTTTTTTTATATTAAAAACTGAGCATTTATTATTTTGTATTCTAAAATATGCATTTATGAAAGTAGCAACTTGTATCTTACGAACATATTTACATTTTGAAAATTATTGAAAAGCGCATTCTGCCAAATTTACCAAATTAGTAGAAAACTGACCATTCGTCTAAAGAGAACAGTTCTCTTTTGCTACAACTTTTTCTTCTTAAAACCCAGTGAAATATGCACAATTAGTACAATTTCAACACAGTGGGGTAAATTTGACTGAAGATATGTAAAACTAGGGAGTTAGCTTTGTATGGAATACATGGAACATGGTATGGTATTATATTCACAGCCAATTCTACACAATAACCCCTTCAACAAGAGCAAAGAAAGCCAATGACTACAAAAATTTCTCATTTTTTTTTTATAAGGCATACTTAAACAATTTATGGGAAAAATATTTTTCAAAAATTGAATGTATTTTAGGAAACCAAAAATGTTGGCAATTAATTGTGTATTTTTGACGCCAGCCTATCCTTCACTATACCTGAAACTGCTGTATCAGCGCCGAAAGTATCGTTTGCGACTTCATTCTTGATGCCATGTAACATCTCATCACTGATCAAGGCAGAGCGCACATCAGGGAGGCCTAACGAGACATCCAATTACCATGAAACACTTACCAAAGCGCCATGTTATTTTACTTCCATATAAACGCGCACATATTTCATATGCTTTAAAACTATACATGCGCAGGGTTCTTATACTTTCCTGATGGTTTGACAAACGCAGAGCCAGTTAATTTCCTGTTCAAATAAATCAGGCGCTAATTTAAACTTCCTTTTTGATGCAAGATTATATGATTTAACAAAAGCGGATCTGGTCAATTTCCTGCTAGATATACTAGGCGCAAATTTAAACTTCCCATGATACGAGGAACACAGAGTAAATGTTTTCTTTAGACATTGCCCTTTACTTATGTGAGGTTATTTTACTTCCTTCTGGATCTTAGAAACGCGGAGGTGGCGCGTATCTTTCTTACAGTAACATTGATGTGGTTTTACTTCCTTTCAATCCACTGTGTTACATGGTGCAATGCAGATTTTTCTGAAGTTAATTCACAGAAAACACATTTCTGTAGGGATAAAGATTTTGGCACAATTAAATTTAATAACTATCCTTTCTCATTGTTCACTAAATGAAAATATAATGTAAAACATATTCTCAAACCAAAATATTGTATCTTTATTCAATTTAATTTAATTTGTGAATTCTGATTCTTAATAATTTTATTTAAAAAAGTGTTTAATAGTTAAATATTATATTTATAAACATTTTAACCTACTGTTTTCAAACACTGAACTTTTTTTATCAGTATATTATTTTTCAAATATTCTGTAAATGTTTTGGTAAAGTTTAAACGAATGCAATAAATAGCAGGATTAGAAATTTGAAATCTCCACCCAAAGGGTAAATTATTGTTACTAGTATGAACATCAATTCGAAAAAAAAACATAATTACCTACCTTTCATATCGGAACAGTTCTCACTGTCCATGTCATCATCATCGTCATTCCCCAGCATTGACACGCCCATATCCCCAGTGCTGATTCCGGACGTGGCGATTTCAGACGAGACTATTCCCGGACTGGCCATCTCCATAGTATTCATGTCTGAACTTACGCCAAGAATTTTAGCGAACTCTGTCGAATTCAATTGCAAGTTACCGGAGTCCGAGTTCTCCACGTCAAGTTTACCAATCTCAATACTCGCCACATGGGGCGCCATCAGGTCAGAACTCACAGAACTTACTGAAGACGCGGATATCGGAGAATTAACTATGTCCGTATCACTAATTTCTGTACTGGACAGCTGAGATGTGGTCAGTACCGAACTGATCATATCGGACGTAACTAAACCAGATGCAGAGCCAATATCTACGGAATCATTAGCCACTGCGCCAACCTCCACTGAGTCACTTTCCATGTCACCAATTCCAAGCTTTACTAAATCCGGCGTAGTCATTCCAGATGTGACCAAGGCCGATCTCACAATTCCACATGCGCCAATGTTCGTATCAATGTCTGATGGCTGGGTTACCTCAGCTGATAAAGTGTTCTCTGGGGTCATGTTCGACTCGGAGCCTGGCTGTAGTTCTGTCTGGGCCAACCTGTCGGCTGTGGTACTCAACTGTAGAGTAATCTGCAGAATATAATAGACCAGTGTTATGAAGAAAGTTATTAGAAACGCAACAATACTTTCGCAGAAGTAATAAGCTAATAGTCTTGAGTATTTTCTGCTAATAATTTTCTAATTAGAGTTGTTTATCAGCTAATAAAAAATGATTTAGAGTTCTGATACATATGAATTAAACCACAATGGCGTTAGCTCAAAAGGTATAATATACCGCATCAGAACGACAAATCAGTGTTTATTAGCCCATAAACAACAATAATGCAAAAATTATTTTGAGTCTAACATGACCTGACAACATTTTATGCAATTACAATGCTAACTATATTTTACAGTTTTGGAACTATTTTTTAGGGTTGTTATTGGTAGCTTAACAACAGAGAATTGTGTTCTTTGTCTATAGGAAACTCTGTGCGTGTCATGCTAGAATTTCTTTTCAGCTATAACATTATAACTATTATCTATACGAATTTATAGTTACATCATCCCGCAGGTCTAATGTTAGTGTAATTCGCTACAGCCTACTTCATAACTAATGTTGGAAAAGTTCAGTTCTTTCTTACAATGTCTGAAATATATACAAGCATTAGCAATCAGTTGTTGTTTTTTGTCTACTGTACATATTTTTTCTATACACTTTTATGTCTAAAAACATGTTCATACACACGATAGCATAGTATTGGCCACAGGACTGTATGCGCATTCATTTGGTCATAAAACTTGAAAGCAACCTATTTATAGACTCAAGGCGTTAACAACAAAGAATATTTCTTGAAACTGGTCTATTTTAAGATTGCTTTAAATTTGATTCTTACTGAGTATTCACCAAGGGCTGTTCCAGAAAAAAAGGTGACGTGGGGGTGGAACGCCGATGTATTGAAATTCGGTGGGTGGGGGTGATAGAGGGGACAAAACTGATGATCAATGACTTGAAAAACAATAAAGATGTGTTGGTGGTACCCCATTTTTGGACTGGCATTCCACTACCCCATTACCCTTTTTCCTGGAACAGCCCCAATGCAAATTTTAGCATTATTTATCTATTTATTATTTATGACACACCAGTAAGCGACATTGATACTCAGCATAACTGCGAATGCAACATTATTTTTTATTGAGTCTAAGTCTATTGCTTGTTCTTAAGTCTAAAAATGGATTGGTGAACACGGCCCTTGAATCATGCTTCAGACTACTCAGTTATACCATGGTTCCATCGTCCGATGTAATATTGATGTACTGGGTGCCGTCGTCTGCCACAAAGCTGCCGTCCCCGCCCTGTAGCAGAGTGATGCCCTTGATCTGCTCCTGGAAAGACTCCAAATTGGAAAGGCCCTGAAATCAACATAGCAGATAAATGCATCCCTATATTATTCCAACAAACATTTTCATCAAGTTTGCTGTTGATCGGATGAAAACTGTTTAAATAAAAGCGGAAAGCAGTGTGGTTTACAGAAAGAGCAATAGATGGCCTGACAAACCTTTACAGCTGACTGACCAACCGAAATGCGCAAACCAAATTGTTATTGTTAAATATGAAGTTGACTCCTGATTGCTCCAACTCATTTGTTTCGATATTCTTTTTGGTTCCCACTACCGTATATATTCATATAAATGTCTGCCATTTGAATTGAAAATCGGAAGTGTCCAATTTACTGAAATATTTGTTTTTGTCTATGCCCAAGTAGCAGTGTGCGCACCTAAAATTGTTTGACTTAAATTTCCTTTGAGTCGCAAATCAATAAGATTAGCTTGATTAGTATCTAGTGGGGAATAAAGGATAACTGACTTTCACAAATTCATATTACCCCAGTTTCTCACAAATTCTTAAGTATATATGTAATAACAGGATTAGCTTCACTATTTGTGTACTGCAATAAAGTGTGCAAAACAATAGTGTAAAGACATATTACATTTCGAAGAAAAATAGTATGTCAGCTAGTCACATTAAGTAATATTTTGTGTTGTAACATCAAAAATAATTTTGATTGATGAAATAAAAAACTTTGGACCCTGATACCTATCTTAACAGGTGATTGATGAAATAAGGAACTTTGGACCCTAATACCTACCCTAAAAGGTGATTGATGAAATAAGGAACTTTGGACCCTGATACCTATCTTAACAGGTGATTGATGAAATAAGGAACTTTGGACCCCAATACCTACCCTAACAGTGATTGATGAAATAAGGAACTTTGGACCCTAATACCTACCCTAAAATGTGATTGATGAAATAAGAAACATTAAACTGTGATACCTACCCTATCAGGTGATTGATGAAATAAGAAACTTTGGACCCTGATACCTACCCTATCAGGTGATTGATGAAATAAGAAACTTTGGACCCTGATACCTACCCTATCAGGTGATTAATGAAATAAGGAACTTTGGACCCTAATACCTACCCTATCAGGTGATTAATGAAATAAGGAACTTTGGACCCTAATACCTACCCTAAAATGTGATTGATGAAATAAGAAACATTAAACTGTGATACCTACCCTATCAGGTGATTGATGAAATAAGAAACTTTGGACCCTGATACCTACCCTATCAGGTGATTAATGAAATAAGGAACTTTGGACCCTAATACCTACCCTATCAGGTGATTAATGAAATAAGGAACTTTGGACCCTGATACCTACCCTATCAGGTGATTGATGAAATAAGGAACTTTGGACCCTAATACCTACCCTATCAGGTGATTAATGAAATAAGGAACTTTGGACCATAATACCTATCCTATCAGGTGATTAATGAAATAAGGAACTTTGGACCCTAATACCTACCCTATCAGGTGATTAATGAAATACGGAACTTTGGACCCTAATACCTACCCTATCAGGTGATTGATGAAATAAGGAACTTTGGACCCTAATACCTACCCTAAAAGGTGATTGATGAAATAAGGAACTTTGGACCCTGATACCTACCCTAACAGTGATTGATGAAATAAGAGACTTGAGCCTGTTATTTTAAAAGGAAATTCAAGATATTGGACCCTGATACCTACCCTGATAGGGGCCATCATAATTGTCTGCCCATCACTGGAGGGTATGATCATGGCAGGGATCTGGGTGGGCAGGGCTGAAGGGACACTGGGGTGGGGATATCGACGGGGTCGACCCCGCCCCCTCTTCTGACCTGCGGAGAGACTTTCACGTTGAAAATACTCAGTGTTACTGCTACCATGACATAAAGAGAAACATAACATTTAAAAGACCTAATTTAATTACTTGATAGTACATTAACAAAAGCGGAGACAGTGAGTATCATTATCATCATTTACGCCACCACCTCCACCAGCGGCATCAAAATCATCATCATCTCCTGTTATCATGTTCAACCCCCCCCCCTCACTACTCCTACCTGCTGGCACTGCCACAGGGGTGGGAGGCAGGTACTCCTTGTTAGACTGAGATCGTCGCTTGCGTATCGCTCCCGAGGGCAGCACTTCGTCTTCCCCAGCGTCCACAGCTGCGTCGTCATCACTGGATACCTCAAACACCTCATAGTCTGTGGTAAATATAGTGACAAGTGATTATTTTCTTTCTTCAATTTAAACATATGAGGCGTGTCATGGGAAAACCGGGCTTAATGCATGTGCCTAAAGTGTCGTCCCTGATTAGCCTGTGGAGTCCGCACAGGTTAATCCAGGACGGCACTTTCTGCTGTTATGGTATTTCTGTTTCAAGGTAGTGTCTTCTAAACATAAATCCACTGTAGGCGGAAAGGGACAACACTTTACGCACATGCATTAAAATCCCGGTTTTTCCACGACACGCCTCATATTTATTTTAGCTCGAAAGCCTGAGTCCTAATGAGTCGATTTTCTAGGTAGAACCAGTACTCTGTGTACATTCATTCGAGTGCTCCCTGAGTAGAGACTGAACTTATGGTATTCTAATTGCAAGGCGGACACCATATCCATTTACCACTGCGACTAATTTTCTTTTTCCGATAAGGTCATGAACAAGGGCCCGTGCTAAATCACAAAAACTTACATTGTTTCCAGTTAAACAAACCCAGTACTGTAACAAAAGATTTCAGAAACATTGAAAATCTGAAATTACCAATATTAACCACTATCACAGGTATAAATAACGAATGCATTATTATTTTCCCCAATAGGTACCCGTATGATTTCACAAAAAATCTAGAGACCTCTATATTCTTTGAAATGTCTTGGTCTTTTATTTTGTAAATAAGATCCTGAACAACAATTATTACACAATGGCAGAAAAAATGGCCACGGTTTCAGAAAGAGTTTGAAAACAATGGAGGTGTGTCATGGGAAACCGGGCTTAATGCATGAGCGTAAAGTGTCATCCCAGATTAGCCTGTGCAGTCTGCACAGGCTAAACGAGGACGACACTTTCCGCTTTTGTGGTATTTTCTATTTCAAGGAAGTCTCTTCTAAACAAATCCACTGTAGGCTGAAAGTGTCATCCTGGAGCAGCCTGTGTGGACTGCACAGCTAATCTGGGACTTCATTTTCTGCACATGCATTAAGCCCTATTTTCCCACGACACGCCTCAATGCTTTAATAAAGGGGACACAGGTTTCTGCTTACCTTCCAATGTCTTTGGCTTCCCCTTGTTTCTGCGACTACTTCTTCTAACCCCATCAGGACCTATCATCCAAAGATTAATATTCACCTGTATTTTATACCAGATATACCATACCGCTAGCGACCATAAGTAACAGAGAATATCAAAAGCAGTTTGTCCATTAAAATAAAATCTAGTGTAATATCTAATTTTTTTTAAATATTATTATTTAAGTGAACTATTTAACAACATTTGTATGCAGGGCTTTCTTAAATACAGAATTGTTGCGGAGCCCGGCTAGCTCATTTGGTAGAGTGCTGTACTGTCAATCCGGGGATTGTGAGTTCGAACCCCAGCCCGTCCATATAAGGGGTAAAAAAAAAGGTTTGTTTCAGGTTACCTCACCTACCCCAAAAAATTGCACCGACCCTAGAACATTTTTATTGGGTCTGTCAGATTGATTTTTGTTTTATTTACCTTTCTCAATAATTAAATGTGTTTTTGGATAAATAAGTGTTTTGTTTTGATAGTATCCACTTATAAACAATGTGTAAGGATATTACTGATATGTTTTGAATATTTATTTGGTTTTAGAATCTTCAAGTTTACAATTTACCCCCAAAAACGACCTACCTACCCTAATTTTTTTGGGCATGTAACCTGAAATAAACATTTTTTTTTTTTTTATGCCTAACTTGTGTGGGGATTGGTCATGAAATTATTTCTACAGGCATTCTCCCCTACCTCTGATTCAAGTAGGGCAGTTGACAGTTACTGGCATAAGTATGTGCACTTAGTACTGCCCTACTTTGAATCAGAGGTGGGGGAGAATGGCCATAAATATAATTTCATGACCAATCCCCACACAAGTTATGTGGCCCGGCTGGGCCAGGTCCATTAATAAAGAATCTTTTAAAACACTCCTGGATCAGGATGCTGATCCGGATTACCAACCAAACAACACAATTACCAACAGAAAGTTTCATGCAAATCAATTCATAACTTTTTGCTCAAAGTTGCTAACTTACAAACCGACAAACCGATGTCGGCAAAAACATTATCTGCTTGGAAGAGTTAAAAAAAAAAAAAAAGACAAGAGGCACACGATTGACTCTGACGCTCCACTGGCTTATCAAGTAAGGAGTGTCAGAAGCAAAAGGATCCTGATATGCTATGTAAGGCAGGCTCTCCAGCAATACATTTGAAACCACTAGGAGAAAACTAGGAAATTTTCAGGCAGAAAACTAGGAAAAATATAGGAATACTGAGACAAAAACTAGGAGGAATCAAAAGATAAAGTGTTACCTTGCAGCTGATTTTCTATCCAATTACCGTACATACATGTAAAAGAGTTCAGCTGACTGTAATTTGCTTCTGCAGTTCCTGTTAAGCATCACTGAAGCATGGTCCAACCTTAAATTATCATGGGTGAAGGCCAAACTATGTATCAGTGACACTAAACCACACAGCCGAGAGCACAGACAAGTCAGCTGAATATCTTTTATTATTTTCTGCAAAAAGACTTCAAAACACGTTTAAAACACAAACTTAAAACTTTCCGACATAAGGCTGCAAATGAAAAACTAGGAATGCTAGGAGGATTTAAGAAAAACTAGGAGCACTTAAAAAAATATTGGAAAAACTAGGAACATCTGGAGAGACTGTATAAGGAGAAAAGGCCCCGCTCTCTGGCAGCGAAGATTTTTTAACAAATCAAAACAAATCAAAGAAGTTTGATAGAGAACCACTTAAGGAACATTTCTGTAAAATTATTTTGAAATTCAAGCAGTGGTTTCTGACAAGAAGATTTTCGAAGTTTTCATTACAGCCATATAAGGTAAAATGTCCCCCTTGCGGCCATTCTTTCCATTGAGCAGATCCATTTTAGCAACTTTGGTAGAGAACCACCCAAAGAACATTTTAGCAACTTTGGTAGAGAACCACCCAAAGAACATTTTAGCAATTTTGGTAGAGAACCACCCAAAGAACATTTTAGCAACTTTGGTAGAGAACCACCCAAAGAACATTTTAGCAACTTTGGTAGAGAACCACCCAAAGAACATTTTAGCAACTTTGGTAGAGAACCACCCAAAGAACATTTTAGCAATTTTGGTAGAGAACCACCCAAAGAACATTTTAGCAACTTTGGTAGAGAACCACCCAAAGAACATTTTAGCAACTTTGGTAGAGAACCACCCAAAGAACATTTTTGCAACTTTGGTAGAGAACCACCCAAAGAACATTTTAGCAACTTTGGTAGAGAACCACCCAAAGAACATTTTAGCAACTTTGATAGAGAACCACCCAAAGAACATTTTAGCAATTTTGGTAGAGAACCACCCAAAGAACATTTTAGCAACTTTGGTAGAGAACCACCCAAAGAACATTTTAGCAACTTTGGTAGAGAACCACCCAAAGAACATTTTAGCAACTTTGGTAGAGAACCACCCAAAGAACATTTTAGCAATTTTGGTAGAGAACCACCCAAAGAACATTTTAGCAACTTTGGTAGAGAACCACCCAAAGAACATTTTAGCAACTTTGGTAGAGAACCACCCAAAGAACATTTTAGCAACTTTGGTAGAGAACCACCCAAAGAACATTTTAGCAACTTTGGTAGAGAACCACCCAAAGAACATTTTAGCAACTTTGATAGAGAACCACCCAAAGAACATTTTAGCAATTTTGGTAGAGAACCACCCAAAGAACATTTTAGCACCTTTGGTAGAGAACCACCCAAAGAACATTTTAGCAACTTTGGTAGAGAACCACCCAAAGAACATATCTATGAAATTGTGTTGAAATCCAACCAGTGGTTTCTGACAAGAAGATTTTTAAAGTTTTCAATACAGTCATATAAGGCCATGTTTTTTAATGGAGCAGAATCATTTCAGCAACACCCAATGATCATTTCTGTTCAATTATTTTAAAATCTACCCAGGGATTTTGGAAGAGATATTGTTTAAAGATTTTTCTATTCCAAGCTCTGGTGGCCATCTTGTGCAGCGGACCAGAACCATATGAGCAACTTTTGTAGAGGACCACCCAAGGAACCTTCAGCCAGTGGAGCTAATAAAATTAACAACATGTACTAAGTACTCAACAAATTCATCATTATTGAATGTTTACCGCAGGAGAGCTCCAGAAGACCTTCAGCAGCACTGCTGGTTTCTGGATTAGGGGACGGCAGAGTGTCGTTTGACGTGTCGTCTGCCCTGTCCACGCTGGACTTCCTGGGGCGGCCTCGTCTCTTACCTTGATAACACAGAGATGATAGATGACAGGTTAAAGCCTATTTGATTGGGGTCATAACTTTATTTAAGGTAAAACAGACAAATGGGTATATAAATAATTATCATATATTTCAATTAAATTGGAACACAAAGTAAGAAGAATCTGAAAAACACATGCCAGGAAGTTGTTAACTGCTCAATAATTTTTCACTGTACAGTTGACAAGAGCTGTCGGAGGACAGCGAGCTCGACTTTTTTTGTTCCTGTCAGAGTTACTGGCATTTTTTTTCTAAAACACAAAACATGGAAATTCCACCAAACCAAATTTTACGAACTAAATGCATTTAAGTCAGCACATCAATAAAATTTTTAGTAATGGTAAACTTGATCTTGACCCCACCAACACCATATGCAATCCCAGGCGAGGTCTCGATATAAGGTCAGCGTTTTTCCTCACCACTTTGGGAATGGTACCGGTACCGGTCAAATTGGGAAAATTAGCGTTATTTTCATCCAAATTAGGAATTTTATCACTTTCATAAAAAAATGTCATAAAAGATGTAAAAACAGTAGGTTACTTCCCCTAGCTGTTAACAGTAACCCATATTTTTTTTTCAGGCCCCCCAGTCCCTACGTGGAAATTTTTTTTGCGACATGTGTCATATGATGTTATCTGGTGCGTTTAAGCTCTTAAAATTATGGCTAACACGTTTTCATTTTTTTTGTAAACGTTTAAACGAAATGAAATAGACGAAACATCACCATTTAAACGGTATACCTCTAGCCTTTTAAAAATAAAGTCTCATTGTAAGAATCATGATTAAAATACATGTATATTATACATGCTTTGTTCTTGCAAAAACGGCGGGATAATTTCCCCGTGCACATTGTGCCTGCGCGCGTCAAATGTTAAGACCTGTATTTAGAAAGCACATGGTCGGTACACGCACGCTTTCCATGCGTGGAACGTGACGTCGTGGTTGTCATTAGACATTTCGCGCTCTTTTGCAGAAAACACGGGTTTTACATGGCATACATGTACATAAACAAGACCGCTTGTGTTTACGAAACTACAACACTGAGCAGTAACAGTGGGTAGGCTTAGGTAGATTGATTTTTCGCAGTTTATTTTTTAAAGTTATGAATTTTTTAAATTAACAAGTGTGCATATTATAAAATACGAAAGCTTGTTTACTTTTTAGGTGGACAATACGCTTGATGCGCGTATAAGGTTACTTGTGTGTGGATACATGCCAACTGCGCTGATTGGTCATATATAACGTCATTCCAAAGCGAAGATAAGCTGAGCGTTTCTATTGGCTCATTTCGATTTTACTGCAGTTGAAACTCTGCCTACATGGCGGTGCTTCAGGGTGATTGATTGCGGCTTAGAAGTAACGGTTCATTGTAAAAATTTTCGGCGAATTGACACTCGCTTTGATCATTCACTGACTTTATAGAGTGGGTGTACATGTTTCTCGAGTGAAAAACGGCCATTGTGACATAAGAGATTAGCTTTCACAACAGGAATTGTCGGTCTGCTGCAGTCAACACAGCTAATTAATTGATAAAGTACACGTGCCTCGGGCGATGTTTATAAGCGCAATACTAATATATGGCGCCCCGGATATGTTCAAGTTAAAATTAAACGCCCAGGCACCGGGGCGCTAAAACAGCCTGGGGAAGGCCGTGCAGCTGTGCGTGGAGGTTTACGCTTGTGTAAAACTAAAGTAAAATACAGGAACATCGTCGACCTTTTCAGGGTCTTTTTGGATTTTTTTCTTACATTTGGGATTTTTTTAACGTCAAATTGGGAAAAATAGTCAGAAACTCCGATTGGGAATGGTACCGTTTTCCGGTACCAACTTTATATAGAGGAAAAACGCTGAAGGTATCTATTAAGTTTCATTAATATATCTCAATGCATTCTCAAGTTATTGAGCGGAAACCGTTTTTCTATTTTTAGTAACAGTGACCTTCACCCCACCCACCCCATATGCAATCCCAAGCGAGGTCTTGATATAAGGTATCTATGTATTAAGTTTCATTAAAATATCTCTATGCGTTCTCAAGTTATTGAGAGGAAACCGTCTTTCTTTTTTAGTAACAGTGACCTTGACCCCACCCACCCCATATGCAATCTTAAGTGAGGTCATGATATAAGGTATCTATGTATTAAGTTTTATTAAAATATCTCAATACGTTCTCAAGTTATTGAGCGAAAACTGTTATATATTTTTAGTAACAGTGTCCTTGACCTTGACCCAGGGTTTCACATCAACGTTAAACTTTAGGGGTTCACAGGATTCAGGTAGCTGATATTTAGGGGTCGTCTCAATAAAAGTGGGGGTCCCATTCATTTGTTTTGTCTGCATTTGTATCAACATTTTGAATGTTTTGTATCAATAAGATGGAATGAAGGCAAATAATGTTAATAATTTTATAAATTTAATCTATAAAATCATTAATTTGTACACTGAATTGTATCAACACATCAGAAAAATCATGCATCCAATAGGATGCAAGTTTGAAAATAGCAGGGGTCTTGACTCACAATTTAGGGGTATTTGAAGCAGAAAATCGAGTAAATCCCTGCTTGACCCCACCCACCCCATATGCAATCCCAAGCGAGGTCTCACTATAAGGTATCTGTTTGAAGTTTCATTACAATAGCTTAATCCATTCTCCAGTTAAGAAACTAGCTTACCAAAAAACTTTAACCTAGGCGTGAAAAAAAATATGTTTGTTTCAGGTAACCCGACCTACCCTAAAAAAATGCCCCGACCCTAGAACATTTTATTGGGTTTGTCAGATTGATTTTTGGTTTATTTACCGTTTTCAATAATTAAATGTGTTTTTGGATAAGTAAGTGTTTTGTTTTGATAGTATCCACTTATAAACAATGTTTAAGGATATTACTGATACGTATTGAATATTTACTCAGTTTTTGAAAAAAAAAAAAAAAAAATCCCGACCTACCTACCCTAATTTTTTATGCCATGTTACCTGAAACAAACATATTTTTTTTTACGCCCTATCTAAATAGCTTATATGTAAAATTTCTATGTAACAAATTTCAAACTAGAGTTATCAGTTTGGCCTATGGGTTCATTTTAATATAGGGAATAAGTGTTTTAAGGTTGAATGAAATCCCTCAAGCCATTCCTGAAGCTAGCTCACTAGCTTACCAAAAAACTTTAACCTATCCAAATAGCTTACATGTACAATTTCTAAGTGTAAAAAGGTCCATAATTTTGACAACTTTTAAACTAGAGTTACCAAACTTGGCCTATAGGTTCATTTTAATATGGTGAATAAATGTTTCAAGTTTGAATGAAATCCCTCAAGCTATTCCTGAGAAACTAGCTTACCGTAAAACTTTAACCTAGTGCGGACGCCGAAGCAAACGCTGATGCGAGTAGAAAGGCTTGCCTTTTCTTCGAAAAGTCAAGCTAAAAATGCCATTACATATATAAACTGAATCAACAATGTTTAAGGCTACTTAACACCAATACACCAATGTATAAGCAAAACCTTTAGAATTTAAGTTAACATGTTCAATTTGTTAGTGTTTCTTCCATTATGAATGTAAAGACGAAAATACTGAGGATAAATTATCTTTCTCACTCAAGAATTTGACGAAGTTTAAGTTTTGTACTGTTTATAGGCAGGGTTATACCTGTTGTTATGAGAGGATATGCACATAGCTGGCCCGTATCAGTGTTAACCTTGAGCAGACACTTCTTGCCCTTCACCATGACCTCCATGTGGTCGGTGACCTCTATGGGTCGCGAAAGGTCAGGCTTCTTCTCTTTGACCTTGACCTTTGTGGAAGAGCTGTTTGATGTAACATTGTCAACTGTGTTTTCTGTGGCACTGGATGATTTTTGTTCTTCTAAAGTCTGGTTTTCACTGTTTTCTGCATCTTGAATCTCCGAAGGAAAGCCTAATGACTCCTGTAGTGTAATTAATGAAATTTAGAAAGCGCACAGAAATAATAATTTTGTTCTCACTGTCGGTCTATCCCTTTTGGAGTTTCGGTTAATAATGTTCCACAAAGTAGGTAATATTTTTTTAAATAAATATGAGGAGCGTCGTGTGAAAATCGACCTTAATGACAACGTCACATAACCAAGAAAAATGCGTTTGAAATTACGTCATGATTTTTTTCTAATGTCAACACTGAAGTGAAATCGATTATAGCTTTTTAATGACCGAGTTTTGCTCGTTTGTTGCCAGAGAAGATGGAATACGAATTTGATGTGAGTTATTGAGATACGTTTCTTTATTAAGTATAACTTTTGGTTCAAAGAAAATTCAAATAAGTTATTTATTAGCAAACGAAATGACAAACTGTCGATAATGGTTTCAGCAGATTCAGATTTTGTTTATGTCAACTTAGGTGTTGAACATAAATTTGCATGTTTATTTTATTTAGATAATAATTGGTAATCGTGCCAAATTAAGTTTTTTAATTAATGCTGTATGAATGGTTATTTTTCCACATTTGTCAATTCTTGTCAAGCTAGTGAATAGGTTACCGTTTTGTTTTAACAGAAAACTAGATAATGTCAAATATTTAGCAATCCCCTATCTTGCAAATGATTCAAAATAAATTGTCAATTATTTTTTTAAGAATTTAACAGCAGAGGTCGCATTTTACTTTCTGTACTTAGCTTTATGTTATATACTTAAATCGCCGTTTATCAAACGACGGGATGGGCGAGTGGGCTCATGCGCATTCGTTTTGACAATGGGGAACCCGGATCGATTCCCGGCTGACGCGACCTTTTTATTTCATTTTACTTTTTTGGGATATGATTAATTCTTAAATTAAAAACATTTTCCAGGAACTCGAGTCTATGTTATCAGACTATTTTGGTAAGACTACTTTACTTAGTACGATAACCGGATGAAAAGTCCCCGTTTAGTTATATTTTTGCACACATTTTCTCCTTTTCTCTTATAAATATTTTTAGGTCCAAATAAGAATAAAAACATTGCCGGGTATATGATGTGATGTATCATGACGGGACAAAACCCAATGGTCGAATTACAAATGCAGATATCTATAGCTGGTATGGGAATAATACTGCTTATTACTTTTACATGCTACCATATTTAATTTTGTCAAAGCGTCGTGTTATAGATCAAAATGCACGCATATTACATATTGCTAACATGTAAGTTATATTTCTTTTAAAAAGTATTCAATATAATAAAATCGTCATCAACGAAGCAGTCTGCTTCCCCCAAGGTATCTGGCGTCACTGGAAACCGGAAATAATCTATAACGACGTTGCTTCTAAAATCCAGTAAGGTAAATATATATTGTAGTCACAGTTTGAAAGTTATGCGATAGCGCTGAACTCATCGAGTCCAGTGCGCCTGGGATCGTCATTGTCAAGGAACACAGTCTTGCGCCCGAGCAGCAGTTCTGTATTCTCTGGGATACTGGGTACCAGTTCGCATCTACCAACCGACCGCCCGAGACCTAGTGGCGGATTTTCCGAGGAGTGCAGACGATATTTCTCACACAGCATCACTCGGATCACTCCATTAGATTTTGTCAGCTGACTGCTCTGATCACCAGGAATACTGTTACTACAGTGTTTGCAGAATAAAACGGAAATACAATGTTTAGAATGAGTGTCCATGTGTTTTGTGTTTGCTCGGCCCGGCGCTAGAGCGCTGGACTCTTCGGGGTTCGTGAGTTCAAGCCCTAGCCCGGCCACATAACTTGTGTGGGGATTCGTCATAAAATAATTTTGACGGTCATACTCCACCTAACTCTGATTCAATTAGAGCAGTTGTCAGTTGCTGGCACAAGAATATGCGCTTGGTACTGGTAAACCTCTTAGATCGGCTAAGCTTGCCCAGGAAAAGTGTGAGAAGGTTAACTGACCGCCGTTATAAGACTGAAATACTGTTAAATATGGCGAAAAATCCAAGCAAACAAATAATACAGTCAAATATCTGCATGGAGGTTGGGGTCATTATTAATGCCTCGTGTTTTTTTTTTTAAATTTTAGTTTGTTCAAATTGGGAAAATTAATTTGATGCACTTCAGAGCCTTGTAACGTTATTAAACAGATTATTATGGATTTATAACAGAATATTAAAACCTGAAAATCGGTAATTTTGTCATTAAGGTCGATTTTTACACAATGCTCCTCATATGTTTCAAGTAGAACATTCTTATGACTTTGGATAAAAATTGCATGAAAAATTCCTGTAAGATTTGCATAAACCTGTAAAAATCTAACCATATATATGATAATTTGAGCTGGGTTATAAACGACTCCACAAAATGCATAAAAAAGAGGCATAAAAGTAAGTTAAAGTAACAGAAAAACAAAACTTTTTCTTACAACGACAGATAAATGCATCATCGATTCACTGGAAAAACTCGCACAGCCAAAAATAAAGCTTACATTCATTTCACGGGCATTCCCACTCTGAGAGTCCTTGGCTGGATTGTTTAGTTTCACATAAACCGCTACCTCAGAATCAGCTTCTGCAGTAAAAACACAAACAATTTACAAAACTGATTTTTAGCACAAAAACTAGCAAAACTTAAAGTATACTTATAGACCTGCTTATTTTTATGAATGTCAAGCTTAAATTGTATTCTACACACATCACATGCTAGACAAAAGGGCCATAACTCTAAAAACATATTTCTATCACTATCTTAGGCAAAAAAAAAAAATGTTTGTTTCAGGTAACATGCCCAAAAAAATTTGGGTAGGTAGGTCGGGATTTTTTCTGTTTTTTTTTTTTTGGTTAATGGTCAACTTGAAGATTCTAAAACTAAATAAATATTCAAAACATATCAGTAAAATCCTTAAACATTGTTTATAAGTGGATACTATCAAAACAAAACACTTATTTATCCAAAACACATATAATTATTAAAAAAGGTAAATAAAACAAAAATCAATCTGACAAACCCAATAAAATGTTCTAGGGTCGGGGCATTTTTTAAGGATAGGTCGGGTTACCTAAAACAAACATATTTTTTGTTTACGCCTTATGCATAATGGCATATATAGATAAACAATTATCATTGTTAATAATTTTCATAATTTCAACAATATAGTTATATGTTGGGTATTTTTCAAAATGGCCATTGTTCTTGTCAATATAACACAAAAGGGCAAAGCGTGTTTTTATCAAAAACTGGATATTCAGAATTCAAAAGTTATATTAAAGGTGTTATTAGGTATACTAAAAAGATATGTATTTAATATACATGCATTTGATAAAATAATGCTTCATAAGCAGTTGTGATAATTGTAAATATCTGACATGCTAACTAATTAATCGAGTTATTTACCCTCGGGACTTCAGTTAAAAACCATTGCTCAACATATAAACTTTGAGGTAATAGACTATACAGTAAAATATAAAAGGGAGTGCACATATAAAATCATTGCAGTGTGGGTACTTTGCTTTACATAACAAGAGGGCCAAGATGGCCCTTGGTCGCTCACCTGAGTGTAAAGCATCATAATGGCTTTTAATAAAAAGATTGTTTAATATTTCAATATAGCCATATAAGGAAAACTGTCCCGCCCCCGGGCGGCCATTATTTTTAACGAATCAAAATGATTTCCAGGAATTTGGTAGACGGTCACCCAAGGAACATGTAGCCAGTGGTTTCAGACAAGAAGATTTTTTAAGTTTTCAATATAGCCAGATAAGGAAAACTGCCCCGCCCCCTGGCGGCCATGTTTTTTAACAAATCAAAATGATTTCAAAAAGTTTGGTAGAGGGTCACCCAAGGAGCATTTGTGTCAAATAATTTTGAAATCCAGCCACTGGTTTCAGACTCTAAGATTTTAAAAGTTTTCAATATAGCCATATAAGAAAAACTGCCCTGCCCCCTGGCAGCCATGTTTTTTAACGTATCAAAATGATTTGAAGGAATTTGGTAGAGGGTCACCCAAGGAGCATTTCTGTGAAATTATTTGGAAATCTAGCCAGTGGTTTCAGACTAGAAGATTTTTAAAGGTTTCAATATAGCCATATACAGGAAACTGCCCCGCCCCCTGGCAGCCATGTTTTTTAACAAATCTAAATGATTTCAAGGAATTTGGTAGAGGGTCACCCAAGGACCAATTCTGTGAAATTATTTTTAAATTATTTTTAAAGTTTTCAATATAGTTATATAAGGAAAACTGGCCAGCCCCCCTGGCGGCCATTTTTTTTAACGAATCTAAATAATTTCCAGGAATTTGGTAGAGGCTCACCCAAGGAACATTTCTGTGAAATAATTTTAAAATCCAGCCAGTGGTTTCAGACAAGAAGATTTTTAAAGTTTTCATTATAGCCATATAAGGAACTGTCCCGCCCCCTGGCGGCCACGTTTTTTACAAATCAAAATGACTTAAATGAATTTGGTAGAGGGTCTCCCAAGGAGCATTTCTGTAAAAACTATTTTCAAATCCAGCCAGTGGTTTCTGACTAGAAGATTTTAAAAGTTTTTTTAAGCTTTTGGTTGCCATGAGTTTTCAATATATTTTAATACATTGAAGGAGTTCGGTAAAGGACCCAGGAACATTCCTGCCAAGTTTGGTTAAAATCCGCCTAGTGGTTTCAGAGAACAGTTGTTCGAAGTAAAATGTGGATGACGGACGCCGGACAATTGACGAAGGACGCCGGACACAGACTGACCACAATAGCTCACCCTTCTTGCTCAGGTGAGCTAAATGTTTATAAAACAACAGTTTCTGTAATTATATTTCATTATTACATATTATAAAATACTTCTATGCATAGAAATCAAAACGTGAATATGTCTTAATTTTTGTCAAGAACACACCCTCTAAGTGTTCGAAAAAGGTTGAAGTGTATCACGTTGAACAATTTGCATTTTGAGCTTGATGCTCAAAATGGATAGTAAATGAACAAATGCAAAGAGGCCATACTAATTTGTTGAGTCAACCAGCTTTCAGCTTGTATATCGATGTTAGGAGTAGTGAAAATTTTGTTGCACTTTAATAAAACTACAAAGAAATATCTGACATTACCCGGTACTCAAAACCAATGCCCTAACTACCTGATTCCTGGGATTGAACCTTCATTGGTTTGTTCAGTACATCAAGCATATTCACAGGTTCTGATTGGTCAGGGCCGTCCATGACATTTGTTTGTAACGCCTCGTCTGATTGGCTGCACTCATTGTCATGTGATGCACCATGATCAGCATTCTGGCGAATGGGATACTCCCCACTGGATGCTGCCTCTGAGATTTGTTGAGTAGTATTTGTAGTCTGTAGCATTATACTGTCACTGCTTCCCAGGTCTGCAAAATTAATCTACAGCATGTCCAAAATTATTATTAGTCAATTAAATTTGATCAAAGTCAAGAGTTATCAAAACTACTAATATTAAGTGCTAGCCATTAGTACAATTGTTGCATAAAATGGTCTGTCATTTACATTTATAACAAACGCAATGTCATGCTGATTGTGCTGAAGACAAAAAGTAATGATGATCACTTTTATACTGTGTAATTCCTTTATTTGATCTTCATTATTCTTAAATGACAGAGTTAAAATGTTATGCATATTTTTTTTGATGACATTTATGTTGTATTGCCATACTGCAATATATGTCATTTATATAATAAATACGAGGGCTGTTTCATAAATTCAGGGAATTTTTCTATTTCTTCAACCTTCTGTGATTTATAAAAAAACAAAACACATCATGAGATACGTTTACTTATGACTCACGTACACACACAAAATCATAGTGATATATGGAACAGTTAATTTTATTTTGAACGTTGAACAAGAGTGCTGTGTAGTATTTGAAGCATGCCGACGTAAATACAGCGTCATCTAAACGTAAAAGTGAAGAGCGCTGTTAACTTTCTTGACGTAGTCACCACCTGTCGCCACACACTTTCTATGTCTATGTACCCACTGACTGAATGTAACCTTGAACCAATCCTTATTGAATGATGCAATAATGTCTCTCGATTTGTTGCGTAACTCTAACGAAGTTTCAAAGCGTTGTCCTCTGAGTTCATTCTTAAGGTCGGGAAATAAACGAAAGTCCATTGGGGCCCAGTACGGACTGTAGGGAGGGTGTGGAAGATCCAAGCCTAGCAGTGAAATTTCAAGCTCTGTGTCGTGTGCCCGATGGGCTGGGGTGTTATCATGATGAAGTATAACATCATCTAAGTTCAAATGTGGGTGTTCCAGCGCACAGCTTGTATCAAGTCACGCTTTAAGACTTGAAAGTACACAAAAGGAAACAAACTCGGTGTTGGCTCTTTTAAATTTAACTGAACTAGATTATTCGAATTATTGTCAAAATTATTTTCCATGTGACAAAATAAAAATATTTAAATTATTGATATTTTAACAAGTTTCAATTTAAATATATAACATAAAGGACAAACCTTAGAATAGTACTCGGCATTACCTGTAGAGCCTTCTCGCACCTTGTGTTGGAGCAGTAGTCCATGTCTATCCATAAAGAAAATATACAATTCCTTCTTGCAACTTCTGTGTGCCCTAGCCTTCTTCGGGGGTGGGGTGTCGGCAGACTTCCAAATTGATGACTGCTGCTTTGATTCCGAGTCAAAGTAATGTAACCATGTTTTGTCTGTCGTTACTATCCGGTCCAGAAAGCCCTCACCGAGAATGTTGTACCGTCGTAGGAACTCCCGAGAACAATTGACACGTTTCTGTTTGCCACTGTCCTGAAGAATGTGCGGCACCCAACGTGCAGATACTTTAGACATGTTCAGTTCGTCTGTTAGAATTCTATGTACAGTTGTGGGAGTTAGAGATAACTCGTCTGCTATGCTTCGCAATGTATGCCTTCTATCCGTGTCTATGAGTTTCTTCACTAAGTCTGTGTTTCCAACAGTCACTGTAGATGTCGGACGTCCAGGCCTTTTGTCATCAAGAACTGAGTTTCTACCGTTCATAAATCGCGCATGCCATTTGTACACAAATGTCTTTCCGCACGCTGGCAATGTATCCGAGTTTTTAATTTGTTTAAATGTTTCCGCCGGAGATAGTTTGAGTCCTACACAGAATTTTACAACGGTACGTAACTCAATATCGTCCGTTGAGGTCAAACGCATTTTTGAAGTCATGACGATAAAACTCTACTGGGAGGTAACCGTTCAACACAATGTTTTCCAACTTACAGGAAATGACGTCAAGATGTCACGCTAATGTCAGGCGCTTTTGTGCCAAAAATACATATATTTTGACTTTTCCAACGCACTCTGAGTTAGTTTTGAATGTATAAAAAATGGTGTGCTTTAAGTCGCTAAATAGTGGTTGCTATAGATACTATTATATATTCGATAAATTGAAGAAAATAAAAACCCATTTTAAAATAACATATCACATGTGTCAAACTACCCATGCATGTGTTTTCATATAAATTGATTGAAAATTAAGTTTTAATAATTGAATTCTGCAATTTTATGAAACAGCCCTCGTATATTGCAGCACAGCTTTTGCTGTGGCTATATTGTTGTATTGCCATACTGCAATATATGTCATTTATATAATATATTGCAGCACAGCTTTTGCTGTGGCTATATTGTTGCAGCCCTTAAATTAATCAATTTCGCTAAAATAAATTATGGAGGATGCATCACTCACACTGCAGCTGGTCTGTGGCCATCGTGGTCTGTATGATGTTGACGCCATCGGACAGTGTGAGCTGCATCAGGCCGTCCTCTGTCACCTGCTGGTCTATTATCTGATACGTGACAGACATCTCCCCCTCCTCACCTGTAATGTGGCAGGTCACATTGACATACTCTTCTCAATCACTATCAAGGTGGGAAAATTCATGGTGTATATGGCCACCGTATTGTGATGTAATAAAACTACGTTACCTTTATAATGAATGGATGGGCACCGCATACTTAACAGACAAATAAACAGAGTACAGTGCAAGAAAATGTTAATTTCTCTGGGTTTTCATCATGATATGACAATAATTTTAGTTCTACGGAACGCAGTGGGTATCGCTGCTAAATATTCTTACAACTAAAATTCCTGAGATTCATCCCTCGTCATTGGCGAAGTGAAAGAGTGTCCATGTCTTTTTAATATGAAGCAAATTTTCAGATATATATTCAGATTTCTCTTCCATTTGGCTACAATTCGTGTGATAGAAGCTCTTTTAAGTTTCTGTGATCTTATCACTGTGATTTTGTTGACAAAAAGTAAGTTTGGAACTATAAACTTTATATTCAAACTTAAGGTTTAAATGCGAGATATGCATATCATTCAATACAGGTACTTGTTTTCTTACAGAGATCTACACCATGTTAGCACTATTTTACTAAAATGGACATTCATGTGTGGCTTAAATCATTATTTTGTTCCGTGCAACTCGTGGTTTTATCATAGAATATTTAAATTTAAATACAGATATATCTTGCCTGTTCAACGACTTTTTCCAGGAAGTATACTGTGCTTTCCAGTTTTATTTCAGCAGTATGCGGTGACCATTTTCACCGTGAACAGTGTTGTTTTTTTTCACCTTTGGGGGAAAGGTGGCGGGGCCCTTCAGATGGGGAATTTTACGACAAAAGGGGATATTGGTTTTAGAAAAGCATTTTTACATGTTTATATTCTACATAAATATAAAACATTAATGAACTGTTTTGTTACAAATGATAACTTAGATTAACTTGGTTTGATGAAAAATTGCTGGATTGTTTACGAAAACCCCTCTATCTTAGCAAATTTTGGTCCGATTTTGGTCAATTTTTTTCCAAATGGAGCTTACATTTTAAGGTAAATATAGGGGAAAATTATATACTTTTTAAGCAGGGGAATGGGGCAGATTTTCAGGTCCAAATTGGCCCTAAAGAAAACACTGGTGAAATTGTAAAGGTGTTTTAAAGGCTCAAAAGCATCAGGGCTTTTATATATTCCAATTGTGGGGAGGTCAGAGTTGAGCTAATTATAAAGTTGGGGACTTCACTTTGCAAATCTGTTGAATATTGTATATAACTTATATAACCTATCACGTGTTTGTTTTTTTTAAATGCTTACTGCACTCTAAAAGAAGCAGAGAAAATTGTGTTTTCTACAATGTTTGCTGAATAGATGTCATTGCAACAATAAATTAAATATTCATGAATTAATGATGGGCAAAAGAACTTCAAAGCTGTATCTTTAAGTTTAATTGCCTATCAACATGTAGTCTAATTCATGAGACGTGCAGTGAATTTAGTTTTACTTTTTATATAGGGCTAAATTTGCTGGAACGTCTCATCGCCGAAAGACCATTTATGTGGTGGAAACGTACAAGTTTAAATTTTCATAAATTTCCATTATTTTGCAACAATAAAGTTGTATATCAATGTATTTTACTCAAACAACACCTAAACTGATTAACATGTGCCGAAATTTACCTAGGACATGCGTTAAATTCTGATTTAAACTTGTGTATTCATCTACTACATTTATGTACAGACCCCCATTATTTTGCCTTGTTTACACCTTCATCAAAGGCTTCGACCAATGGGATGGCGAATGTATTTATTAATAGACTTGACAGACCAATCTTCAGCTAAGCAGAATATCGATTAAAGATTACACAGTGGAGGACAGCGAGATTATTAAAAAATGCAATAGTGTGTAGGTTTAAATTGTTAAAACATGCTAATGTAAGTGTTATAATACAAATATTTATGGAACATTAATTAGGAATAGTTTCTCTGTCAAGGTATGTAAGTTTGATTGCAATCTGTTCAGAATAAGTATGTAATTTTGGGACGTGAATGTACGTAATTTTGGGATGTGAATGTAGCGATCAAAATCCAGTTGCTACTGTATAGACATATAGGGAGAAATTTCAACCACAGAATTGGTCTTTCCCTCGTTAGGCCCTCCAGCCAATATTGCCCATATACAAGAGGGCTATGATGGCCCAAAGTGCTCACCTGAGAACTGGTACAGATGAAGACCATACTGTTGTGACAGGTTTGCAAATTAAGGTATCTGAACAATATGCAGAGGGGGATAGGATCAATTTTGATTTAAAACATCAGTTAGTGCAATGGGCTAACTAAAGTACAAGTTGGGTAGTGGATGTGCAGGTTTTTTGCTAATGGTTCTCAAATCACTTTTCTCAATATTCTTACCTGACCCTTTTTCATTAAGTCAGTGACAATTCTGGAAAATGCAGAAACCGTAAATTTTGATGTCTTTTTCGCAAACAGTTTTGGAGAACTAGTTGCAATGCTATATTTGCGATGGCTGTGCTATAAGGTAAAGTTTTGCTTTTTCTTTGATCATTTTCTGTCCAATGATGATAAATGATGTAAATGCAGGCTCTGAAGACTTCAACGTTGCATGCACAAATAACTGCATGCACGTCTTGCAACTGTTGGAAATCAAATGTTATCAATAAATTTTTATGGTCATGCGCAAACTGTGTAAGTTTGGTCAACATTGATTAAAAAATCATGTGTGCAAGCCAATCATTGATAACTTGCTGATGTTTTTTTTCCAAACACAAGGGGCAATAACTCTGGGGTTTCTGGCCCGAACATGCTTTTATTCGACTTCACCTGTAGTCTTATGTTCATAGACAAACTGTACACGATTGGTGAAGATTGGATTAAACATGAAGTCTCTATCTTGAATAATGTCCATTTTTGCAGACTTTTTTCACAAAGGGCAATAACTCTGGTGTTTCTGGTATGATCTTGCTCATATTCAACTTCAACTGTAATCTCATGATAATAGACAAACTGAACAAGATTGGTGAAGATTGGATGAAAAATGAAGTCTCTATCCTGAATAATGTCCATTTTTGTATATTTTTTAATAAACAGGGCAATAACTCTGGTGTTTGAAATACGATCTGGCCCATTTTTGGCGTCTGCTGAGATCTGATGGTCATACACAAACTGTGAATGTTTGGTTAAGATTGGATGGAAAATAAAGTCTAAACGTTGGAAAAGGGCATTTTTGCATTTTGTTTGGCATGAAAAAGGGTTAATAACTCTGGTATTACTGGTGTGATCTGACCCAATAACAATCCCATTCGAGATTTTATGGTCATACACAAACTGTGCAAGTTAGGTCAAGATTGAATAAAAAATGTAGTCTTTATCACCATAACGGTCCAAATTGTTGACAGCATACAGACTACGGACGATAGACGCCGCCGGATAGGTCCCCTATACCAATAGCTCACCGAGCACTTCGTGCTCAGGTGAGCTAAAAAAGTAGCTCAATATTGGCATAGGGCCTAACTTGTTATGCTAATCACCACCTTGTAGCTGATACACAGTGTGTTGACTGTTGTCTGAGTCCAGCTGTGTCGAGCCATCCTGGTCACCCATGAAGGTAGTGCTGTCTTCCTCAATATCCATCATCACCTCTCATCTATAGAATATGATTAAGGATATACATTAAGTTCATTAATTTGATCCAAAAATTAAGTTATTCTGGGGAAGTTTTCGGGTTTAAATTAATTAATTATTGCATTTGGATGGATTATTGAATAATTTGTTAATTAAACCTTCTCAAATTTAGAACACAGGTCAAATAATTCTTTATAGTAAAACTCGCTTGATAGTGTTTGGTAAAAATAACAACACAATTGCCTGACTAAGGCTCTATTACATGGTTCAAATTGTTATTCAAAGAATTCTAATATGTTTTTAACAACATTAGGTTAATGTCATGACATGGTGACTAACTGGATTATTTACACTTAATTTAAAACGACGTTCTACAAGATATAAGTGACAATGACAGTTGTTAATGTTTTTTGTTAAATTCCTATGGTCGAGTTTTCAAATGTAAACAAAACACACGTGGTTCCTGTCGGAACTACTGACGGATAACGAATTCGATTGGTTGCTTGGATCTGGATGACCTATAGTTTAAAGCCCATTGTTTACATAGTAAACTGAGTATATTTCAAGCATTATACAATCTTAACTAAAGCTATTGCAATAAAAACTTCATCCTTTATTATTCGAAAGATAAATTTTAAGAAGAAATACTATGCAAATAGTATTTATATCGGTACACACCCCGGGCTGAATAGACAAAATGGCGGATTTTCAAAATTTTTAAAATATGCTCAATAACGGAGCACATCTACAAATTATGTTAGACAAAACAAAATAAAGCCTATTCAAACCGATTTACTTACGCAATAAATAAATAATTTTGTCAGAAGTTTAAAATTTCCTCTTCACTCCGATCACGACTTTTATTACCCACAATGCAACTTGAAATTACCACCCCTGAATTGAGGCCCGTTTTGAGTGGTCTAGCACAGAGACATGTGCTTTCTTTCATTGAATAGAACAACAACTTGACACAGTTTGAACGATACTATTAAAAATATATATATTATTAAATAAAACATACCAGTTTTAATGAAGATATAAAACTAAATTATGTTTTTAAATTGTGAAGAATTTTATAGTCGGTGGTGGTTCTTTTGCGTCACATGCCCGTACTGTATATTTCTGTTAATGGCTGTGCCAAACGCAGTTAAATTCCATACTAATTGCAACGAGGTTTCGGTAGTTATTTTCAGGCAAACAATAACATATATACGCCGAAGGTGGGCTGAACTTTGTGGTCTTATTCGCTTTCCACTAGATATGGTGTATCTTTTTACGTGCCGCAGATGGATTGGTGCGCCCATAATAATGTTTTTTATTGGTGGCCATGTATGCCTAATAATGACTACTTCCTCGCTCGGCGAATGAGATGCCTAGCTGTAATATATTTCAAATGACATGCATGCGGTATAATACAAATATTATACAAATATGGACTTTTTAGCTGTGCAATATCATGTGATGGTGCACAGGAAAATCCATATTGAACGAAGCCCTCCACCATTATAATTTAGTTTCATACAAATCCGTCACCTGCTACCTGCTACCGGTAGTTCTTTTGAAAGATACGTCATCAGATGAATTGTACGTACACATGATATAGACACAACTATATAAGTCAAGTTTAGATTAACTACATTTATGTACGAATAAACCTCTCAAGAACGTGAAATGCACGCGTCGGCTAATCTAACATAGGCCTAGTCTAGCACTAGACGGATGCTATCTTCTATCTCTTTGTCAGATAGTCTACTTTTAATGAATTTTAAATTAAAATATCACAAAATATTTGTACTATTTTAGAAAGTTGTAGGCCTAATAGATCTGTATTATGATTTCCGTTGATGTCAAAGCTTAGCAGAAAATTATGATTTCCCGTGCAAAGTGCCTTGGTGCGAATGAACGGGCCTCTAAAATTATATTAATTGAAATGTGACGTCACGAACTAGTTGTCGACAGTCACCAGTTTTCACGACCCACGCAAATTTGTTTCCCTGTGTGTTAATTAAATCACTAACACAGACATGATTTTGCTCAGTTTCGAATGTAGTTTAACAGTAAAAACAACCGTGTATTCCTTTAACATGTAGACAGTGGCTGTAATCGATATCGCAAAAATTAACGAAACGATCGTTCAACTTTCAGTTTAGAAAAGTTGACAGTTGACGGGTCTGAAAATTTCATCTCGAATCAGGGAAATGGCATCTAGCTCTGTGAGTCAAGAAAGTCTTGACATAAACGAAGACTCTGAGCTGACTGCGCGCCGATCGCGCATCAGAACGCTGAGGGCAAAGGGTGTATTACACAAGCAGGGAGACAACGATTCCGAGACTTCTGGTGATCATGGTTGGGATATGAATGGTGGAGATGGATCCAGCCTGCCGCAGTCTGCAGTGTCACACCCAGGCGAAAGTGTGCTGCATGATTCACCGTCACGGTCAGCAATTCAGCGAGCGAAAGACAAACGTTCGCGACCGAATCACCTCCAAAAGGGAAAGTTACCAAAGGATAAGAGGAAGTTAAGGGAGAAACGAAGAAGTACTGGAGTAGTACATCTGGCATCCACAGAGGTACTATCTGGTTGCTTTATTTTAATGCTCCATGTCAAAGCAGGACTTTGGCAGTTGTGAACCAGAAGTTTGTTAGCTGAATTTACACTGATTTTACATTTATGTATAGTGATCAGTGTGTACAAAAGTTGCTTGTTGATAATCAATAAATATAAAGTTTCTTGACCTATATACTTGATATTTTAGTTTGTCATATGGACTAACTGTCCAGCTGTTATAACTTGCTGACAAAATTTTTGTCCAACACAACGTCCCCTTGTTTATCCAGATAACTGCAAACAGTTGGTATCTAAATTGAGTAAAGTCCTTTTAATTTAGCAGAACTATTCCAAACTTGTATGCCTATAATCTGTGTATCATTCTGTTTGGAAGAGCACGGGAGACTCTCTGGATGATGATGTGGAAGATGAGAAGGGACTCACTGAAGCCAAACGCAACACGACGTACAATGAAGTCATTGATGATGACAACCCTCAGACGCCTTCAGAAGTAAGTATCCGCTCTGGGGTGGTAAGATCGGTTCGGTTGTCATGCTATACCCAGTCCCTGTTTAGACCAGTCAAACATTGGAATAATTGTCTGTAATTCTAACATGTACAGCATACTGGTAGCATTTGTTAAAACCATCCAGTCTTCACGAAATTCTGTCGGACCTAGGACCTGACCGACTAAATTTGTCAAGGTTCGAAAGAAATTTCAAGTTTGTCGACCCAAAATGTCCGACTCAAATATTTTCTATCAAATCGAAATTTAAACAGCACATGATCATTATAACATCTATTTTTAAATTCAACGGAATTACACTATGTATATTTTGATTGCAATTTAAAAACACTGATGACCTCGTATCAATAAAGTAAGTGTTAGATTCTAGGATGCAACCATTTCCGTATGTGTACGCATGTTTATCAAAGACAAAGAACGCCTACTTGGCAATTAACACACTTCCCTTCTGCACCAGTGTATCAATTATCCATATATTCTAGACGCAGGAGGAGTCAGTTTTACTACAGCCAAACCAGTCAGTCAGTGAGAACGCGTAAATTTTCCAATATGCTTATGAGCGTCATCGATAGAAAGTGTATTACGCCCTCAGTAAAGGGGCAAGCGATTTGTTACACTATCCCGTTAGGTATGTGTTTTTAACTCCCACGTATTTAATAAATTAATTACTACAAATTAAAAGAAGGTAATATAATTATTACTTTTGCGAAATGAACATTATACTAATTATGAGAATTAATATGAAGTTGTGTAACTTGACAAATTGCGTACGCCAATCGCGTCAATAGTATGTCTTCATTTGTTAAAAAAATTACATCTACTAGCTACTGTTCACTAACAAAAGTATTATTCCAAATCATCCATGTACACTAATTATATGCAATAACTTTGGCTGAGGCAACATTTGAAAGTTAGCGAGAGTATTGGCAGTACACTGTGAAAGTGAAAGTAAATAAATTACAATGCATTAAAAATGTTTTGTTGTTTCTTTTTAATGAATAAAGTCCTTTTAAATTGTTTCATTACCGGTAATCAATAAAAACATTTAGATTTTCAACACAAAGCATTGGATTTTTAGTTTTGTGATTAAAATAGTGGGTGGGGTGAAGCAGGGACCTATTTTCTAGGTCCCTGGGTAAAGATTACTTGGACGCTCACTTTTGCTATTTAATGTTTATTTATTTCCTTTCCTTTTTTAACCACTAGAAACTACATTTTGTTTTTGGAATATTAAAATATTACATTGTATAAAATATGTAAAAATATATACAAGACTCTATATAAAATAATAATAGGATTTTAAATATAAACTGTATAAAGTGAAATAGATCTACGTATGTGTTAATTAGACTTAAATTAAAACATATTTTATGAATTTAACTGTGTGAAATATAACAAGTTCTACAGATTATTCAGAGACTGAATATTAGTGGTAAATATTGCATACATTTGTGCAAAATTAATTGCAAATAAAATGCAATATGAATTAATGATGTAAACCAGTAAAAACATTTTAATAATTCCCAAATGTGTTTCATTGTGTTTGGTCTGACAAATGTGCAGCAGGTCTGACAGATTTTTCTTGTTAGTCATACCAAATGTTTGACTGAGGATCTCTGAGTTTCGTGAAGACTGACAATCAATGGCTCAGTTCAAAACTATGGTAATTTATATGTAAACAATATAACATTATAAGTAGATACCATAGTTTTGCACTTAAAGCTGCTACTTCATGGATGATAGGACATATATGACTGAGGCCAAAAACATTGTTAGTTATGTAAAAGTTATGATACTCATCAAATGTAGTCGATTAAGCACCACCTAAGAGTGTAATAACAATACAGATAATAGCGGACGTAACAGCTCGTTTGGGAAAGCCCATCTAAAAATAGACTACCACTGTTCGGTGTGTGATATTGAAGATGTGATTTTGATTCTAGGTGTCCAATAGTCGACTTAAACGAAAGATAAAATGCTAATTTAAAACAATTTTTTTCATTGATTGATTGATTTCTTTTAAAACTATTACCTGAAATATATTGGAAAAAGTCGTACAAACTAAATTTTAAACGAAAATGTCAGAGTACCTTCTGGGGCTTGAATCTGGGTCCTCAGCGTGAGAGGCTGACACTCTAACTGCTTCACTAAACACTTTCAAAATTTGGGAAATCTTTTTGCGCTAGTTGTCGTTTCGGGCGTGTTTTGTAAACTATGGAACTGAAATATTTTGGCTAATTTCATAACAACAACCAAAGAACTATAAATATAGATGAAAAGCGTCAAGACGCTTTTGAAATCGGTTTGTAACAATGCATTGTAATGACAAAACCAGTGTATTTCAAACTTGTGTTAATGTGTCGACAATGTTATTTCAGCCAGTTGTATCTAAAAATATATTCATTTACTAGATTTGAAGCCATTTTTAGCTCTTCTGAGCACGAAGTCCGTCGTCCGTGGCCATCAACAATTTGGTTCGTTCTCACGCTGGAGACTTCACTTTTTATCCAGTCTTAACCAAACCTGCACAGTTTGTGTTTGACCATAAAATCTCGGATGGGATTGTTATTAGGCCAGATCACACCAGTAACACTAGAGTTATTGCCCCTTTTGTTATGCAAAAATGCCTTTTTCCAACATATATACTTTATTTTCCTTCCAATCTTAACCAAACACAGTTTGTGTATGACCATCTGATCTCAGCAGATGCCAAAAAGGGCCAGATTGTGTTTTAAACACTAGAGTTATTGCCCTTTGTTTGTGAAAAAAATATGCAAAAATGGACATTATTCAGGATAGAGACTTCATTTTTCATCCAATCTTCACCAATCTTGTACAGTTTGTCTATGACCATAAGATTAAAGGTGAAGTTGAATATTTGCAAAATCTGGCCAGAAACACCCGATTTATTGCTGTTTGTTTGGGAAAAAAATATACAAAAATGGACATTATTCAGGATAGAGACTTCATTTTTCATCCAATCATCATCATTTGTGCACAGTTTGTCTATGAACGTAAGATTACAGGTGAAGTCGAATATAAGCATGATCGGGCCAGAAACACCGGAGTTATTGCCTCTTGTGTGTGGAAAAAAGCATCAACAAGTTATCAGTGATTGGCTTGCACACACGATTTTTTATTCAATGTTGACCAAACTTACACAATTTGCATATGACAATAAAAATTGATTGATAAAATTTAATTTCCATTCAGTTGCAAACCTTGCATGCAGTTATTTTTACATGCAACATTGATGGCTTCAAAGCCTGCATTAACATCATTTATCATTATTGGACAGAAAATTATCAAAGAAAAAGCAAAACTTTACCTTATACCACAGCCATCGTAATTAGCGCATTGCAACTAGTTCTCCAAAACTGTGAAAAAGACATCAAAATCTACTGTTTCTGAATTTTTCAAAATTGTCACTGACTTAATAAAAAAGGGGCAGGTAAGAATATAGAGAAAAATGATTTGAGAACCATTAGCAAAAACACGGCACATCCACTACCCAACTTGTACTTTAATTAGCCCATTGCACTAACCGATGTTTTCAATCAAATCGATCCGATCCTATCCCCCTTTGCGTATTGTTCAGATACCCTAATATTCAAACCTGTCACAACAGTATGGTCTTCATCTGATGTACCAGTTTCTCCGGTGAGCGCTTTGGGCCATGATGGCCCTTTTGTTTTTCATTTTTGTCATTTTCCCAATCTGTGACGTAGCAGCTTTAACAATCAAAATTTAAATAAGATTTTTCCACCAATGCCTGGTTGTAGTCATTACTGTTGTTTGTTCAAAGTGTAATTATTCAGTTTCCTTTATTTCACATGGTGCTTAAATAAATTGCTGACTAGATGACTGGTGGCCAGCATCATGTTTGTAAACAGTATTTTTCTGTCTTATAAAAAAATAGCTATGCAAGTTACAGACTATGAATCTATGTTTTGTGCACATATAGTACATAATTATATTTAATTAGACTAGCAACATGTTCTAGTTTGCACATTTTATATTGTCCTTGCAAATAATTTATTTTAAAATTTGATTTCATTATGCATGTTGTGTTGTTATTTATTATTTTGTTTTGTTTCCCTTTTGTTTCTGTCTAGATGTGGCATGTATTTGTTTTTGTTCAGGTCATGCGTAGAATTCAACAGTTAGAGTCAATGACATTGGCATGTAATACAAACCCAAAATCTAGTCAAGAAAAAACTTCCACTGCTAAACTGATGGTAAGTAAGCATTCAAAGGTGGTCGGCTTGGTGCTGGACTGCTGTCATGATAAGATACCTTTGAATTTGCTGATTTAAGAGTGGCATACATGCAGCTCGGATATGTTTAACCTGACACTCATGTCATTATAAACTCTTATTGGCATAATTACGTGCTTAAATTTTATATATTTTTATACTCGGTTTTTTTTTTCATACACGTTTCACATGTTTATTGATGCCATAACTGGATTGTCAGTGGAGTACTCTTAACTGGTATTATTTATACCTGGATTCTATTACAAATAAGTTTACCCCTATTCATCAACAGATTTTTAATATATTTCTGCATAATGCCTTAGTCACACATTCCCGATTTTTACTGCCGTTCTTGCGCCGACAGCGTCCTGATTCATATATGTAAAAATTCGGGACAATATTCCGAGATTCGGGGCTTGAAATTCAATTTTTGATCATAAGATCGAATATGTCGCAACAGCGTCCAGACAGCGTTTCGACAGAGTCCCGACAGCGTCCTGATTCTTCCAAATGCAATCTGACAGTTTTACCGACAGTGTCCTGACAGCGTCCCGATAGCGTTTCGACATGCCTGACTGTTTGATTATTTGTATCATTGCGCTATCGGGATGCTGTCGGAGCCATAATCGGGAATGTGTGACTGAGGCTTAAAGGTCAGTGTCAGGTTAATGAGTCCGAGCTATAGCTCTTTTGCTAGCCTATTTGAAATTATTGAAATGGGAAATCTCCAAAATATTATTTCATGTAAGTTTGAATTGATGGTAAACTTGAAATGTTGATAATTAGTAAAAAAAAAACTGAAATATTTTAAATTGTAGTGTCTTGTGCCTTGTGGAATATTTTTGGGTGGCAGATGTGACTGCACTATTATAATAATATTCTGAGAAGGCCAGAAAATTGCTCATTTAATGCAGAATTAAATCACCGGATGACAATGTTTGGGCCACTATCCAGTTGAGTTGCACTTGTCAATGGCATTGTCCGATGTAACAAGTTGGGCCAACCTTAAACATTGTTTGCTGGCCATTGCCTACCCAAGGTTGCTGGTAACGGTAGGTTTGGGGAAAAAAAATGTAAATTTATAAATGATACATTTAGCGTCAAAATATAACATATAACACAGACATTGCTTTTAATAATATAATCATGTGTCTGTTGATACAACGAGAGCTTGCTAGCAATCATCTTTAATTAGACAACTAATGCTGACAAACGGCCTGTTGTTTTCACAAGTTTGATAAAACATGATTAGAATTGCATTTTGATATGGCCAATTATAAGCAAGGGTTTAGATTATACGGTTAATTATTAACCCAATGGACAACGACTGAAATGAAAGAAGAGTGAGCTTTATTTAACCCAAAGAAAAAATAGAATATTCGGCATAAAAAAAAATGGTTTGATTTAACAAAGAAAAATACTTTTGAGTAGGGACCTTTTCGTCGGGTAGGTAGGCAATGGCAAACAAAGTTAATTTTGATTTTGGCCTTGCTGCATTAGTGATTTCAAACTATGTGTAATTTTTGGTTTGTAATTAATAACATGAGGTGTAATGTTTTATCAAGAATTTAGTGGAATATGATTAAACATGTCAGTTATTACTGTTGTTTTTGGTGTGAAGCATGACTGTAACTTGGTAACAAACTGTTGTTGTTTATTTATTTAGCATGACATCTAAATAGTATTAATTTTGAAAATACTTTTCTCTGAATCTTTTGTTAACACTTAAGTATTGTGTTTTTAAGTAAATAATTGGAAGTTCATTTGGCCACACATAAGGTCTTTTGTTTAGTTATATTAAAATTATACTTTGAAATCAGCTGTAGTTCCTCAACTTTTCTTGTGACAATAAACAGACAATTTTAATTTCCAGTTCATTAGTTTTCAAACGTTTACTTACTTAATTTTATAAAAATGACAGCAATTCACAATATTGAAATAATATTCCATGTTTATTTCTTCAACAGCAAATGCAGAAAATCTACATCTGATGTGGAGGGTTGACAACAAGAAGGTGCTAGCTGCTATTGATATCAATGGTGTACCAACTGCTATTGATATCAATGGTGTACCAACTACTATTGATTTCAATGGTGTACCAACTAATGTTGATATCAATGGTGTACCAACTGCTATTTATATCAATGGTGTACCAACTGCTATTGATATCAATGGTGTACCAACTGCTATTTATATCAATGGTGTACCAACTGCTATTGATATCATTGGTGTACCAACTGCTATTGATATCATTGGTGTACCAACTGCTATTGATATCAATGGTGTACCAACTGCTATTGATATC
The DNA here is from genome assembly GCA_027627225.1 of Congeria kusceri. NCBI lineage: Eukaryota > Metazoa > Mollusca > Bivalvia > Myida > Dreissenidae > Congeria > Congeria kusceri. The sequence continues at coordinate 44,524,827 of CM051024.1, forward strand.
AGTGGTGTACCAACTGCTATTGATATCAATGGTGTACCAACTGCTATTGATATCAATGGTGTACCAACTGCTATTGATATCAATGGTGTACCAACTGCTATTGATATCAATGGTGTACCAACTGCTATTGATATCAATGGTGTACCAACTGCTATTGATATCAATGGTGTACCAACTGCTATTGATATCAATGTGTACCAACTGCTATTGATTTCAATGGTGTACCAACTGCTATTGATATCAATGGTGTACCAACTGCTATTGATATCAATGGTGTACCAACTGCTATTGATATCAATGGTGTACCAACTGCTATTGATATCAATGGTGTACCAACTGCTATTGATTTCAATGGTGTACCAACTGCTATTGATATCAATGGTGTACCAACTGCTATTGATTTAAATGGTGTACCAACTGCTATTGATTTCAATGGTGTACCAACTGCTATTGATATCAATGGTGTACCAACTGCTGTTGATATCAATGGTGTACCAACTGCTGTTGATATCAATGGTGTACCAACTGCTATTGATATCAGTGGTGTACCAACTGCTATTGATATCAATGGTGTACCAACTGCTGTTGATATCAATGGTGTACCAACTGCTGTTGATATCAATGGTGTACCAACTGCTATTGATATCAATGGCAGTTAGTACCTTCTGGTTTTCAACCCCCGATTTATATAAGACGTGTCGTGGGAAAACCGGGCTTAATGCATGTGCGTAAAGTGTCGTTCCGGATTAGCCTGTGCAGTCCGCACAGGCTAATCCAGGATGGCACTTTCCACTTTTATGGTATTTTCTGTTTCCAGGAAGTCTCTTCTAAACACAAAGGCGGAAAGTGCCGTCCTGGAGTAGCCTGTGCGGACTGCACAGGCTAGTCCGGGACGACACTTTACGCACATGCATTAAGACCGGTTTGCTCACGGCGCGCCACATATAAAATTGTTGTTGTTTCTTCTGTCATAAATTAAAGTATTGTACAATTTTATCTTTTTTTTTCAGGCTCCAAAAGGTTTTGTTGCCCGGAGGAACAAAAGGTAGGTGATCTGACCATTTTGTTTTTAAAATACTCAGTTGTCAAGTTTAATTGAAATCTAATTATTTTAAACAAACGTGTGATAGCTTGCATGTTATTTAACAGACTAAAGCTAGCTTTTGTCCTGGGGAGAAAAATTACTTTGTATCATTTAGAACGACTGTTCAAGTTGACATGTACTGTGTACAACTTAAATCCCAAATGCTTGTCCAGTTTTGTCCTGACAAATTATAACAAAACATATATCTTGTTAGTAAGTACATTTATGAGCAAAGAAAACCATTCCTAAATTTCAGCCTTTTAGATTTCCTTAGTAGAACTAAATACTTGGCATGTTTGAAGATTTCCTGTGCCTTTGGAAGTTTAATTTTTTTCTCCATTTCAGTCCATCTGACCTGGAAGCTGATCTAGAAGACAACCAGGACTACGACAGTTGTGTTAGCCAATCAGACACGAGTTTCCCTTTCAATGATCAATCATCCGCAAAGGAAAATGTCACCAATCAAAGGCCACCGGTGTGGAGTAGCCAATCAAAATCAAGCTCTTATTCATCTTCTTTATACAAGCCACAAAGTAGTAACTCGGACTACCCAGTGGGTTCAACGAGTGTCAGTTCAAGTTCGAGTCAATTTGCGGGTAAAACTCGTAAATCCTCGTACGATAACGATCGGCCGCCTGTCTTTCAGCCTAGTCAACCGAAATCTCCGCGCTCACTGAGGTCACCAAAGTCCGGCACCAGTAGTTTCAACCCGGAACCGGTGCGTCCAGTGCAAAGTGCTCTGTCTCGCTATCAAGAACGTGTAAAGCAGGATGACACGGGGGTGTACAAGTCTCGATTTGACAGTCCTCGGGGACCCATTGGACAGCACTACGTGGCGTCGCTGATTAATAAGGATAGCAAGGACGATACTGCAACAAGGAAATTAGAAAGGGTAAATTTAAATTTAGTGATTGGAATCGTTATTCTTAGCTGACATACAGTTGAACGCCGCTATTTCGAACACCGTTAATTCGAATTAATCGCTATCATCAGTGTTTATTTGGAAGTCGCACCTAAGCCCAAGCTTTCTGTCAAATGTGTGATGTTTTGCCAGTCGCCGCTTGGTAAAGTTTTCGCACCTTCCATTGTTCTCGGGTGTACCAAGTGATGACTGACGCTTGGTAAATAATCAGCATTAAGTGGATATACGGTAGAGTTATAATTGTGAGTAACTTACAATGCAGACAAATTTACAATCTTTACATTGTTTTTGACGAACCTTCATTATTGTATATACACATGGTGAAATTATGCCCCCCTTCAAAGAAGTGGGTGTATATTGCTTTGCACCTGTCCCTCTGTCGGTCGGTCGGATGGTCGGTCGGTCGGTCTGTCCGTAGACCATTTCGTTTCTGCACGATATCCAGAGAATGCTTTGACCTACGATCAGTTAAGTTGGTATGCTGGTTACTTGGGAGTAAAGGAAGATGCCTATTGATTTTGAGGTCAAAGGTCAAGGTCACAGGGGCTTGTAACATGAAATTCGTTTCCCCAAGATATCTAGAGAACGCTTTGACCTACGATCATTCAAGTTGGTATACTGGTTACTTGGGAGGAAAGGTAGACGCCTATCAATTTTGAGATCAACAGGTCAAAGGTCAAGGTGACAGAGGCTTGTAACATGAAAACTGTTTCCTCTGTAGACCATTTCGTTTCTGCATGATATGTGGAATACGCTTTGACCTATTCATCCAAGTTGGTATGCTGGTTACTCGGGGAGGAAAAGAAACGCCTATCAATTTTGAGGTGAAAGGTCATGGTCACAGGGGCTTGTAACATGAAAATTGTTTTCTCTGTAAACCATTTTGTTTCCGCAGGATATCTAGAGATGTTTTGGCCTATTTGATTTTTAAATCAAACAGTAAACAGGTATCCTTATATAATAGACTGTAAAAATAAATCCATAATTATACTTTATATTTCTTTCAGTTTTATATTTACTTTCTAAAGCATCAACTTTAATTTCCTCCCCATGTGTTAATGTGAACATACAATTTAAAAAAAATCTCTTAACAATTGCACATATTGACGACTTGGCTGCAAGTCCAGGGGCATACAAGTTTTACAAACATCTCTTGTTTATTAGTAAGATAGAGAACATCGTTATTTCAAACTTTCCTATTTTAAATAATTTTTGTCAGTCCGAACGACTTCGAAATAGAGGTGTTCAACTGTGGTCTGATTTTTTGCAGTGTTAGTGTTATCACAAGCCAGAACAGACAGTGGCTACTGTGATAATGATTGAGAAACTGTAAAGTATTATTATGCCCCCCTTCGAAGAAGTGGGGGTATCTTGCTTTGCACCTGTCGGTGGGTCGGTAGGTCTGTTGGATGGTCGGTCTGTCCGTAGACCATTTCGTTTCCACATGATACTTAGAGAACGCTTTGACCTACGATCATGAAAGTTGGTATGCTGGTTACTTGGGAGGAAAGGAAGACACCTATACATTTTGAGGTCAACAGGTCAAAGGTCAAGGTCACCGTTGCTAAAAATAGAAAAACGGTTTCCGCTAAATAACTTGAGAACGCATCGAGATATTTTAATGAAACTTTATACGTAGATACCTTATATCGAGACCTCGATTGGGATTGGATATGGGTTGGGTGGGGTTAAGGTCAAGGTCCCCGTTACTTAAAATAGAAAATTGGTTTCCGCTCAATAACTTGAGAACACATTGAGATATTTTATGAAACTTCATACATAGATACCTTATATTGAGACCTCGCTTGGGATTGCATATGGGGTGGGTGGGGTCAAAGTCAAGGTCACTGTTACTAAAAATAGAAAAAACGGTTTCAGCACAATAACTTGAGAATGCATCTAGATATTTTAATGAAACTTCATACATATATACCTTATATCGGGACCTCGCATGGGATTGCATATGGGCTGGGTGGGGTCAAGGTCACCGTTGCTAAAAATGGAAAAACGGTTTTTGCTCAATAACTTGAGAACGCATCAAGATAATTTAATGAAACTTCATACATAGATACCTTATATTGAGACCTGTCTTGGGATTTCATATGGGGTGGGTGGGGTCAAGGTCACCATTACTAAAAATAGAAACACGGTTTCCGCTCAATAGCTTGAGAACGCATCAAGATATTTTAATGAAACTTCATACATAGATACCATATATTGAGACCTCGCTTGGGATTGCATATTACAAAAATTTCTTAACAATTGCACATACTCATAACTTGGCTGCAAGTCGGGGGGCATACATGTTTTACAAACATCTCTTGTTTATTTTGTAAATTTTAGCTTTTTATACTAAGAAATAAATAGTAACAAGTTATGCGAGTTAGAAGACTTTGAATTACATTACCTTTGGAACAATCATTTACTTGGATAGTTTATATTTCAACATATAATGTTTCCTAGACTAGTCATAATAAAAAATCTATGTAATTTCGCATCATTTTAAAATTAGGATTTCACCAGTATTAAAATATTAGAAAACACTCCAACCCTGAAGGTAGATTTAGCTGTTACGTTGATTATTTTAAAAGCCTGACAATAGGGTGTCTGTTTCCTGGATAGAACCAGTATTTGATTTAATGTTGGTGAGAAAGAACTTAAATGCACCTCAAATTAATGATCAAACTCACAATTACCAGTTGATTGTACGCTATGGGATTTATAAGCACACCTACTTTGGTCAAATTTCGACAAACACCATTGACAGTATACAAATGAGGCGTGTTGTAGGAAAACTGGGTTTAATGCATGTGAGTAAAGTGTTGTCCCGGATCAGCGGACTGCACAGGCTAATCCGGGACGACACTTTACGCACATGCATTAAGCCCGGTTCTCCCACGACACGCCTCAAATGTTTTTTACAAGACATCTCCATCAAACAATCAAGTCCTAGCTTTCTGAATGGCTAAATACATTGTCAATCAAATTCAGTTACACCACTGGAACTATAAGCTCTGAAAATAATATCAGTACAATGTTTTCAGGAACTGGAACGAGAAAAGGACGAGAACCGGCGACTGCAGCAGGTACTGGAGGAGAAGGACCGTCGTATTGCCGACCTTGAGAAACAGGTCGCCATGCTCAACAGGGTACGTAACTCTCTCAAAACATTGTCTTAAAATTTTATAAATTTTTTTATACAAAAACAGTAGTTTTGTTAGGGATTTTCTAAGCTAACATATTATATATTGGAAAATGATCATCGATAAAGGTGGGACATCGTGTGCACACAGTCACATTTTTGTTGCATTGACATATTTACTTGCACTCAAATCATTCTGGGTATAAAACTACTTAGTGCCGTGCAACGATACCAGTGAATACAGGGACTGTAAAAAGAGTAATGCATTGAAATAATACCAGGGCTGGTATTCACAAAGCATCTTAAGTAGTTTGTTAAATGTGAAATATTTTCACTTGAGTGCAAAATTTGAATGAATTATATTTCTTAATTAATAAACAGATGCATATGTCGTTGATATTCCTCAAATAACACTTTAAATGATGATGCCATTTTAAAGTGATACTTAGTGCAAAACTGTTTCTTTATGGAATTATACAGTTGAGGAAATTTCCAAATTTAAGGATAAGGATAAAACTTAAGATGCTTTGTGAATACCACCCCTGTACATTAGGGTCTGTGTTCATCAACCTATTCTTAGACTTACGACCAAGAATGCAGAATATTCTTGAAACTGATCTGTTACGTGGTATTTACCCACTCTAATTGCAGCATTCTTTATTTAGAATGATGCATTAATAACACAAGCAACAATGGTACCAGGCATATTTGCAAATGCAGAAGTATTTTTTCTTGAGTCTAAGTCTGTTTTGGTGAGCTTTTGTGATCGCCCGTTGTCCATCGTGCGTGCGTGCGTCGTCAACTTTTCATTCAAACAACATCTCCTCCTAAACCGCTTGGTAGATTTTCACCAAACTTCACAGGAATGATCCTTGGGTGAACCTCTTTCAAAGTTGTTCAAATCTTTCCGGTCCGCTGCATATGTAGGTCACCAGAGCTAAAAATAGATTTTAAAAGTGTTAACTTAAAAAATCTTCTCTGAAACCGCAGGGCCCAGAGGTTTCATATTTGGTATATAACATCCTATAGTGGTCCTCTACAAAGATAGTTCAAATTATTTCCCTGGGGTCAAAACGGGCCACGCCCTGGAGGTCACATGGTTTATATAGAATATATAGCAAAAAAAAATGACTTTAAAAATGTTCTTCTCTGAAGCCACAAGGCCCAGAGGTTTCATATTTGGTATGTAACATCCTACAGTGGTCCTCTACAAAGATTGTTTATGGGGTCAGAACTGGCCACGAGCTGGGGGTCACATGGTTTATATAGAATATTTAGCAAAATGACTTAAAAAATCTTCTCTCTGAAATCACAAGGCCCAGAGGTTTCATATTTGGTATGTAACATCCTATAGTGGTCCTCTACAAAAATTGTTCAAATTATGGCCCTGGGGTCAAAACATGCCACGCCCTGGGGTTCACATGGTTTATATGGAATATATAGCAAAATGGCTTTAAAAATCTTCTTCTCTGAAACCACAAGGCCCAGAGGTTTCATATTTGGTATGTAACATCCTATAGTGGTCCTCTACAAAGATTGTTCAAATTATGCCCATGGGGTCAGAACTGGCCACACCCTGGGGTCACATGGTTTATATAGAACATATAGCAAAATGAATTTAAAAATCTTCTCCTCTGAAATCGCAAGGCCGCGGGGTTTCATATCTGGTATGTTACATCCTTTAGTGGTCCTTTACAAAGTTTGTTCAAATTATACCCTCGGGGTCAAAACTGGCCATGCCCCGGGGGTCACATGGTTTATATAGAATATATAGCAAAATGACTTTAAATATACTCTCCTCTGAAACCAATAGGCCAAGAGGTTTCATATTTGGTATGTAACATCCTATAGTGGTCCTCTACAAAGATTGTTCAAATTATGCCCCTGGGGTCAAAGCTGGCCACGCCTCAGGGGTCATATGGTTTATATAGAATATATAGCTAAATGACTTTTTAAAAATCTTCCCCTCTGAAACCACAAGGCCCAGGGGTTTCATATTTGGTATGTAACATCCTATAGTGGTCCTCTACAAAGATTTTTCAAATTGTGCCCCTGGGGTCAGAACTGACCACGCCCCGAGGGTCACATGGTTTATATAAACTTAAATCGCAAAATGTCTTTAAAAATCTTCTCTGAAACCGCAAGGCCCAGAGGTTTCATAATTGTTAATTAACATCCTATAGTGGTTCTCTACAAATATTGTTCAAATGATGCCCCTGGGGTTAAAACTGGCCACACCCCAGGGGTCACATGATTTATATAGCAAAATGACTTTAAAAATCTCCTCAGAAACCACAAGGCCCAGAGGTTTCTTATTTGGTATGTAACATCCTATAGTGGTCCTCTACAAAGATTTGTCAAATTGTGCCCCTGGGGTCAGAACTGGCCACGCCCCGAGGGTCACATGGTTTATATAAACTTAAATAGCAAAATGTCTTTAAAAATCTTCTCTGAAACCGCAAGGCCCAGAGGTTTCATAATTGTTAATTAACATCCTATAGTGGTTCTCTACAAATATTGTTCAAATGATGCCCCTGGGGTTAAAACTGGCCACGCCCCAGGGGTCACATGATTTATATAGCAAAATGACTTTAAAAATCTCGTCAGAAACCACAAGGCCCAGAGGTTTCTTATTTGGTATGTAACATCATATAGTAGCCCTCTACAAATATTGTTCAAATTATGCCAGTGGGGACAAATGTGGTCATGCCTCGGGGGTCACATGGTTTATATCAACTTTAATAGCAAAATGTCTTTAAAAATTACCTCCTGAAACCGCAAGGCCCAGAGGTTTCGTATTTGGTATGTAACATCCTCAAGTGGTCCTCTACAAAGATTGTTCAAATTATGCCCCATGGTTCAACATTGACCACACTTTCGGGGTCATATGGTTTATATAGACTTAAATAGCAAAATGACTTTAAAATTTATTCTCCTCAGAAACCGCAAGGCTTAGAGGTTTCATATTTGGTATGTAACATCCGTATAGTGGTCTTCTACAAATATTGTTCAAATTATGCCTCTGGGGTCAAATCTGGTCACGCCCCGGGGGTCACATGTTTTATATAGACTCAAATAGCAAAATGACTTTAAAAATCTTCTCCTCGGAAACGGCAAGGCCCACAGCTTTCCTATATTTGGTACTTAACATTGCATAGTGGTCCTCTCCAAAGATTGTTCAAATTATGCCCTTGGGGTCAAATCTGGTGGCACCCCGAGGAGTCACATGCTTTATTTAGACTTAAATAGCAAAGTTAATTTAAAAATGTTTACCTGAAACCGCAAGGCCCAGTGGTTTGGTCAAGATTGTTCATATTATGCCCCTGGGATAAAAATCAGCCACGCCTCAAGGATGCAAATTCCAATTGGGTCACAAAGGTCTCAGGTGAGCGCCCTAGGGCCCTCAGGACCCTCTTGTTTATTCTTAAGTCTAACATTGGGTTGGTGAATATGACCCTAGGTTATGTTTGCGTGATGAACACAGATTTATGTAGCGTTATGCACACCATTTTCGGAACTCTATTTCGCCCCCCATAGCACCATGTATGTAGAATAAAAGCAAACGTTTGATGGTGATCTGTTGTAGGATAGAGTTCTTTTTTGGTGAACTGACTGCTATGTATAGAACGTTAGTTGGGTGCTGTTAGTTACCCCCCCTGAGTTTCAGTTTTAGAAGTTTCTTCTTTTGATATAGATTGGTGAAAGTTTTCTCAACATCATATTTAATGTACGATATTAGTCCTTGTCAATCCAAAGCGACCTTATGCTTGAAATACCAAGTAATGCAGTTAACACAAAGGGCAAAAAGTGGTGGTGAAATTTAAAGGGTGATTTAATGTGTAAATTCATAGTCTTGTACTTCCTGTATGATATACTGAGCGAAGATAAGGCGCATATTTGTGTGTTTGTGTAAATATCCAATTCTGAAACACCATTTACTCAATTGATTTAACATTTAATGAGTGACAAAACTCAATTAATATCGGGAATACTCTAAAATGCCAAACAGTTTGTATAAAGATTGGCCATTGTGTAGAGACGTCCGCATCATTTTCCTCCAATTTTTTTGCAACGACAGATTTTCTTAAAACTTGGCACAAACATGCATCAATGTATCCGAAAACTAAAACAGTCTTAAAAAATAGGGGTCACCGGCCTTTTTCCGGAAATATTGAATTTTAAATACGGTACCCGTCGAAGTCTTTTCAGTTTGTGTTACTTAGAATGTTGAATAATATAAAGCGTTTATATTCAAACAAAGATGGAGATTTTTAAATGCATATTTTTTAAATGTTTCGTTTGGTAATATAAAAGTGCAGTTTAATGATAAAACACGCTTTATCTACAGTTATCATTTAACAAATGACTTGTAATGGACACTTAACGAGGTGAATTTTGCATTAAATTTGCCTGTGAAAACATCAATAATTGATCAAATATACGAATATATTTTGTTCCAAACGACAGATTTTGTTAAAAGATCCCACATACATGCGTCATTGCATACTGAAACTAAAACAGTCTTAAAAAATAGGGATAACCGGCCTTGTTCCGGAAATATTGGGTTTTGAATACGGTACCTGTCGAAGCCCCTCTTTCAGTTTGGATTTTTATCAACGTTTTAAGTATATAGGATAGTTATTTTTCAAACAAGGTTATGGTTCTTTCAACTGATATGTTTGTACCTGCTTTTTTCGGCAATATACATGTGTATGTTGGTAATAAAAACGTTGTACCTACATTTACTGCTTAAATAATGAATTTGACTGGACATTTAAGTCAAATGGGAACTAATAATGCTTTCTGAAACTTCATTTCTATCAAATGCATATTTTGTTCCTAACGACAGATTTTCTTAAAATTTTCGCACAGACATGTACCAAAGTATACTTACACCAAAACATTAATAAAAAGAATGGCTCGCCGAACTTGTTTAGGAAATATTGGATTTCATATAGGGTACCTGTGTAGCCTTGTTCCTGTTTTGTTTTAACATAACATAAACAACGTATCAATAGAATGAAGATATTTAATCTATAATTTCTGAACTAAATTTGTTTGGAAATACATCGCATAGTGTGTTTTTGATTAGTATATATGCTTTATGAACTTTTACTTTAAAAAATATTTATTTTGAATGGGCATTAGAGACGAAATTAGTATATTGTAATCTATATACAATAAAGAAAAAATGAAGCAAAAGGAGAAATTAACACAATTATTTTCTTTTTGTTGCAAACGTCTTTAACTGATAGTCTCATTGTGAAAATATGAGTGTTCATTGCAAGCTAAATATGTCACTTGACCTGTAGTACAGTAGATTTCGCTGAATTGAATAGCCCATTTGTCACGTCCGAATATTCAAATATCCGGAGTATTCATATAAACGGAATCAGTCATATTTCAATTATTTCAATGTTAATCAGATATGTTATGATCTTATTTAATCCATTTTGATGATATAATGTCAAACCTGTTACGTAACAAAATGTTTTATACTTTAGAATGCTAATAAATATGCAGAAAAGCGTTCATAGATGTTTGTTATCCATTATACGGTGCATTTGAAAAATAATTCACTTGTGATAATCAATAACAGGCTACATTGCGTTCTAGAGTGCATATACGCTGTATGATGTGTACTTGCGCTTTGTTTGTATAACATGTAACAAAACTCATTGAATTACTTTATTTATGTGCTTTATTTAGTACACATAAAATATTTACAGCATTTAATAAGCATAATTAACAAAAATAATAACATTTATAGAAAAAATACACGATTTATACATACAGGAATTATACAGACAAACACAAATACATGACATATGTACATAACAAAATATTTATGGTATCCAATTGATGAACTCCGGCATTCTCGTTTGTCGTCTGGTCATCGCTGCTAGTTTCTCCACCAGTTCTTCAACTTCGTAGAAGGCCCGATAGCCCTTGCATCCGGTGTCTTCTAGAAATCTTCTGATGTCGGCTAGTCCACTTCTTGCTTCCTGGAAGTCGTACTGGTTCGTCGGTGGCTTCGTCCTCGCTGTCGTTGTTGATCTGTAGATGGTTCCTCTGTTCTTCCTCTCGTAGTATGTCGCTGCATATGTCTTCGTCCCTTGGCATCCCATGGTATTCGAGGTCCTCATCGTGGTTCATGTATTCTTCAAAATTTTCAGCATTCATGGATTCGGGAATTTCCACTGGCGTAGGGGATACCACTGTCTCTGTACCAAATCCTGCTTTGGCGTAGCAGTTTTTTATCGTCTTGGTGGTGACGCTATTCCATGCTTTCGCTAACATATGCATCGCGTCAGTCTCTTCGCAATGTCATTAGCTGACAATGCACTTCCGTCAATGCCTTCTATCATTTTCTTCACGACTTGTTTCCGGTACTTGGCCTTCAGGTTCCTGATGATCCCCTGGTCACATGGCTGGATGACGGATGTTGTGTTTGGCGGCAGGAAGGAAGCTCAACGTCACATGGCTGAGGTTTTTCGCGGCATCTTGTGGGTGGGCGGAGCAGTTCTCCACTAGCAGGATCACCTTCCTGTTCTGGAGCCGCATGTCCTTATTGAAGGCTGTCAGCCATGTAGTGAAGATGGCCCCAGTCATCCACGCGTTGGCCTTGCTGGCGTAGGTGACAGGCAGAGACTTCTTCCCCCGGAGACATCGTGGCTGTCGGCTTTTTCCGATGACTAGCAGCTGCCGCTTGTCCGTCCCGCTCATGTTACACGCCAGCAAGGTGGTTATTCGGTCCTTGTTTTTCTTGCTTCCCGCCACCCCTTCTTTGCTGACTAGTGTCCCGTCTGGTAGAGCCCTGTAGTAAATACCGGTTTCGTCGGCGTTGTAGATGTCGTCCTCTGCGTAGTTCTTCAGGATGTCCGGTAGAATATTCTTCACGTAGTGGTCCGCTGCTGGTAGGTCGGCGTCTTTCTTCTCGCCATGTAGTTTCTTGAATACGATGTTGTTGCGCTCCTTCCATCTAGATAGCCACCCGCTCGATGGCTTGAAGTCTGGCTTGTCCAGTGTTTTGGCTAGGTCACAGGCTTTTTCTTCCAGTACCGGCCCAGACACAGGGATATCCCTAGACCTGGCATTGGTGAACCAGGTTGATAGGGCTGCTTCTACATCAGCAGCTTTCCCAGAGCGATGCCGTTTTCGTTCAGGATTAGCATTTGACTCGTATTCTTCCATAATGGCTGCTCGATTAGTTGATATTCAGAACACTTGACCTTGCGAGCAGCCCATCTTCGTAGCTATTTGTGTCTGTGTCATTTTCTGGTCCAGAAGTTTGATAACTTCATATTTATCTGCGAGGCTGAGATCGTTGCGTTTTCGTTTGTTTGACATCATGATTAATTTTGATTTGGCATGATACATGATGCATAGGGTTTATATACACGAATTGAGAATGAAATGTCACATTCATCACTTTATGCAAACTGTCGAGTAACACGCGTCAAAAGTTTGTTTCCAAGCTGCAACCAATTATCATAATGAAAACTGTGAATTATATCAGTTTCATTAATCAGATCTAATAAATTCTAATTATGTTTTGTAACCGGAGACTCCAGTGTATGCGCTGTACTCGACCCGCAAATTACACCTATTAGTCACGGGATATTCAACAGACGCTGCATTCATGCATGGTGTGAAATGATAACAAAGGCGGTCATAGAAGCGTGACTGTCAAAACTTGCGATATGATCATACGTATCCTCGGAGATTATGAGATTATCGAGCGGACTATACGTCTACAACTGATAATTGGCTATTCAAGTAACCGGAGGACACCATATTTTCTATCAGATTAGGCGGAGTTTTTACAATAGGAATGAATGCAAACGGTTTGGTGTTTTCAATCTTTATTCAATTAAGCGAAATATTCAATTATATTCAATTAAGTGGAATCTACTGTATTTTGATAATATCATTCATGCATAGTTGTAAAATGGTAAGCATAATGACGGAATTTGTGTGTTGCAGTTTTACTCCATTTGTGTATTTCATTCAAAGTTCAATTATTTAAAAAATGATGGGGTAATACTATATTCTGGCAAAATCCTTATCTGTTGCTCTGGTATAAAAAAAAAAGAATTAGAGATGATTGTCCTCGTAAATTATAATGTGAGGCGAGTCGTGGTAAAATTGGACTTAATGCATGTGCGTAAAGCGTCCCCACAGGCTAATCCAGGACGGCACTTTCCGCCTACAGTGGATTTATGTTTAAAAGAGACTTCCTTGAAACAGAAAATACCATAAAAGAGAACGTTTCGTCTCGGATTAGCCTGTGCAGACTGCACAGGCTGATCCGGGACGACACTTTACGCACATGCATTAAGTCCAGTTTTCCAACGACGCGCCTCATATGTTGATGAATATTAAACCTATGTTGTGTAATCATTAAGGCACACATCTTGACTTTCTAGTTTGGTGATATAATCTTACCTATTTGTCGCTTAAAGCTGCACTAACAAGTACACATTTACACAGGTACCAAGTGTTGTGGAGAAAGAAATGTTGTTTGCGTGGTGGCATGTCGCTGGTGAAAACTGGTGTTTGAACGTTCAGTATGATTCAGTCAATGTTAGCATGGCAGCCATTATGTAAACCTTTTATAGTCCGGCCCTATGACTACGGTAGTTCTTAATCTCAGACTTAAGTCTTAACTTGAAATGTTAGCCAATGAAATTCAAAGCCGATTATCACAGTGTCAGTGAAAGTCCCAAATCCCTTACTGGCCACAAGGTCTGGTAATCTTTTAATAATTACTGGCCCGAACTCCATTTTGCTTGCCACTCAAAAAGATTTAGCTTACAAGAAGGTACTTGACCAGAAGTTTTCTCCAGACAGGAGGGCCTGTGTTCTGGTCATTTTAACTGGACCTCGTACAGTTTTACTGGCTTTTGTCCGAGGTCTGACGACTTTCGCGAAGACTGCGGCGATATGCAACAACCGATTTCATTGGTCAATATTTTAAGTAAATATGCAACAACCAATTTCATTGGTCAATATTGGAAGTAAATATGCAACAACCAATTTCGTTGGTCAATATTGGAAGTAAATATGCAACAACCGATTTCATTGGTCAATATTTGATGTAAATATGCCACAACCGATTTCTTTGGTTAATATTTGAAGTAAATATGCTGCAACCAATTTCATTGGTCAATATTTGAAGACTAAGTTTGAGATTGAGAACTTGTGTAGCCTTGGGTTTAATTTTGTCTTTTATTGTTGTAATACTGTTGGCCATTAAATTCACTCAGTGAAGGTTTGCCTTAGAGCAGACATACATCATAAAGTATTCTATTATTGTATATAATATAAATATCATATGGCAGCATGTGTGACATTGATATTGTTAACCCGAGGGCAGAATGTCACCCAAGGCGAATGCAGAGTGGTGAAATTCTGTTTCGAGGGTTGACAATATATATGGCACACACGCTGCCATATGGTATTTATTTTATTATACACTACGTCTAGCGTGATTTCTGCCTAAAACACAGACCCACCGTGGACAATTTTTCGTCAGCGTGGAAAATCACCGCGATTAAAAGGTGGATCCATCGCGATAGAATCGCGGTGATAGTGGGTGAGCACCGCGGGCATTATCGGGAAATCAATCTCACGGTGGACCACTGCGGTCGCGGTGGGTCGCGGTGAAATACAGGTACATGTGAATGAACAAGTACAGTTCGATATTTCAGACCGTATACTATTCGCAAAGTACAAATCGTCTTCTATTAACCGATACTTACCAATTAATATAATCACAGTTTGCAACTTTAATCTTTTTTATTTTGATCTCTTTTTTATTTTGATAATTTATTCCGAAGTTCCATGTTCGCAGTTGTGTTGTGAAATCGTAAACAAAGAGTCAAGGGCATTAATACAAGTGTCGCGAAAATTCGCAATCTGCGTGAATTGACAGTTTGACGTCTTCAAAGTAAAGCCGACAAGAAACCATAAAATAACACCTTTCTCGGCGATAAAATTGGCTTCTTTTGTTTTGGGAAGCGACATGCTTAACCAATCGCGTGTTTGTTACTCAGTGGCAATCGTCCTATTATGAAAGAGCACGTGCATAGCTCCGCCTTTTGAACTTTTACAGAGAACAAAGGTGTTGGTTATGTCAATCATTGTTATAAAATCACGTTTTTTACCGACATGTTAATCAATTGTTTTGATAGTCATATTAAAAATGCAAAGATTTGTCATAGAATCGGACAACGAATTTGATGAGGTCTTTGTGATTTGACTGACGCATATTTTCATTTTCCCGTTTTGTCATAATGTTCCGTATTTTCCGAAAACCATGTTCTTGGTCGTACCTGAAATAAAATGTAAAATATTTTTTAAAAAGCTCAATGTGAAATTATGACTCGCTAAAATCACCGCGATCCATGGCGATTTCTTATCAACATTTTTGATTGAGACTGTCACCGCGGTCACCGCGATTCGCCACGGCGACATCACCGCGTTCCACAGTGTTCCACGGTGTATCGCGGTGACTATAGTAGTGTGTCACGCTGGGCTGAATCACGGTGGTGCGTCGCAGAAGGCAGAAATCACGCTAGACGTAGTGTACCGAACTAAATTGAGTAAAAAAGGGTAAACACATGCTTATTTCTGCCCATCAAGATTGAAGAATGCCTAAATCTTCTTTCATCTTCAGAAATACTGGCAAACTATTTTTCTGACGGTTAACTTTAAAGAGAATTGCCTGTTTAAACATAGAATAGGGACGTCACGACTATATTATGTTTCGACAAGGGAGGCAATATTTTCATGATGCGGCTAAAAAAACTGATTTAGTTACTTGCCCTTATATGACATTCAGAATGTCAGCTCGGTCACATGACCTGACAGTCACTTTTCAATTGGTCAGGTGTCAAAAAGGTTGAAATTTTGTTGACAGTCAAAATATGTCTTTCTAGGGTAACAAGAATTTATCGTTGTAGACAAACGTGAGGTATATTAAAATATTATGTTCTTGCATGTAATAGTGGTTGCATGACAACAGATATAGTTTCTAAAGATTCTATACCGATCCAAACTCTCTTTGAAGTTTCTATACCTAGTATTGTAATATAAATTTCTATTTCTGTATCATGTATGTTTCTATAAATCTTTGTACTGGACAATCCTATCACCTGGTTAATGTATTTGTACCTCTAGCTTCAAATGAATTTGATTACTGGTAAATGTAATGTTTTACTTAAGAAATAATTTGTGATTTATCGTTGTTTATCGGCCAATAAACAATTATTTGCAGTTCTGATGCGTAGGAATTAAACTTCGAGGGTGTTAGTCCCAGTGATTTAATAGCCACACATCGGAACGACAAAGAGTTGTTTATTAGTCAGTTTAATTCTAACATGATTTGACATATAGTTTTGCAATTGTAATTGGAACTACTATTTACTATGCCCCATTCAGAATCATGACTGTGTTTTTTGTTGTTTATTGGGTAGTTTAAAGATAATTTTTTTATTTGTCTATAGAAAAATTAGCGAGTATCATGTTAGAATATAAGATACAAGCCCTGTGCAAAATATTGTAGTTTTTTTCCCAATTATGAATTTGTATCCCAAATTATTTCCTGAAATATAACATATAGCAAATGTATTTTGCTCTATTGGACATATTTTACACAGGAAATTTCCATTGAACATGTATCTGGGTATTTTTTTTCAGAAATGGGCCTGTACATTCAATATTATAGCATAAACTTATTTATTTTACAGATGTCTCACTAATATGTCATTTATAAGATGTCTGTAAAATAATAATTTTGTCTTCGTGCGTTCGATTGGTTTCTGTTTACAAAAGGGTAAAATATCAACCATCTTCGCAATATTTACTAATTTAAAACATTTTAATGTAAAAAGACCTTTAAATGAAACCGCCATGGACTAAATGAATTTTAAGAATTTAAGGAATTGGTTTAAATTTTCCCTAAGGAGCTTTGTGAATATTGGCCCTGTTTTCTAAAATGGAGATAAAGGTCGCAGTGGCGTAAAGGACATGGTCTCTGCCTTATCAAAGATCTTACGACACGTTTAAGTTACGTCTGAATTTTGTAGTTTAAAAAAATAGACATTTGTGATCAGTATTTTCCTGAAATAAAAGACATGTGAAAGATACCAAGGAAATTAATAGAATTACTGAAATAAAGTAAATAAAAAATGTTGGTGCTTAGCATTTATGCTTCTTCGAAAATTGTATCGTAATGTAAATATGCCCTACGATGTTTAATAAGACGGGTCCATGGTCTCTGCCTTAAGATTGGGAGGTCGTGAGTTTGATCCCTGTTCGGGAGCATTAGAATGTCCTCTCAAAAGACACCAAGTTCAGGTTCTACCCAGGAACAGGACTCAAACTTGTCTCAATATGCCTCTGGCTTTCAATATAATTGAGCTTAAATAAATGGGTTTAAACTGAACTAAAATGGATTTCAATATTATTGAGCTTAAATAAATGGGTTTTAACTCAATTAAAATGGATACTTCTAAGTGAGGTCTGTGAGTTATAAAAAAACAAATTATACCATATATTTCCTAATAAACACCCCCAGGGGCTTTACATTTTCCCAAGTGTGTTATTTCATCACATGACATTTAAGACCAGTAGCTCTTTCTGCAAACATTTCCTTCAGAGGTATACAGAAACAGGCATTCTACAAGCATTTAAAGATGTTCGCAACAATTTTGTCCACTTTTTTTCCAACAACAGATTTTCTTAAAAATTTGCACAAACGTGTCGATGTATCTTAGAACTAATACAGTCTTAAAAAATAGGGGTCACCAGCCTTGTTACGGAAATATTGGCATTTAAATACACTACCTGTCGAAGCCCTTTTTAGCTCACCTGAGCACAAAGTGCTTATGGTGAGCTTTTGTGATCGCCCGTTGTCCATTGTGTGTGTGCGTGCGTGCGTGTGTGCGTCGTCAACTTTTCATTCAAACAACATCTCTTCCCAAACCGCTTGGCAGATTTTCACCAAACTTCACAGGAATGATCCTTGGGTGGACCTCTTTCAAAGTTGTTCATATCTTTTGGGTCCGCTGAATACGTAGGTCACCAGAGCTAAAAATAGATTTAAAAAGTGAAAACCTTCTATGAAACCGCAAGGCTCAGACCTTTCATATTTGATATGTGACATCCTCTAGAGGTCCTCTACAAAGATTGTTCAAATTATACCCCTGGGGTCAAAACGGGCCACGCCCCGGGGGTCACATGGTTTATATAGAATATATAGTAAAATTACTTTAAAAATCTTTTCCTCTGAAGCCACAAGGCCCAGAGGTTTCATATTTGGTATGTAACATCCTATAGTGGTCCTCTACAAAGATTGTTCAAATGATGTCCCTGGGGTCAAAATGTGCCACGCTGGGGGGGTCTCATGTTTTATATAGAATATATAGCAAAATGACTTTAAAAATCTTCTCTTCTGAAACTGCAAGGCCCAGAGGTTTCATATTTGGTAAGTATCATCCTTCAGTGGTCCTATACAAAGTTTGTTCAAATTATGCCCCTGGGGTCAAAACGGGCCACACCCCAGGGGCCACATGGTTTATATAGCGTATATAGCAAAATGAATTTTAAAATCTCCTCCTCTGAAACGACAAGGCCCAGAGGTTTCATATTTGGTATCTAACATCCTATAGTGGTCCTCTACAAAGATTGTTCAAATTATGCCCCTGGGGTCAAAACTGGCCACGCCCAGGGGGTCACATGGTTTATATAAACTTAAATAGCAAAATGTTTTAAAATCTTCTTCTCTGGAACCGCAAGGCCCAGAGGTTTTGTATTTGGTATTTAAAATCCTTTAGTGGTACTCTACAAAGATTGTTCAAATTATGCTCCATGGATCAAAACAGACCACACCCCATTGGTCACAAGGTTTATATAGACTTAAATAGCGAAATGGCTTTAAAATTCTTCTAAAACCGCAAGGCCTAGAGGTTTCATATTTGATATGTAACATTGTTTAGTGGTCCGCTACAAATAGTGTTCAAATTATGCCCCTGGGGTCAAAACTGGTCACGCCCTGGGGGTCAAATGGTTTATATAGACTTAAATAGCAAAATGACATAAAAATCTTCTCCTGAAACGGCAAGGCCCACAGCTTTCCTATATTTGTAACGTAACATTGCATAGTGGTCCTCTCCAAAGATTGTTCAAATTTTGCCCCTTCGGTCAAATGTGGCCACCCCCCGAGGGGTCACATGGTTTATATAGACTTAAATAGCAAAATGACTTAAAAAATCTTTACCTGAAACTGCAAGGCCCACAGCTTTCCTATATTTGGTGTGTAACATTGCATAGTGGTCCTCTCGAAAGATTGTTCAAATTACGCCCCTGGGGTCAAATCTGACCCCCCCCCCGAGGGGTCACATGGTTTATATAGACTTAAATAGCAAAATGACTTAAAAAATCTTTACCTGAAACTGCAAGGCCCAGAGGTTTGTTCAAGGTTGTTCAACTTATGCCCCTGGGATAAAAATCAGCCATGCCTCGGGGATGCAAATTCTAATTGGGTTACATGGTCTCAGGTGAGCGTCCTAGGGCCCTCAGGGCCATCTTGTTTCGGTTTGTGTGACTAGCCATGTTTAATTATATAAAGCGTTCATATTCAAAGATGGAGATTTTTAAATGCATCTTAGTTTTAATCTTTCTTTTGGCAATATACAAGTACAGTTTAATGATAAACGCGCTTTATCTATAGTTACCATTAAAAAAAAGACTTTTAATGGACACTTAATGACGTTAATTATGCATTTAATATGCCTTTGAAAACATAAATTAATAATCAAATATTTGAATATCTTTTGTTCCAATCGAAAAAATTCTATATACATGTGTCATTTATACTGAAACTTAAACAGTGTTAAAAAATAGGGGTTACCGGCCTTTGTCCGGAAATATTGGGTTTTTAATACGTTACCTGTCGAAGCAACTTTTTTTAGTTTGGATTATTTTATCAATGTTTTAAGTATATGTAGGAGAGCTTTTTTTTCAAACAAGGTTATGGTTCTTTCAACTAATATGTTTTCACATGTCTTATTTGGCAATATACAAGTGTATTTTGATAATAAAAACGCTTTACCTTCATTTACTGTTAAAATAATGAATTTGGCTGGACATTTAGGTAGGTCAAATCATATAATACCTTTTGAAACGTTATTTATTATGCATCAATACATTTTGTTCCAAACGACAAATTTTCTTAAATTTTCGCACATACATGCACCAATGTATGCTTACATCAAAACATTAAAAAAAGAATGGGTCACCAAACTTGTTTGGGAAATATTGGACTTTTAATAGGGTACCTGTGTAGCATTATTCATGTTTCGTGTTTACGTAAACAACGTATCAATTGCCAAAATAGAATGAAGATATTTAATGGATCTTTTTTTAACTAGTTTGTTTGGCAATACATTGTATACGTGTGGTTTTGATAATTATAATGCTTTATGAACTTTTAACCATTGACTGGAACTTAATGACTTACAAAGATTAATATTTATTGATTGAAATTAGTATATTGTAACCTATAAAAACAATAAAGAAATAATGAAGCAAAAGGAGAAATTAACCCAATTATTTTCTTTTTGTTGCAAACGTCTTTAAAGTGAGTGTTTGAAACAATATGAGGGAATTAATTAGGCAGGGAGTTTGGGGTAAATTATTAAAAAGGGTTGGGACCTTATAAGAGAATATGCAGTATTTAAACACATTAAAATGTATAACTTACATCTCATTATTCTGACATAATATGCTACAGACAAAAGCTGGTGTAATTATATGTGTTATCACCTTACACATATTACATATAATTCCACCATAAATTTTATGTTGTATGAGCAGTTCCGTTTCCCTGGTTATTTAGGTTTGTTTTGATGTTTTCCTCTTGGTTTGACACAAATTATCAATGCCATTTACACTAGTAAAGAATTGTTGTTGTTGTTGTTGTTATTATCTTTTAAATTAAATTCCTGTAGTCAGGTTCAGTGTAAAATTATGACAGAATTGATTTAATTTAACTGTACGATGTGTGGTTAAATATTTAATCGAACTGGACCATGTGTGGTTAAATTCCAGTTTGTTTGTTCAATCCAATTATAACAGTACTTTTAGTGAAGTTTTCCATGTCCTAGCGACCACAGTGAATTATTTATGCTGCCTCTGTCTTTATATCTAGCTCAGACGCACATATTTCTTAATTTTATCACGTCCATTCACGCTGTCATTTCAGGATGTTAAAGTCCTGGAGCTATATTCCAGAAACATCTCAAGTGTATCTTAAAATGAGGCACGTCGTGGGAAAACCGGTCTTAATGCATGTGCGTAAAGTGTCATCCCGGATTAGACTGTGCAGTCCGCACAGGCAAATCCGGGATGACACTTCCCACTTTTATGGTATTTTCTGTTTCAAAAAAGTCTCTTCCAAACATATATCCACTGTAGGCAGAAAGTGCCATCCCGGATTAGCATATGCGGACTGACGACACTTTACGCACATGTTTTCCCACGACATGCCTCATTTTAAAATTCCAATATCTTATCCGGCTTTGATTTCAGGACGTGGAGGACTTGGTGGAGGACAAAGAGAAAGTGGAGATCGAGAATCGAGCCCTCATCCAGGCTGTCCAGCAGCTTAGCGCGGGCTCCCACGTGTGAAATGTGACCTCCATGACCTGTGGTATAGTTTCAGCTCAACTGAAGAGCGAAAGTTTTTTTTCCAAAATGTATTTATATGATAATGAGCATTGTGAACAATTACAGGATTTTGTTGTTGTTGTTTTTTACTTAGTGTATACAAAATGTGAATGAGCATGTGGAACAGTTATAGTTAGATCTGTAGTATATTTTCTGACAAGTTTGACTAAGTTGAGGAGCAAAACTATGTTTCTTTATATGCCCCCACAAAGTGGGAGGCATTAAGCATTGCTCTATTCTGTCTGTCCGTCCGTATGTCCCGAAATTTTGTGTGCTCAACTGTTCTTTAACTGCATAATGTGTAGATGATTGTAAGGTAAGGAATTTTGGCTAAGGAATTTTGGCTGTGACCAATTTTGGCAGATTATGGCCGTTTGTTGTTTTTCGCACTATAAACTTTTGTGTGCTCAACTTCTCTTTAACTGCTGGGCCGATTTCGCTCAAACTTTCATAGCTGAAGAACCGTAATGTGTTGATGATCTTAAAGGAAGGACTTTTGGCTGCGACCAATTTTGGCACAATTATGGCCCTTTCATTTTTTCCACTTTAGCATATATATGAAAATAAATGTGTGAAGGCAAAAATTAGTGTTGGCAACAGGCCCTTTGTCTGTGTCCAAACATAAATTGTGGGGGTATCCGTGTCTGTGACACATCTAGTTTTATTTTATTTATTTAAAAATGAGCACTTTAAACACTTATTACAGGCATTTTGGTATATATTTGACATGCATTTTTTTTTACTTTATGAAAAGTGCATTTTAAACAAACCTTATAGGATCTATGGTGTATTATTGTAAAAAGTTCGTGACAACTTCTTTGTGAGAAAGTTTGGAAAGTTTGTGGTTTTTTTTTTGCTATGTACAGTGGAAACCCTTTAAACCGCATCATCTCTAAAAGACAATGGAATCCTTTCTAAACCGGACAAAAGTTCCGGTCCCATTTGATTTTACTATATATTCATTTATTAAAAAATCTCCTCAATACCAGAATCCTCTTAGTTCCGGAAACCGGTCTAACTTCTATCATAATTAGTTATTGTCAAGCACAATTTAACCCCTAAAAACCATTCTGGTCTTTGTTTATCGCACCTCTAGTCTCGTTTTTACGGCAGTTTAATTCTCGCAAAATCAAATCTAAACCGGAAATTGTTCATGGTCCCAAGGGTTTCTACTGTATATGTAAAATTTCGTATTTAACACAATACTTATTTAATCAGTATATTTTTTCAATACATCGGCACAACTTTGTTGGTGATAGTGAGGGCTTTTGCTTAATATATGTAAAAACAAGCATAATACGCAGTAACTAGATTCCAGTAGAAAATGGTGGTTGTATTGTTGTGTTGCATCTCAGTGTCACTAAGTGTTATTACAGATTGTGTATAGTCCTGTATACCTGACCAATTAAGGCTTCTGTATTTCAATATATCTACCAAAGTTTGTAATTGTAAGTAGTGTGCTAGAGTATTTTATATGAGTTATATGTTATTTGCTTTCATACTGCAATGTTGTAAGCTGTAGTAGAGCTCTACATTGTAAGCAGCAGTCCAGAAATATGTTAATAAAATAAAACTTTGCAGAAATCGTTTCTAAAGGACATGTTACCGATCAAAATACAAGATCCGCATTGAAATCGGTAAAATACTAACGTTTTGGTAACTTATCATAACATTATCTGTATGCGATAGCTGTTGATGCCTCTGGAGTACATGTACATTAGTGTGTATTCCGTTTGTTCCAAATGTTTTCGAAAATAGACATTATAAAATGCCTTTCGTAAATAAGAAACAGTTTTCAGTCGAATAAACATCACTAACGTTCATTAGAACTAATTCCAATTTTAGATGTATTGAATTATATTCTTTGGACTGCGGCTTTAACAGTTCTGACAGACTGAAACCAATTAAATTTCTCTCTATATACATAACTACATCCTTGTTTTTCCTCACTACTTTGGGAACGGTACTGGTCAAAGTGGGAAAATTACTGTCATCTTCAACCAAATTGGGAATTTTATCACTTTCAGCAAAAACTGCCAAAAAGAATTATGGTATAAAACTATTAAGTTACATTAAATAAACT
Organism: Congeria kusceri; assembly: GCA_027627225.1. NCBI lineage: Eukaryota > Metazoa > Mollusca > Bivalvia > Myida > Dreissenidae > Congeria > Congeria kusceri. The sequence goes on from CM051024.1 coordinate 44,548,792, forward strand.
CTGAAACAACTTTTCATTCAATTTGAGTCTTTCACATGTACTCGTGTTTTCAGGAGGTAAAATGAAAGTTAAATATAGGTTCATACATATAGTCAGTGTTCATTCTGGGCCGAGTTGCAGGTGGGCCAATGGCTCATCAGCCACCAAATCAGTGCTCCATTTAAGGATTTTCTAAGGGGGGGGGGGGGACCGTCAACCTTTGTGGAAGATTTATCAGTTTGTTCTCCCAAACTTCCAGAAGAAGTATGGCACTATGGGTACAGCCAGATCAACGTATGTTTTCTCGCCCTCATTTTCCACAGTGTTCTCATTTTGCCTAGGAGTTCTGGTGGAAAATTCCAAAGATTTTGTCCCTCAATGCTCTCTTTATCTGCTTTTTGCTTAGACATCGTTTTTTCCTTAATAAAATCAACTTAAACCGCATGTAAATTTCAGACAGCACTGTTAGCAATTTGTGATGATGTAAGCGAGGTCAAATGGCGCGTGACTTTTATCGGCCAATAAAATCACTGGTCAGTGTTTTTTGTCACCTTTGGGGGAAAGGTGGCGGGGCCCTTCAGATGGGGAATTTTACGGCAAAAGGGGATTTTTTTAGAAAAGCATTATTAGTAAATTTACATGTTTATATTCTACTTTTTTTATAAACCATTAATTAATCAATTGTTTTGCTACCAATGATAGCTGCTTTAACTTGGTTTGGTTGATTAGTCAATTTTTGTCCAATTTTGTTCATCTTTTTGTCAAATTACAGCTTCATTGAGGGGAATTTTAAGGTAAATATAGGGGAAAAATATTTACCTTTTAAGCAGGGGAATGGGGCCGAATTTCGGCCCCAAATTGGCCATAAAAAAAACACTGCTAGTTATAAAACAGTGCGCGTGCGGTAGCCTAGCAATGGTTAATTTCCACTATCAATCCGGCTATGCGATGTTTACAATTCGCAATACGATTTTTGATCATTTTCATGCGAAAAAAAATCGCCTGCAAATAGAATTTTCGATGCACCCAAATGGCCCACTGACAGTATTTTTTTTGCGCCCATTCATGATTTTTTTTCCGGGAATCTCGCAAAGGCGCACTGAATGAACACTGTATAGTGAATCTCTTTGGAATCATTTTGGATTATTTTCCCAGATATTTGGGATTTTGTTAACTTCAAATTGGGAACAAAATTAGGAAAATTGGGAAAATTGGATTCTGAAGGTACCTTTTTTAGGGTACCCAGTTTATATACAGGAAAACTCTGTACATATCAGTCAATGTGAACGGTTTATGTTTGCATTATCATATTCTTCTTTGTTTTTGTATTTCGTAAAACATGTGGAAACTTTGTGTTTTCATCTCTACAAAACAGTTATTTACCTGTTTTAGTGAGTGTATTATAATCAGAACTTTAGAATACAGTTTGTTCGGTTGTGCTAATTTTATTTTGTTAAGTTTTTTGTGTCATTTAAGTATAAGACCAGTCTAGTTTAGTTATTACAATGTTTAGAAACACTTGCTGCTGAGCTTTGTTATAGACAGATCACTGTAGTCCTAAAATAAACGTTTCCTCAAATGTCAGTCATCTACAAATTAACCTAGTTTTGTGTCCAGTTGTGGTACTCTTGTATCACCTGTTATAGTTTTAGCCAACTGTTTGTGTATGATAGATGAATGGAAATTCTCCTTCAACTGTAACTAAGGAGTTCCAGTGTTAGCAGCAAAAAAATGGAACCGACTATTACTAGATGTACACTGGTCTGGTACAAATGCTTATAGCTTATGTGTTCAAACATAGTTGCCATTAACTAGCAAATGAATTATTTAGTTATTTGTAAGGATTATTGTAGTCAAGTGCATTGATTTTCATTTAGCAATTAGACTAGAAATTATTTCGTTTTGGACATCCTTAAATATGGAAGAAACTTTACTGTTTAAAAAATGTCCCTGTCTCATGTCATATTCTGCTCTAGTCGTTTTGAAACCTTTATACCTGCTTGAAAATGTATATCTACAACCTGTAGCATTGAAAGTAACAATTTTTAAAGAGGATAATACGCACAATACACATACGTGTAAGTCCTATTATGCCGGCCCGGCTAGCTCAGTTGGTAGAGAGCTGGACTAAAAATCTGAGGATCGTGGGTTCGATTCCCAGCCTGGCCGCATAACTTGTGTGGGGATTGGTCATTAAATTATTTCTACGGCCATTCTCCCCCTACCTCTTATTCAAGTAGGGCAGTTGTCAGTTACTGGCAGAAGTATGTGCACTAAGTACTGGTAAACCAGCTTACCCAGGAAAAGTGTGAGTAGGTTAAACCGCCGTTATATGACTGAAATACTGTTGAATACGGCGAAAAATCCAAACAAACAAGTCCTATTATGGGATATGGTTATAATATAACACTCTATAACAACTCTATTATGATAAAAGGCCTGGCTTGAAATATTTACCGTTTCAATAGGCATCTTAATGATTGTGAAAACTTATTATAAATGATTTTTGAGCAATATTAGATCTGCAAATATTTGGTTTCAATGTACCTGAATTGAATGTTTATTAAAAGGGGTGTACAAATTGTGTGAATAAGGAATCGTCTCCCTTGAATAATTACTTCCCTTGATGTTTGCTTATATTAGTGAACTGGGCCCATATCCACAAAGCTCGTTAGGGAAAACTTAAGTAAATTCCTTAAAATCCTGAAATTCCTTAGGTCTGTGGCTGGTTCATTTAAAGTTTATTTTGTATAAAATGGTTTTAATTTGGTAAAGAATCAACATATACTTGTTATTTTTCCAAATTTCGAATATAATATATATATTTTTACAAGGAAAATTTTATTTGAATTTTTTACTTATATTTGACTTAAGTTAAGATTTTCCTTAGGAGCTTTGTGGAAAAGGCACCATAACTGTATTTATTTATATACTGTAACTGCATATATTATTACTTGATGTTCCACTTTTTTTCTGGTTTAGAATATGATATTTTAGTGTGATTGATTTGTAAATACACATGTACATAAACTATTTATTCTATATTTATGAAGCGTTTTCTATAAATGGACCAGTTGTTTGCTATAGATATTTTGCAGTGCTATTGTTAGGGTGTTTTTATGAATATAATTGGAACATTCATTAGCAATATTAGAAATATGTGTTTGTTATTTATGTTCTTGCATGTATTTTTAAGATGTTGACAAGGCATATATTTGAGGCTTGTCATGGGAAAACCGGGCTTAATGCATGTGCGGATTGCACAGGCTGATCTGGGACGACACTTTACCTACCTGCATTAAGCCCGTTTTTTCTTCGACACTCCTCATTTTAAATTTAAGAAAATACAACAAACAATGCATAATTTGGAAAGATCAAACAACACCGAAACTAGCTAAAGCTCTGTTTGACCATTTAAAAGTTCTAGTTTGCAATGAGCTTTCAGATATATTTGTATTGCCAATTAATGGATCTATGGTATAACAAACATCATGGTTTAAAATACAACATAATTTTGTATTGTATTATTGTTGTAATTTTCTAAAATTAGTATAAATATATTGCAAAAATTCATAGTAATCTAAAGCTTTAATATCATTCAAGCTTTAAAATGTCTTGCGATATTTCTTTAGTTCAAACTACACAATTAAGCATGTGTTCATTATTTTAGGTAAGCTCAATGTAGTGAGGTTAGTTGCTGAAAGGTTGGTTTTGGCCAAATTGCTACACGGTATTTTTTTTCACAATCTAGAATGTGGTTTGTGTGTGCTTAGAAAGCATTTCACATGGTTGTGTTCATATTTATTGTCTTCTATAGATGGAAGCCGCTGATATGTTGACGTTTTTAAGTCGTTATGTTTTGACACCATTTACTATTTTTGGAGCTATATTTTGCAGCATAATATTATGTTGGAAAAAAAACACACATTTGTGCTAGTGATCCATCAGTCTAAGAATAGAGGTCTGTGTCCGTGAAGAGATTTATTTGAGGTGTGTCGTGGGAAAACCGGGCTTAATGCATGTGCGTAAAGTGTCGTCCCGGATCAGCCGGTGCAGTCCGCACAGACTAATTCAGGACGGCACTTTCCGCCTACAGTGGATTTATGTGTAGAAGAGATTTCTTTGAAACAGAAAACACCATAAAAGCGAAAGTGTAGTCCCAGACACTTTACGTACATGCATTAAGCCCAGTTTTCCCACTATGTGCCTCATTTATTGAATGGCATTAACGTTAAAATCTGATCAAATACAGTTTGTTGCTGTTTGTTCTTTATCCAATCAAACATATTTCTGTATCAAAATTATTTGTATCTTTCAATTGGGAACAAATTTGATTTCTGTTCATTTATGTGCTATGATTGTATTAATAGTTTAATTTTATATTGTAAAAGCGTAATCAGAAAGTTTAATTTATCTTCAAGATTGGTTGATATTTTATTGTTAGAGCTGAATGGTTCACTATATTTTTGCTAGAGCATGCGAGTACATTTTTGAGTTTGTTATGTGAAATAATTTCTAGCATGTACAAAATGTAAACTCTCATAAAGAGCATTGTTACAAGGGGTCAAGTATAAATAAATAAATATTTTGAACGGTCTTAACGTTTCCATATTGACATTCCTTGTTAAAAATGAAATTGAATATGATATTTATGATTTCAAGGTTTTCATGGTACGCAAACATAATAGTGTTCAAAAGCTCGGTGAAGACTGTGCAACTTTTGTATGCTGTTTTAATAGACATGTGTTTTTGTGTAAATTGTGACATTTATAATGTGTTGTTGATTGGGACATAAACGTATTTAGTATCTGTCCACTCTTATATCACAGCTGTCTATCACAATAATACAATATCTCCACAATTTTTGTGTGTAAGTAATCTCAAGCTGTATTTATTTGCTGCCATGCAAAATCAAACCATTGTTTTTTATTGTACAAATTTTATAACATGGACCTTTGTAAAAAAAAAAAACATGATAAAAAATAAAACACATAACAAAAATTATTACTGGTATTTGTGTATGGCAAAAAAAATCATATGTATACTTGTTCTCCTTTTGATGAATTCTTTAAAAGAACAACAATTAGTTCATTTTGGCTTTAAATTATGCATACAATGTTTATGCTTTTTATTTTTCTTGCTTTTACTTTTAAGAAAGCTACTTGAAGAAAATTGTTTTGAAAAGAAGCTTTAGGAATAATTTGCCAGTGCTTGTTGCCAAAGCTGTATACCTACTGGTAATGCGGTATGTAGCTTCACTATACTGTTTTTCACATTTCAATAACATTACCTTTGGGAGTATCTGTTATAATAGGATTGAAAAAAATAAACAAAGATTTGCTGGGTCCTTTTGAAAACAATTTGTATCCCAGATTCAGCTTTTGGCCTGGTAAATCAGTTATATTACACTTTCTTAAAAGTATATGTGGCGCGTCGTGGGAAAACCGGACTTAATGCATGTGCGTAAAGTGTCGTCCGGATTAGCCTGTGCAGTCTGCACAGGCTAATCCAGGACTGAACTTTCCGCCTACAGTGGATTTATGTTTAGAAGAGACTTCCTTGAAACAGAAAATACCATAAAAGCAGAAAGTGCAGTCCGCACAGGCTAATCCGTGACGGCACTTTATGCCATGCATTAAGTCCGGTTTTCCCACGACGCGCCTCATATGTTTTATTTTACTGGTAATTAATTTATTTTACTATAATTTTTTATTTATCCAAATTTGTTTTTCCATGTTTGATAGTCATCTTTTAACAATCGTTTGCCGAATTGGCTGTTCTATTTTTTGTTTCACTTTGCTCCTGTCTGTTAGTTATTATCCAAATGAAAACTTCAAATTTTTGAAGAAATTAGTATATCTACTTTAAATTATTATTAATGTGACATTTCAATAAAATTATAAAATGAGGCGTGTCGAGGGAAAAATTGGCTTAATGCACGTGCGTAAAGTGTCATCCCGGATCAGCCTGTGTGGACGGAACTTTCAGCTCTTATGGTATTTTCTGTTTTAAGGAAGTCTGTTCTAAACATAAATCCACTGTAGGCGGAAAGTGTCATCCCGGCTTAGCCTGTGCGGACTGCACAGGTTTAGCCGGGACGACACTATATGCATATGCATTTAGCCCGGTTTTCCTACGACATGCCTCAAATTATTATTGCAGTGACAATGTTTTTTTTTCGCAACATTGATAAAAAAGTTTACAATAGTTGCATGGTTCATTTGTACTTATTGAGTGAATTATCAGAGTGAAAAGGTATTGAACCTGTTGGTAAATTATGTTTATAATAACGGCACATTTTAGTTCATGCCAGTTCATTTGTACTTAAAATGCTGAGAAAAATGGTAGTGCTAAATCAATTTTATGATTACACGTATAATTATGGTATATATAATGAAATAAATGTATTTGTTTGTTAATGGGTTTTATTTATTCACTATTATTGTGTGGTGATGAGTTATTATTATAGTATTAAGAACCGCTAGTTACATTTTTTTTTTTTATACTTAGTCGCTTAGAGGACTCTAAATTGTTGTGTTATTGTTGTTATTTTTATTATTACATGTAATGGTTGCAAAATTTGAAAGGTTCAATTTAGGGGTTACTTATGTCGGCGGCGGCGGCGGCCCCTTTCGCTTGTCCGTAGCATAACTCTTAGACTATAAAAGCTATCAACATGAAACTTCATAGGTAGATAGATCTCATTGAGGGTAAGTGCAGTGCACAAGAACCGTTACTCTTCACCTCATACTTTTGGAGTTATTGCCCTTCGTTTATATTCATACTTAATTTTTGTCCGGAGCATAACTCTAAGACTATGAAAGCTATCAACTTGAAACTTCATAGGTAGATAGATCTCATTGAGGAGAAGTGCAGTGCACAAGAACCGTTACTCTGCATCACATACTTTTGGAGTTATCGCCCTTTGTTTATTTTCATACTTAATTTTTGTCCGAAGCATGACTCTAAGACTATGAAAGCTATCAACTTGAAACTTCATAGGTAGATAGATCTCATTGAGGAGAAGTGCAGAGCACAAGAACCGTTACTCTGCACCTCATACTTTCGGAGTTATTGCCCTTTGTAAATTTTCATACTTATTTTTGTGTCGCATTTTTGGTTTTAATTAGTCTTTTCTTTGCAATTAGCCAGAGTGCAGTGCCTTTGAAGATTTCAATAAATCTGTTTAAAAAATTGAGCATTAACCTTAAGTGCTTCTTTCTTTGGATTTGTTTCGAAAGTCTGTACGCGTTTTATTCCAGGTACAATAGAAGCTTCAAGCATGAGGCTTGAATATTCAGAGATACAAGATCATTGACTTAAGAAAATGTAGGTATCACAAAGTTTAATTGTTTTGTTTCGTGTACTGTCTGTATAAACTGTATGGCTCCAGTTTCCTAGTTACACAAATAGCATATGGGCGCAGCAGGAATGACAGTTATTTACATTTTTAGATTAAAGGAAAATAAATTTACTAATTTAGCAGAAATGGAAAAAAACTATTAAATTTCTAATAAGTACTGTGTCCGGAAGTGATTTTTAAATGCTCAATAATGTTACCTTTGGAATAGTTACTATTGCATTAAAATATGAGACTGTCAATGCTTCTTACAATGCAGTTGACATCAATTCCTTAAGAAATAAATTACTCAGTATTGTTATTTACTAATATATTTATCCTTAATGTATTATATATCAATTTTTTTTAAACTATGACTACAAAATACAGGTATTTTTTAAGGACAGGGGTCCAGATAAGAATTTTTTGGAATTTAATAAGAACTCACTAAAATAATAAAAATAGAGTAATCAGTTTTTTCTTTTTGTATTTTTACAACTGGAACAAAATATAATTGAGGAACAAGAAGAAACCTTTATACTGTTGTTTTTTTAGATAAATCAGAGCAGTTGTAAATGTTCAATACTCTGAAATTTTGAACAAAAAACACTACTACAAAATTGATATTTAGAAAAACAACTTGAAACATTTTAAACTAAATCAACAGTTCAAACTTCTGGTACATTGAACGGTATTATGTATATTGTATTGTCATGGAATCCGTCAAATCTGTTTGGTCTCCTTGCAATAAATACAAAACAATGGTACCAACTTCTTCCATAAGCCAATGGAACTTTTCTTTGCACGTAATAAGTGTTTTCTCTGTGACCTTAGTGCCATCATGTTTCTTGGCAGTCTTGTTTTCTACTTGTTCAACTGTTTTACTGACCACAAAAGTACTTGCTTATAGGTAACTTGTACAGACAACTGCTTGGATACTTCATAATTCCGCATTGACTTATATTCCACATAATTTGGCAGCTGATTTCGGCGTCCTCTATTAGCTAGCTTTTTGTTTAGATTCTTTGTTTACATAGGCCATAATTTTGAATTTGAGTAAATCATAATTTCAGGGAGTATCTTATACTCCCAGAACTTATTTTTATTGAGTATTTTATCATTTTTAATGAGTAAAATACTCAGATACTCCCCTTATCTGGACCCCTGTAAGGATATAGTCAACTGCATTGTACCATGGGTGTACCTCCTCGAACCATCCTGCCAGCAACTCGGAAGCCAGCCAGGTCGATCTCAGACATGACGTGGCTCAACTGTGTCTTTCTCAGAAAATGTTGAAATAAGGCTTGTGTAGACAATAACTTAAGGTGTGCAAGGTGTACTTTGCGACATAATCGCTCATATTTCACGTAAGCTATCCGGCGTCAGGCGACACATCCGACTCGCTGAGTTCTAGTTGTGGCTAGTTGTTTTTACAATTTCACATTACAATTTCACATTACAATTTCACATGTTGCTATTTTTCAGTCTATATCTTCTTAATTTCTTTCCATATTTCATGCAATGTACCATTTCTCTATGTTAAACTCGTACGTTCCGCTCGTAAGTGACACTAAGTGCTCCTCTAGGTCCATAGTGGTGGCATTATCGTCATTATACGTTTATATTTGTATATCACACCAAGTTTTCTTTTTGATCTGAGTATGTACTTTTATCCGTGTCTGTATCTTTTCCAGCAATGTAATACTTATTTTTGCATTGTTAAAATTATTAAGACAATTACTAGGTTGTTTGGTAGTTATAAAATATTTAAAAAAATAATTGTGGATAATAATAATTTTTATATTTGAACATAATTATTATTGTTGATTTTTTCTCTCTCTGTTTTGCAGAAACATGATGTTTTCTTTATAATTAACTATTTTTATGGATTTTTTCTGTTAGCATAATTGATGTGTTTTTCTTCTGTTCATTTACAAAAATACAGACTTTGGAATTGTACGTCGCCTCCATATTGTTTGCTAAATGTGGCGAGAAACAGATATGGCTGCTCATCACGCAAATGGCCATGGTTGTTATGCAGGTTGCCAAGATTACCATGCATATGGCAAAGATTAGTTTGAAAATGTCATTCTTAATGTAATCCATTATGTAGCATAATATAGTCGCACATTCCATGACATGAAATGGGTAACATTGTTTACTGGTAAGTAACTCTAGAATAATAAACGTTAAATATTTTTACAGATATTGTTTATGTTAGTGTTTTATCATGATTTAATATCTATTTACTGTATTATACATCAATACTTCAAAGTTTTATTTTAAGATGAGAGTATTTAAGCATCTGTTGGTGTTGTCTTTATTTGTATGGAGAAAACTTGGAATTATTATGCCCCCCATCAAAGATGGCGGGGTATATTTATTTGCTAATGTCGGTCAATATGTCAGTCGGTAGATCAATTTCAAGTTTGATAATCAGCCAAAATGCTCCAGGAATTGTAGAGTTATGGCCCTTAAATTATCTAAAATTGACCTTATTAGCCATTTCCGAACTCTAAGTCAACAGTTTTTATCCGCTCTTCACCAAATCTTTGTGTGCATAATATCTCGGTCCAGTTTGACACCCGACCAAATCGTTCCAGGAACTAAGGAGTTATGGCCCTTGATTTATCTAATACCAGGAACTAAGGAGTTATGGCCCTTGATTTATCTAATTTTTGCCCATTTTAGCAGTTTTTAGCTCCCTAAGTCTAACAGTTTTCACTCGATCTTCAACAAACTTGATACTTTAAAGATTGCTTTTAACCTAGAGGGGGTGTACCAGTTTTACAAACAGCTTTTGTTAAGATAAGCTGGAAATGTAAGTTGCAGTTCAAATTTCGTCCCATGCTTTGGTTTTTGTGTCAGTGAAACTAATAAGGTAGGGTAAAGGCACACACAGACCCATATATAGTTCAGCTAAGGGACAGAAAAACTAAACATATGATAGTGCTGCAACTACCTGTAGTTATAGAACTTTATGGTTTGTACTGGATTTATAGACACTCGATTAGCCACAGAGTTCATATATAAAATCCCATTTTTTTCAATTGACGAAAGACATTTAGGAAGTACAATGTATAATTGGTACAATTTTCTATTTTAGTAAGATCAAATGATTTCTGATTTGTAATTCTGATTGTTTACATCTAAACATTTAGGCAAACATTCTCAGATCCTTTGTGTTTAAATTGGCTTGTCAAACACTGAGAGTAAAATATTGGATAATAAACTATTTCTCCAATTTTAGTTGGAAGATTAACAATTTCAATATAAATACTGTACTTTTGAAGCCTTATGCAGTTTAAAAGTCAATTGTGTATTTTCAAGGACATGTTCGAAAAAAGGAATGCTATTACTTTCAAGCGCTTGTGACATTTGTCATCCATAACACTGAGAGTGACTTAACTCATTTTGGTTGGCAATATGGAATAGGCACACAATATTTGAAAGATTTCATTGGATGTATTGACATTTTGCAGTATTGTGTTGTTGGTTTTATATTGTGTACATTACATTATTGGGGTAAAAAAAAATCACATTTAGTGTATGGAATGTGTAGATTAAATAGCTGCTATTTTGTGTTGATAATCATGTATCTGAGACTACATAATTTTGTTGTTATTTCTTAAGAAATAAAGATTGAACCTTGTATAATGTTAAAAATTACTGTAGGTACTGTATTATCTCTTAAATCACTATTGGTGGTACTTATTTAATAAATGTATTATTATATGTAGCGCAATAACTTACCAATAGCAAACTGGTTCATTTATTGTTTTGCAATTAGTAGGCTTTTGCGTTTAAGGGACCTTCATTATTGTGCTTTGTTATCGTTTTTTTCTAGGCCCATAGACTGTGAATATTTTAAATATTATACCCAGTCTTAGAAATTAGCCAATTAAAACCATATCAAATGAAACAAGCAGTTTCATTGGTCGTTATTTAAGGTATAGACTATTGGTCAATATTGAAGTTTAGACTATTGCTCAATATTGATGTTTATACTATATTGGTCTTTATTTAAGGTACAGTATAGACTATTGGTCAGTATTGAAGTATAGACTACTGGTCACTATTGAAGTTCAAACCTTTGGTCCCTCTTGAAGTTTAGACTATTTGTCAGTATTGAAGTTTAGACTATTGGTCAGTATTGAAATTTAGACTATTGGTCAATATTGAAGTTTAGACTATTGGTCAATATTGAAGTTTAGACTATTGGTCAATATTGAAGTTGAGACTTCTGGTCCCTCTTGAAGTTTAGGATATTGGTCAATATTGAAGTTTAGACTATTGGTCAATATTGAAGTTTATACTATATTGGTCTTTATTTAAGGTATAGACTATTGGTCAGTATTGAAGTGTAGACTACTGGTCAATATTGAAGTATAGTCTATTGGTCTTTATTTAAGGTATAGACTATTGGTCAGTATTGAAGTGTAGACTGCTGGTCAATATTGAAGTATAGTCTATTGGTCTTTATTTAAGGTATAGACTATTGGTCAGTATTGAAGTTAAGACTATTGGTCAATATTGAAGTTTAGACTATATTGGTCTTAATTTAAGGTATAGACTATTGGTCAGTATTGAAGTATAGACTACTGGTCAATATTGACGTATAGTCTATTGGTCTTATTTAAGGTATAGACTATTGGTCAATATTGAAGTTTAGACTATTGGTCAGTATTGAAGTTTAGACCATTGGTCAGTATTGAAGTTTAGGATATTGGTAAATTTAGGTATCTAAGACAATTACTGGCATACAATATTTAAGTTAAGACTTAGTTTGAGATTGAGAACTTTTATAGTCTTTAGGCTATAACTGTAAATCAAAGGAGCTTTAATGATAATATTTAGGCATTTTATTGATTTTTTCGGAGAGACACACCAAGACTCTTAGTCTTTGCTTGGTGTTGTTAGTGCATTCCTCGTCGTGATGGACACAATACAAAGTTCGGGAGACCAGTTGGTTGTGAGCTATGTTACACATGTTTATATATTGTAAATGTTATAACAGATACGATAATAAATGTTTTCATTGGAGACGTCAGTGCGTTTGGTTTACTTGGCTCGGTTGTGTTTTATGTTGTTGCTTAATGTACAAGGTAATGAAACCCCAGTGGCATTCGCAGTAACAAAACTTATTAACAACTAAGGCTTTTATATTATTATTTTAGAGCAAAGAAAGCTAAACCTATATGAACTTGCAAATTCAATCAAAATCCTGCGAAATCACTACATTTCTAGTAATATCCTATTTGACATGCTAGTTGCCAATTGTCCATATGCTATTTCTATTGTAAATTCAAAATGCATTTCGCAAGCTTTACCACAGTAGTTTGTGTTATCTAGGTTAACTGATAAACATGTGATATACGAGTGAAGTGATTGGATTAAACACTAGGCCTTTTTCAAAATTTGAGGCGCGTGGTGGGAAAACCGGTCTTAATGCATGTGCGTAAAGTGTCGTCCCGGATTAGCCTGTGCACTCCGCACAGGCTAATCCATGTTGGCGCTTTCCGCTTTAATGGTATTTTCTGTTTCAAGGAAGTCTCTTCTCACCATAAATCCACTATAGGCGGAAAGTGCCGTCCTGGATCAGCCTGTGCAGTCCGCACAGGCTGCTCCGGGACGACATTTTACGCACATGCATTAAGCCCGGTTTTCTCACGACGCGCCTCATTTGCATCGTCAGATATCTGTGGAAACATACTGGGGGAGTGGCATTGCCTCTGCTATGGATGTTCAACAGGCATCGAGGTCTGTGATCTCAATTATTCACCCCTGCAGGTTTTCTCAAATACTTTGGCGACAAAGCCTCACTGTATAAGAGACCATTTCTATGAGATGGATGTATTTCTTGGACTTGTACTATCATCTTTTCTTTATTTGACAGATCTGGATGACAGTTTGCAATACCATTGCCAATACTTGAGACCATGTCAGCTATCTTTGAATATACATGTTGTGACCCGACGCCACTTGGACATTTCTGTATATTCCAGTTCCGAAGTTCACCCCAGTATTTCAGTATTTATTAAACAAATCTGGATACCAGTTGAGAATTTCTGCAATAACATATGGGAATCTTTGAAACAAGTGATTTTGATAAACGTATCATTAAATTGTTTAATTGAGCACATGGTGTATGCATATTTGTGCGCATCTTTTCAAACAGAAAAAATGTATCTTCAGAAGAGATGTTAGTTTTGACCCGTCAAGGTTTAAGATCGGATGAAATATGTTGGACATATAGAGTGGAAACTGCTAAAAAGGCCAATTTTAAATAAATCAAGGGCCATAGCTCTGGGGCGATTTTTTTAAATATCGAACGAGGCTTAGATATGCCCTCAAACATTTTAATAAAGTTTGGTAAAGATCGGATGAAAGCTGTCAGACTTGGAGAGTGGAAACAGCTAAAAAGGCTAATGATAATTCAAGGGCCATAACTCCACTGTTCCTGGGGCGATTTGGTTGATTATTGAACTTGATCGAGATATTATTCCCACAAACATTTTTATAAAGTTTGGTGAAGATTTGATAAAAACTGCTGGACTTTGAGAGTGGAACGAAATTGGTATACCTACTGACAGACCAGTATACCTCGCCATCTTTGATGGGGGCCATAATAAACAAGCAGTTATAGCTTTAACCACTTACCAGGACCAGACATGATACATTCATTACGTTTTCCATGCATTTTAGTTAAAACATACATTTTGGCATATATAAAACAGAAGACTGTCCACATATTTAATATTTATGTTCAATAATATGAAAACATGCATACACAAGAATAGTACATGTAATCACTGATATGCTGTCACTAACACGTGAATCACAAAAGTCATATGTACGATTAAACCCACTGGTAAATACACAATCATAAAAGTTTCTTTAAAACAACGATATAACTTTATACACATTTGCACCGTTGTTTGATATTAAAAGACTAATTTGCACATTTTCCCGACATTTTCCAGCTGTAGCTATATTATCAGGTCAATGTATCCGGTACATAAATGTAATAAATTGTTATCTAATTACTTATCATAAGAACATTGATATAATGTGAAAACTAATGCCTGTGCAATCCGGTGTCCAAAAATGATAATCAGCATGTCAAATTTGAAAGATGAAACTTAAAACTGAAGAATGCTATACTTTCTAAATTCAAGGACAATGACTCAGCATAGAATGATAGATCTAAATATTCCTGGGTATAAATTTTTATATATTTCGATTTTAAACCCTTCAGTTCTTAGAACAATGTAAGTCATATGTCTTGTGGTCAACAGTTTGGAAATCTTGTAAAAATGTTGAAAATTCAAGATCCCAAATAATTATTTTATTTCATTTCAAACACTTTACAATCTTTTTAGCTCAAAATTAATGTAGAAAATTCAAGATCCAAAATAATCCTTTATTTTAACCAATTAAAAATCTTTAAGCTCAAATGTTGAAAATTTAAGATCCAAAAGAATCTTTAAGCTCAATCAGTTTTAACATTTACTTCAAAATCAGATTCGATGGCATTCTCACAGATTTGTCACTTTCATACATACTGACAAACAACACAGACTGGCATACATATGTAGATGAAAATAATGAATGACAAACAATATTAAGAATACAACTTGGATTCAATAATATTAAGCTCACATAAACATTAAAAATAAAAATTAAGTAAAAATAAAAGGACGGCATCAAAGCTAATACTACAGGGTAGCGGTCAATTCTTGAACCAAGTTAGGATTCTATTTTTTAACAAGATGTTGTCTTGGACAAAGTTGGATAAAATATAATGTACTGAAATTACTTTCACCCCATATACAGTAATGTCTTGAAAAATATTCAAGATCATAAAAAAACACATCATAA
This sequence comes from Congeria kusceri, assembly GCA_027627225.1. Lineage (NCBI taxonomy): Eukaryota > Metazoa > Mollusca > Bivalvia > Myida > Dreissenidae > Congeria > Congeria kusceri. The sequence continues at coordinate 44,563,991 of CM051024.1, forward strand.
CGTTGACTTTTCTTGAGACAACATGTTTCTGGTACATACAAATTTCAATGAGCTATTACAAAAACCATATATACTGGTATATATGTGATTGCTGATCACCTTTTGTTCAGGCTCATTTTTAACTTGAGTATTCAGGGGTGGCAACTCTGCAGATTTCAAGGGTTGCAACTCTGTAGAGTATTAAGGGTCAACAACTCTGAAAAATATCAAATGGTGACAACTCTGATATTTTGGTAAAATTGAATCAAGCAATCAAGGTGTCTTGGCCCTTTTCAACAACATGAAATCCATGCAATTGAAGGAGTTCTCACTGCCAATGCTGGAAATGGAACAAGAGGGTGTGTAAGCTAACAAATAGGGGCCTTTTCTCTACATTATTAAAGGATGCAAGCAAATCTCAGATTGAGGGTGGGGGTTGCAGCCATTCATCTGGATGAATGTTTTTGTTTTGTTTATACATGGCAGAAATATCTTAACTGTTAATAACAGCACTCTTGGGCGTGGGTATCCAACCATTACTTCAGCGAGCGGCAGATTAGTATTGTTACCTTCCAAAGTGCCAAGTTTTTTGGACTGCTAAAACTTTTTAAGACATTAATACAACATAAAGGGGGAAAAGCCCAATAATACGAGAGGGGGGGGGGGTGAGGGCTGGGAGGGGGAAAGGTCTAGGAGGGGGCTTATATATACAGAGACATGCCACGGTTCTTGTACTTAATCAAAATATCAAATAACAGGAACATCACTGTGTAACATTTTATCCTTGCACAAAGCAACACAGTGTTAAAAGAAACTGTCGATAATAAAATAAATGAGGGTTAAAATAAAATAACTACTTTCCTATTCTGAGGTCATGTAGCTGGACGAATTGCGATATTTGAAGAATGTTCAATGTATCACACTTTTCATAGAAAATAAAACACATACTATGTAATAATATACGCTATAAATAAACTGTATATGGAGCAATTTGTTGTAAACAAAAATACAACACAGATGGAAATACAATAATAAACACAATCACAGAAAATACATGACTGTTGTTATTTGATTAATATATATTACTTGAATACATGTATATACAGAATTTACATCCAAATGGTTGTGTTTCAATACCGCTACAACGGTAGCCATAGTGAAAACAGTATAACAGTAAATATGTACACTGTAAAGCTTTAACATCACTAGAACTCTGCGAGTCGGATGTGTCACCTAACAGGGCACAACTCAAGTATGATATGAGCAGTTATGCCAAAAACCGAAATTGACCTTCAAATTATGCCTACTAACGCTTCCATGAAGTTTCATAAAGATTGAACAAAAACTGTTAAAGTTATTGTCTGCACAAGCCTTAATTGAATGATTAAACAAAAAAAGGGGGCATAACTCAAGTACGATTAAGAGCAATTATGTTCAAAATCAAACTTGACCTTCCCTTTATGCCTACTAACACTTCAATAAAGTTTCATAATAATAGCACAAAAACTTCTCAAGTTATTGTCGACACAAACTGAAAGTGACGCTGCCACAAACGCCGCCGCCGCCGCCAAAAGTAATCCCTATATGTTGCCTTTTCAGGTAACACAAAAACTGAATGAACAATTAAAAACGAAAAGCTGGCTGGTAGAATTTTACATAATTCTGAATACAACTGGATATTAAAATGCAAGAACTAGATATGTTTTACGCATCCTTTAAATAATGTTTGTTGTAAACATTTTTTGCAACAGATCTGCAAAGGATCACAAAATACTTGATAAGGAAACAAACATTAATAATTAGATATAGACAGCATGGGCACTGAGTAAAAAAATCATTTATAAACTGTCGCCACAACCTCTCAATACGACAACAGAAGACGATGAGACAAAAGTACTAAACATGCGGCAATGACATACTCTGTGAAGTTGATTCTGATGTAAAGCTAGGCTGATAAATAAGCAGTTTTAGACAGAGCAAAAGAAACACACATAGTGCACAAAAAACACTTTTGATGACCACTAATGATCAACATATGAGGGGCGTCGTGAGAAAACCGGTCTTAATGCGTGTGCGTAAAGTGTCGTCCCGGGACGGCACTTTCCACTTGTATGGTATTTTCTGTTTCAGAAAGTCTCTTCTAACCATAAATCCACTTTAGGCGGAAAGTGCCGTCCTGGATCAGCCTGTGCGGACTGCACAGGCTGATCCGGGACGACACTTTACGCACATGCATTAAGCCCCGTTTTTTTCCCACGATGCGCCTCATATACTTCAGCATTTGGTTTACCTCTACTGCCAGTCTTATTTATCTACTCAACAAAGTAACAATTTTTACATAGACATTTTTATATCAATGAACACTAAAATACACACTGTTATCGCCAAAACGCTAACAACTGTAAAACCTGTACTACAAAAATTAAGGCCAACAAAAATAAATTGTGTGTTTCAGGCAATGGTCTCAAACAAGTTAGGTATACTCAGGATTGAGTTGTCGTTTTTTGTTAAACTTTTTTTTTAAAGACACATTTTGGTAAAAAAACATTCACAATTATCAAAATCTGTTGAATACGGATTTCACGGAAAACAATCGTCGCTAAAAACTTTAGGGTCTGGTTTTTGTACTAGGTAGGGTCACTTTGCCCGAAACACAGAATTATTTTTGTTGGCCTGATCGATAAACAACCATTACCATTTCAAAACTATGTAATGTTCAAATATCTGTTCAACACATTGCATTTCTCATTAAGGTCTACACTAAACATGTATGCACAAGTATACTGATATGTTCCATTTTGAATCCCATAAGATATGACATTATGATGGAATCTTTAATGAGTAAGTGACATGGTCCCATCAATAACAATACACGGACAATATTATCAAACAATAACACAGCGTCTACAAAAATACAATTCTGTCAACTGTAACCAGAAAAAAAAACTTTAGATTTTTGTTTATAATAAACAATTTAATTATGTTTAAAATTAATTATGACTACAATTTTAAAACTGAAATTCTAGAATCTGTATGACATTAGCACAAGGGCAGCGGAATGTACATTTGGTAGAACTCACACAATTAACCAAAATGAAGTCCAGAGTTCCAATGGTTATTGCTTATAATATTACGTAACAATTCTGACATCTTTAACAATAAACTGCGCTGTATCCAGCTTTTGGAACCAGTTTCTGTAATGAGAAAATGGTGATTTTTTTTACAATAAACTGCGCTGTATCCAGTTTTTGGAACCAGCTTCTGTAATGAGAAAATGGTGATTTTTTTCTCCTTTATTGTTGATTGCACTCATCGCAGCAATGCATTCTGGGCAAGTGGCAATGACACAGCAAAATATTGGTACGGCAGAAACTTCTACATTCCCGTCAACACTGAAAGCTCTGTTTTGACACTAGTTTTTAATGAAGATATGAATACAATATGCACTATTATCCTGATAACTGTTTATATCACCTTGACAACGCTTTTTTTCAACAATTTACGCACTGGATTCTTGTCAGACATTACTATGTCAGGTGGGTGGGGTATATTATTCGCAGGCAAGCTTGCTGTCAAAACTGCTTAGAGCTATTCCGAAGGCTTGTAACGCGCACATTGGATAGTTAAAGTCCATCGTAAACACGTCTTCTGCTACGCGACCGAACTGCATCACAATATAGTCCACTGAAAATGAGAGGAACAACATACATTAATAAATATATCACAAATATATTGCATCATTTATACAGACTGGAATTCCAAAACTATTAAAGAGAGTACAGAAATGTTATTCCAAAACTATTAACGAAAGTACGTAAATGTTTAAGCTAAAAATTACTGAAAATCACCACAACATACCCATTCCAAAATACCAGTGAAATGTCCAGGAAAGCCTAGATCATTGAGCACATTTCAAATTTAATACAATCATAAAATCATATTCATTTTAGAATCAAATACAGGAAATTATACTGAACAAGAAATGTTTGTAAAACATGTATGCCCCCCGACTTGCAGCCAAGTCATCAATATGTGCAATTGTTAAGAGATTTTTTAAATATTGTATGTGCACATTAACACATGGGGAGGAAATTTAAGTTGATGCTTTAGAAAGTAAATATAAAGCTGAAAGAAAGATAGAGTATAATTATGGATTTATTTTTACACTCTATTATATAAGGATACCTGTTTTCTGTTTGATTTAAACATTAAATAGGCCAAAACATCTCTAGATATCCTGCGCGGAAACAAAAAGGTCTATGGAAAAACAGTTTTCATGTTACAAGCCCCTGTGACCTTTGACCTGTTGACCTCAAGATTGATAGGCGTCTTCTTTTCATCCCGAGTAACCAGCATACCAACTTGGATAATCGTAGGTCGAAGCGTATTCTATATATCATGCGGTAATGAAATGGTTTACAGAGGAAACTGTTTTCATGTTACAAGCCTCTGTCACCTTGACCTTTGACCTGTTGACCTCAAAATTGATAGGCGTCTTTCTTTCCTCCCAAGTAACCAGCATACCAACTTAAATGATCGTAGGTCAAAGAGTTCTCTAGATATTGTGCGGAAACGAATTTCATGTTACAAGCCCCTGTGACCTTGAGCTTTGACCTGTTGACCTCAAAATCAATAGGCGTCTTCCTTTCCTCCCAAGTAACCAGCATACCAACTTAAATGATCGTAGGTCAAAGCGTTCTCTAGATATCGTGCAATAATGAAATGGTCTACGAACAGACTGACCGACCATCCGACCGACCGACGGACAGGTGCAAAGCAATATACCCCCACTTCTTCGAAGGGGGGCATAAAAATACAAATATCCTCTACACTTACTGTCGTTATCATGAACAATCTGGAAATTCTTCACGGAGGCCTGCGTGACGCGTCCATGGAAGTTCAACACATACGACTGGGTCTCTGTGGGAGAGAAAACAAAAGAAATGTTTTATTTTGTGAAATCAATTTTTAATCTAAAGTCTCTCATTTTAATCTAAAGTCTCTCATTTATTTTAACAGGGTTACAATCTGTATGCTTTTAATAGAACATACGGAAGTAAAGTTCAGTATAAACACACATCTTGAAAAATTCCTATACCATATACATACATACGCAGTCAATCTTCATATTGTATCACATAAACTGTATTGGATCCTATCATTTGGCATTCAAAACTTCGTCAAATTGCTACCCCAAACATTGTACAAATTTCACAACACAAAACTTAGTACATTAAACGGTAGATAAGGCAAAGACAGTAAAGCAATTCAGCGTACTGTTATTCCACACGGGACTCTTGCGATGCAAACTTATTTTGCAACCCACAACACACAAATAGCAGGACAATGGGTAAATATCAGAGATAGAAGCAACTAACTGCGTAACGTCATTCCACACGGGACTCTTGTAATGCAAACTAATTTTGCAACCCACAACACACAAATAGCAGGACAATGGGTAAATATCACAGATAGAAGCAACTAACTGCGTACCATCATTCCACACTGGACTCTTGTTATGCAACTCCAGGATGTTGTCCATGTTCTTCCTCTTCCAGCGCTCGATCAAACCATCGTGATCCTGGAATAAACAGGGAAATTGTTTATAAATATTGTAAAAAAAAAAAATTGCAAAAGACAGGGAAACAAATAAACAGCACAACTAATTAACATCAAAAAAATATTAGATCCACATTTCACACACACAGACTCATACATAATACCTTTTATACTAAAATAATACCAGACACTAGTGAATTATTGCAGTCAAAATACTCTGACATAATACAATAAATATTACAGGTAGAGCACTAATAATGTTCCTTCAAAGTAATAAAAGATGAAGAAAAAAATAACACCTGAAATTTCAAATTGATCAATAATCCACTATAGGAGATTGGAAACAACAAAGAGACATACATCATGGAACACCATTACAGACTATGCAACACATACCCTGATTGGTTGGATGTCCATTACAGACTATGCAACACATACCCCGATTGGTTTGATGTCTACTCTGTCGTGGTCGAGGTTCATACCAGGGATGATGATGGTCATCTTCCGTGGACCCTTGAACCCCAGTACGTTGGTTTCCTGGAAACACACAGAAAACGCTGCATTATATGAGGCGTGTCGTGGAAAAACCGGACTTAATGCATGTGCGTATAGTTTCGTCCCGAATCAGCCTGTGCCGTCTGCACAGGCTAATCCAGGATGGCACTTTCTGCCTACAGTGGTTTTATGTTTAGAAGAGACTTTCTTGAAACAGAAAATACCATAAAAGCGGAAAGTGCCATCCCGGATTAGACTGTGCAGACTGCAAAGGCTGATCCGGGACGACACTTTACGCACATGCATTAAGACCGGTTTTCCCACGACACTCCTCATATTGTATATGCAACTGGACTCTTGAATCCGAAAAACATAGAAAATCTGCGTTATGTATAATGTGCATCTCCTTAAGTGTTGGAAAGGAAAAAAAGCTGCAGCATATTGTATATGAAAACTGCATCTCTCAAAGTTGGGCATTTACATTGTGTCGAAATGGACATGGATTGATAAATGTGAGATCTTTACAATCAAATAAAGTTTCCTCCACAAATTATTGTTAGCAGTCCAGTATTGTGCAGTACAAAATCTTTTGACACCATCCTCTGTAATACTTGGATAGATATAATTCATATTTAGTGTTTCACTCAACAAAGAAATCTATTAATACAGTAACAGTCAGTTTGATTAATTTGAAGATCTTCTACATTTTGTTTTTCTGATCTCTTCAAGTTAGAACTGTGAAAATATTTTATACAATAGTAGAAGCTAAATAAATATTCGAGGCGTGTCATGGTAAAACCGGGCTTAATGCATGTGCGTAAAGTGCTGTCCCGGGTTACCCTGTGCGGACTGCATAGGCTAATCCAGGACGACACTTTCCGCTTTTATGGTATTTTTGGTTTCTAGGTAGTCTCTTCTAAACATTAATCCACTGTATGCGGAAAGTGTCGTCCTGGATTAACCTGTGCGGACTGCACAGGCCAATCCAGGATGACACAATACGCACATGCATTAAGCCCGGGTTTCCCACAACATGCCTTATTTATGATTCTACTTACGTAGACAACTCCAATGAGTTCTTTTCTTGCTTTGTCCATGCCTTGTTTCGGGTTGTCCCCATTGTCATACAGAGTAAAATGTGTTCCAAGCAAGTTTGACCTAGAAAACAGACACTGGGATTTAGAAATATATGAAAATATACATAAAATATTGTGCTGGTGCTGGTGCTGCATAAAACATTACATTCATCTGTTAAACTAGACATTATATACATTTAACTGAAATGAATGAAACTTAAAGCTATGTATTTGGAAAAAAACACTATTGCAGACATGCAACTATTTTTAAAAAGCTTTGCAAGGCATGACAAACAATTAACGAGAATACTTGATAAATTATATACTTTAAGTTCACATTTTTAGAGATATAGTATTTTATTAAACATAGATGTTCATAGCAAATTAACAGACTACTAAAACTGATAATATAAAACTTGTAATCTAAAGAAATAACAGGAAACCAATGGAAACCTATGTGTACAGCCGCAGACGTGCATGGGTGGGAAAACTTTGTTAGATTTTTGGTTATACAGCAAACAGATTTCAACCGACAAAAAGAAACCATTATTACTCAGGAATAAACTATGCCAACTTTTGGATGAAAACAAGTTTTAAAAAAAATTAAGAGATTCAGTTATACTTTTCTATAAACTAAATCAGGTCAAGAAAGAAAATTCTACAGAAAAAGACACTATTTCAGAAGAAAAGGTTCCAGCGTTAGTAGAGAATCAATCCCAAAGTACATTCTATGTTATTACATAAAAAATATCACTACAAAAAGTTACCGGCAATACCAGTGCAGGAAAAGTGTAACACAAATCAATTGAACTTTTTTTTATTTATTTTAAGCTGTTTATATTTTCTTTAGTTTGATACAAATATAAATGAATTACGACACACTACTACGTTCATGCAAAAAAGAAAAACCTCAAAAACATTTAAAATTGTGCATTTTAAATGAAAATGTATCAAGAATACTTTTCTGTAATAGACAACATAAATAGAAGTCATAATTTTACCATCCTTATATTTAAATTTAAAAAGAAATATCGAGTGATTTGCTCAAAGAGACAAGTGGTCGGGAGCTCTACACATCTAGACACACTAAGTGAGGCAGACGGGTATACCTCAATTTGCCAACAAACGCATCACCACTGCGAGTTAAATCGATGGGGTCAGTGGAAAGAAGGTAGTTTGATGTTTTAGACTTCTTTCGTTTCCGACCCGCTAGTAAAAATACCTGCAAATCAAGATCACACTATTATTATATAACATAATTAAAGAAAGGAGACAACTACTACCTTAACTTTCCAATATATGAATCGCCAGATCGCGATAAATCTGTCGGGTCTGTAGAGATCAAATAATTTGCTGTTGCACTCTTTTTACGTTTTCTACCAGCTAATAAAAATACCTGTAAAAAAGACATCATGCAATTAACAGTTCTTAGCTGTTTGAATTTTGCTAATGTTTTCTTTACTAATTACATGTATTCTTTTTTTCCAATCTAACTCCACAGAAGTTTGGTACACACAATCTGAACATTAACTCGAACCGCTGAATTGTGAACTTTTATATTCATAACATGACAGTAGTTTTTACAACATTCATTAAGCCTTCAAACCTTAATTAAACAAAATATATTAGAGTTTAGAAATAAAGTGACCAACTTAAAACACCATTAAATACATAGAAACTTCTCATTGCGTATCCAAACCCGCCAATATTTATATTTATTGTTTTAATGGACAAACAAATCCACTAAATGTAAAGGCATTTTTCATTTCCAACACACCAATAGCTACATGCGCACTCATATTCTGCCTACCCTTTTTCCATCCTCCCTCTCCATATGCAGGAAGTAGGTGGGGTACATGCCCCTGTCCACCCCTTTCTTGTCCCGAGTGATCCTGCACTTCACGGTGACCCCCTGGGGGGCGGGGCGCATCACAAACTCATCCAGGTTCTCCGTCATGTCTGGGCTGTAGGTCCGGCCCGCGGCCCCTTTGGCATCATTATCATCGTCATCGGATTCATCATTGTTCTGCAGAAAATATACATGTTACGTATGATGTTATATGGTGTAAAACACTGCCAGCAAAATACATATGTTCGTAAACATGAACCAAAATAAGAAACATACATCAATACATAATACATGCTGGGCCATGTTCATAAACAAGCATGAGTACCATCTTTGGAAAGGAGTAAGCTATCAATTTAAATACAGCACACATAGTTTCATATCTCTCAAAACACACAACAAGCTTACATAAGTTGAATAGGCCGTAATTCAACATCACTTCAAAAGCCAGGTAAATTAGCCTTTAAAACTCTATTTCCTTTTATGTTCTGAGTGAAATAGATCTCACATTTTTGGACATGACAAAAGACACTAAGTACTGGTTCTACCTCGAAAACAGACTTATAGAATGAAGTCCCAATAATCCTCAAGCTTTCCGCAAAATCACGCTCAAATAAATAGGTTTAAACTAAGCTAATAAACATACATACTGAAATATCTCTCACCCTAATATTGTTGTATGACAACTAGAGACCCGTTACCTTGTACTTAGCCATCTCCTCCAGGTTTCTGGTGCTAGCCGTCCGGGGAGCCCCGGGCACGGGTCCCACGGGCATGCTCTCCAGTGCGGGCTCCTCATCCGGGTCTTCTGGGCTCTCCAACTGACCTCCGTGGCCTGCCGGGGATCGAGTCGGCACGGCCTTGTCCTTCTTTTTCTTCTTCCTTCCGGCGGGAACGGGCTTTGAATCAGCTGTTAGAAGAAAAGGAAGAAATAGATTATTACACTGAATGAATAAAACACTTTTAAACCTTCTGAACGCAAAATTTAAATTGACTTTGAAACTGCTGTTTAAGCAAATAAACAAAACAAAAATCTTAATGAATATAACACTTTCTTTAAGCCTTTCTTTAAATACAAACTTTAAATAAGCTTTGAAATTTTGCTGTTATCAAATAAGGAATAAGAAATGGTTAAGCGTTTCTATTAAATTAAGACGATATTGTAACTGGCTTCTTGCCTTATATGCACAATCAAATTATCCTGAATTTTTCACACTGACAACAGCATCATAATATAATATTATGTGCACTGCAACAAAGAATGATCCTTTATTAAGTTAAAATGGCTACGTTCCAAAGAAGATGCCATTCCACGAACATTTTTTTTCATTTAATTATGACAAATATTGGTTTCTAGAGACTAAGCAATGTACAATATTTTATCCATGGGCATATTTTCCAGGTTTTTTGAATTTCCTTTGCTGCAATGTTTTCAATAATGTTCAGATCTGTTTTAAAGGCTACAAATATAGGTGAAGTAAATATATGTGGCGTGGCGTGGGAAAACAGGACTTAATGCACGTGCGTAAAGTGTCATCCCGGATCACCCTGTACAGTCCGCACAGGCTAATCCGGGACAGCACTTTCCACCCATAGAGGATTTATGTTTAGAAAATAATTCCATGAAACAGAAAACACCATCAAAGCAGAAAGTGCCGTCCTGGATCAGCCTGTGCAGATCGCACATTCTAATCCGGGACGACACTTTACGTACATGCATTAAGCCCGGTTTTCTCACGAAACGCCTCATATATATTATTTTATTAACTACTGAAGCTTCTTAGATAGTGATCAGTGATTTTTTCCTCATATAACAGGGTGCATTCAAAGGACCTATTCCCAATGCCCACTATGGTTTATTTTTCCCAATTGGAACAAAAAAAATCCCAAATCAAAGTGACCACATCCTTAAAATACCAATAAAACCACCATTTAACTAGTTTAAGTAACTCATTTATGATCATTTTTTCTTAATTTTTTTTTCCCAATTGCACGATTTCAAGACGCCAAATTCCCAATTTGATGGGTACCTGTACATAATTATAACAGTGAGCTGAGAATTCACTCTTACAAGAACTTTTCAGAAGACATTGTGCATTTTAAAACACAGGTGTAAGATTGTTAGAAGAATCAAGAGAGCCATTACACTAGCTTTCATATGATTTTATCAAATTAATAACAGAAAACCTCATGATCACAAACATGCCAATTAATGAGAAAGTTTCTCTGCAGTTTCCATGACAACCGTATGACACCATGTGCATGTTGGTGATCGAATTTAATCTCAATTAGGCGTGCTTTTAAATGAGTACAGTCAGTGCTTCCGTATAAGCTTGTCTTTCGCCAATAAGCAGAAAAACATGATCCACGTTGGGGACGTGATTTCTGTGAGTTGCCACGGAGTTTCCGAAGTTTGTATTGGAATTCTGAGCGGCAACAAAAACCTATTTCCCACAGAGTTCTGGATTAGAGGACTTTCTGGAGGGAATCAAATCAGGTTATTAGATTATTGATCATGCAAACAGATGGGACCAGAAACAAAGAGTAACTGTTGGTGTTATTTGCCTGCTTGTATCCAGCTTGTAGCTACATGGAACCGCTTAATTAAATAACTTCACAATCAACAAACAGTCTGACTACTGATATACCTGCATATAAAAAGCATGGTTCAAGTATGGTTCTGCTTGCATGGCAACATTGAAACACATGGGTGCTACAATCTGGCAAATACATTTAAATTAAAAAAATATATATTAAAGAAAAAATAATAATAAGGCAAGATTAATTTTGCCACTGAAATAACTGCTAGCTTAATAAGATACAAATATCTACTACTATGTAATCTAAAGTATCTAAACCTAATGCAAATATCTGAAGTGGCAAGAAGGAGCACGTTAATCAGCTAATAGAAAAGGCGAGGGAGAAATTAACTCCCTATGACCTACATTACAGGCAGGCAACACCCTGAAGACATGATAACTCACGTTCATCTTCTTCACTGTCAAACTCAAATGCGAGGTTATTTTTCGCCATTGATCGTAAATCCCCGAAATGGTGGAAATCCTAATCAACACCTAGTATAGCCATGGCACATAAACGAGATATTCTCATGAAATCCTCTTGGAGGCCACACGGACACGTGATAATCACCGAGAAAAGGCCTCACATCAATAAGTCACTAGGAACATATCCCCACACGTATCCGCACGATTCAATACCCCGCCGTCCCACAGTGTTAGTCTTCTACTTCTCTTGATTGACTTTCAGACTCCAAATTTCTTTGGCAAATGCACGCAAAGGAAGTAATGAATCTGCCATGAAGACATTTGAACACATACTGTTCTGGTATTGCAGCAGTTCCTCCAGGCATTAAATTGTGGATTGCAACTGTTTTATTTCCAAACTGCTCCAGTGAAGTTAAATATCTTCCACAATGCATCCACTAGTCACTTGGAAAACTGCACTTTTGTTAATGCTTGAAAAAATGTTGGGCAAAATATTCCCCAATTTAAAATACTCCTAAATAACTGACACTTCATCTGAGCACTAGAAAATTAGTATTATATCACTGCTGTATAAATTCAATACCAACAGGTTATGTTTCTCATTTAACTCCAAAGTAAATACCACCAGCTCTATACAGGCCCTCATTAAACTTTGCATTCATTGATAACGACTAAAATATTAATTGCGAGGTGTTATCAGGAAATTTAAACTGTGTTACTGAACATTCCATTGCATACATGTAACACAAACTGGCTATCAGACATAACCTATATCCTACAACACAAAGTCTGTGTCAGTCACATAAATAGGAACATTGTTTTAACGTAACAATGGCCATTAAGTAAGATAATACCTTCTGACTTTGAATTGTTGGTTTTAAACTGGTGGCTACATAATTAACAATAATACAGACTCAAATTTCTTACTCCAAAAACGAATAATTGTTAGCTGTTTAAAAAGCCAAGCGTTTTTGCGTGACAAAAAATACCAACTAAGAAATGAGCTCCAAAAAATCTATTAAGAACATATCCAATTAAGTCATAATTCCCCAAGTCAATCCATTGCCCAGGCAAAGACACTAATATAAATATTGGACTGTTGACAGTTTTTGATGCTGTCAAGGCTGAGAAAGGATCCATTCAAAATAAATATACAGCGAGCGTAAACCCGTTTATCAATTTGAAGTTCAATGAACAAATCTGAACGGAAGATTTCAATAGGGCAATGCAGAGTCATATATGTATCTCCAATGAATGAATTTACAATTTTTATTTGGAATATCTAGACAACATTTCTACACCAGTCTTAACGTAACATGAATATCGTGAAAGTTATTCAGTTTAGTTGCACATGAATTTAATGCATCAAAGATAATGCAATTTCTATTAGGAAATGTTCAAGTACTTTTCAGGCTAGATATATTTCTTCATTCGCGTTTCAAGACTATTGAATTTCAACAACTTTAAAAAAAGTATCCTTCTACCGTGACATTTATTGCTAAAAGTACATTACATGTATTTCAAGTTTATTCCAGCTAACCTGGACAACTAATTGCTAGCAATAAGCTGCCAAAACAAAAATTGTTAAACATCTATAAATAACTACGCGAGACCAAAGTTAAACATCTATAAATAACTACGCGAGACCATATTGATAGCTATGTACAAACCTTTGTTTACTCCAACAGAAAACTTAAGGGGTTCAAATGGTTATACACTGATTCATCAAAATGCAGAGAGGTGAAAGCAAAGCAACAATGCTATTAGCAAGCAGGCTAGGAAATGTGAAAAGAACTAAAGCTTTATAAAAATCCTGAAAAGCAATTCAAACAGAGGCATGCATAGGTTAGAAAACACTAAATTTCGGCATTATTCGGCCAATATGACCATTCAAGAGTGGGTAAATGCAGCTAAAGCATACTGAATTCAGCCTGGTAGTAGTCTAAATCACCTAGCACCAAAAGGAAAGCTCTATGGTTATAAGAGTCTAAGCCGGCACCGTGTGAATGAGACATAGCTGCGGAATTACACTATACAATACCTTGACAATTTTCAGTTTCGCCGTGTTTGGATTTTGATTCATTTTTCGCTTCAGTAGCCCTGTTAGGGCCAGGGCTATGATTTTCAGGGCTAGATATAAACTCAAAATTCCGCTCAGGGGAGTGAACCCAGGTATTTTCAGGATTATTCCCCTTGCCCTTTTTCTTTTTTGATTGCGCAGGTGTATTTCCTGTTGCAAAAACAACAAATGTTACATAATATTACAAGTCATATTTAATTTGAGTAATAAAGGAATCGCACTAGGTTTGAAAGTGAATAAAGTGAATGTAAGAACTTGCAAAACGTTGCTAAGCAACTCTAAAGCTCTTTTCACCCACATTTCATAAGCAGCATTCAGCCAGGAAGGTACCCACAAAGTGATGACATCACAAGTCACATGAGAGTACATCGAGGTTACATTCAACTGAAAAATGTTTCTTTCACAACACAAACACCAGCCATGAAAGAAGCATCATTCAGTTATAAGCACATAAAGAACTGATATATATTTCAAGGTACCCAGTATATGTAAAACTAAGAAATGACATGTTATGTACAAAACTAAATACACTTAATGGGTCATTGGTAAGGCACATTAATTGGTTACTCATATGGCACAAATAATAGAAGTGTTGCGAAGAACATTTGGATACACTTTGGTATAATTGCAAGGTACACTCAGGAAGAGTTGTGCACCTATCAATATTTATTTTCCCCCGGTGGGGGGGGGGGGGGGGGAGCGGCGTGCAAATCCAGGGTAATTTGACTAATTGTCTTTTGGGGGATCTTATTCCCAACCCTAGGGTCAAGCAAATTACTCAGGGGCCAATATTACCGAGATCTAAAATCCGAACAAAGTCTATTTCCCGGAATCATTTGGCGTGTCAATTTGCTTTCAGTGTAAAGTCCCGTATAGGCCCGCCGCTCCCCCCTGGGGGAAAATATTGATAGGTGCATTATGCACAAGATTCCAACAACCAGCACCACCAGTATCAGCTTGTTTTTAATGGGGAGGTTGGAGAGGGGGGAGGGGAATTTGGTGAGCAACAAAATTAAAATGGCTACAACACAGGCAGAAGTTATCATACTATACAAAGAAGCAAAAACTTAAAACAGAAATAATGTTGACAGTAGTAAAACATTTTTTTAAGAAACATAATAAGAGTTTAAGAGTGATTGTTAATGGATATAAGATAACAAGAGCAATCAATACCCAATATGCTAAAGCTCTGAATCAAACTCAAGAAATGTAATGTGCTTCATATGTGAGGTGTGTCGCGGGAAAACTGGGCTTAATGCATGTGCGTAAAGTGTTGTCCCGGATCAGTCTGTGCAATCCACACAGGCTGATCCGGGATGACACTTTCCACTTTTATGGTATTTTCTGTTTCAAGGAAGTCTCTTCTAAACATAAATCCACTTAAGGTGAAAAGTGTCGTCCCGGGTTAGCCTGTGTGGACTGCACAGGCTGATCCGGGACGACACTTTACGCACATGCATTAAGCCAGATTTTCCCACGACATGCCACATGTGAAGACTGAGCCTGGGTGAAGGCCACAATTAACAGGTAGCACGGCAAACCCAAGTCGACAAGCAAGGGATGAATGCGTGATCACCACGCAAGGCCAAGAGGTAAAAACTGTGATATGTTGCATGTTTTACAAGAAAATATCACAAGGGTGAGCCAAAAAAAAATTGGATTTGCCACTTGTTTTAAAGAATGAGCCAAAAAAAGAAGGATTTTACATGTTTTCCATTAATATGTTATAACAGTGAGAGAAAAAATCCAGACTTGTAAACATTTTTACAATAATATGCCACAAATGTGGACAAAAAAGTTAACGACTGCTCACATATTACAATACTACGTCACAAGGGATGGAAAAAAAATTCAATAGCAAAAATAAAAATCATGATTTTTCGCATGTTTTACGAGAACACGTCACAAATGTGAGCTGTTTTTACCTTCGGTGTCTATGGTGGGAATGTCATCGCTTTCAGAGGGGCCGTCGCTGCAGCTGTCCACTGTGTTATCGTTCAAGATAAGCATCGGCGTGTGGGAGTCAATGGTGCTACCATCGGTGTAGCTGGCAGGACCCAGATATTCTAAGGAGGGAAGAATTGTTCAAATTAAAAGCTTTATAAATTACAGGGCCCTCTCTCTGTTTTAGGGATGCCACCTACAGCCCTCTGATGGGAGAATTTTAGTGTCATTTTTTAACAAGGGTGAATTTTTTTAATATTACTTAATATTACTTTCAATAGTCTGTTTCATTCAATAAACCATTCTATATATATATCAGTTGCTATATTATTGTAAGGAAAATACAATCACTCTAATTGAAAGTCTTTCTTTACAGGTAAAACAATTATGTTAGTTTTTGTTTAAAGTATTAACTTCTGGGGGAATTTCAGACCTTTTAAGGGGAAAAATGACACTGTTTTTGCTGGGGGAAGCAGCCTTATTTTGGCTGTAAAAATAACAGATTGTGGGCCCTGAACTATACTAGTGCAGTATGGCATACAATAGCTTTAGTGTATGACAGAAGAGAGCTTTTATGAGCACTTGACAAATGGCCATATTTGGGTACATACTATGTGTTTACAAAAATTAAGTGTTTTTAATGTGTTTGTTTTCAAAGAAATTTGTTAAGGTGTATTTTTTATAAGATGACATATTTAAATAAAAAATAAACTTACAATTAACCGAAAAACATGGTGTAACAAAAACAAAGTTGACAACAAACAACAAAGAAACAATGAACAACTGTTCTGACAGACAAACCTCACTAGCGCTAACATAAGCTATTGAAGTTTCCAGAAAGAAATCAACAGAAACCTTATCAATGAAGTATACCTGTGTTCAGTTGATTATCGATTATAAAATGTTCCATCCTCAGGCAGTGATGTTTGCTATCAGGGCCTGATGCATATATGAGGCGCGTCGTGAGAAAACCGGTCTTAATGCATGTGCGTAAAGTGTCATCCCGGATTAGCCTATGCAGTCCGCACAGGCTAATCCAGGACAGCACTTTCCGCTTTTAAGGTATTTTCTGTTTCAAGGAAGTCTCTTCTAAACATAAATCCACTGTAGGCGGAAAGTGCCGTCCTGGATTAGCCTGTGCTGACACTTGACGAACATGCATTTGGACCGGTTTCCCACAACACGCGTCATATATTAACTTGGCGAGAATATTCCCTTGTTTGTCAGTACAAGACATCAAACATTCAAGCCTACCATTGTGTATATTTGTCAAGAATATTCCATTGTTTGTTATTGTAAGACATCAAATGTTCAAACCTACCAGTGTCAAGCCTATTGCTGTGTTTTCAAAACAAACTTATATGTCAAACCTATCATTTTCTGTGTCGTCAAAGAAACAATAACACACTATTATGTGAAGTTAGAAAAAGAAATCAAACGAAGAATGGGCCTGCTATATTTCTTGGCTCATATATTACTGAGCAGTTCATGAACGTTAAGTATGTTTGTTAAATTCATAGATTATTTGCAGTAATTTTATTAATGTTTCCTTATTTTTTTCTTTTAAAACATTTTTTCTTCTATGGTTTTCACTTTCCTGAAAAACTGTGTCCATGCAATTCATATTTTATTGTGAAAATTGTTTTGGTGCATACAAAAAAACAATATTGTGGTAAAATCAAGTTCATTGATGTAGTCATGAAGTCAGATGTCCACTGCACTAATTAATTTGCAAACTTTTCGTACAGTTAATGGTATATAAAACATTGGCGTAATAAATCAGTTTATTCTATGTTTGATGTCTTATTCTAACTTCACATAATAGTGTGTTCCATATACTTTTTATAGTTTATCTCTTTTAGAAGATTTTTATATATAAAATTTTAATGAATAGCAGGAAATATGTTTATGAACACTACGCAAATTTCTAATAAATCTATACAGACTTATGAATATACATGCATAAATAAATTCTAGCATACCATGAAAGTTAGTCGGGGTGGTGGGTTTCGAGCCTGTGTCTGTCTTCAGTATGGGCTGCCTCTCCCCTTTGTTCTTACGCCCAGAGTTTGGTCGACCGTCTGTATTTGCAACAACCATCGTCGTCTGCTGTCGTTTACGACGTCTCTCCTCTTCTATTCGTTTTTGCTAAAATACGAAACAAAATTTTCAGCAATTCGTCATTGATAAAAAGCAAGAAAAAATCTTTCTGTTCATGAAAAATGCAAAATATGACCATATTTTAAGAGTTTACTAGAAACACTTGAAAATATCTTATTGTGCATTAAATAAAAGACTTTCCAAAGTGTTTCTCTACTCATGATAAAGCTGGAGGCTATCATTAATACCGACTTATTTGACCCCATATTCTTCGTGAAAACGTAAGAGTAATAATGGGTAAAATAACGTATCGAGTCTTTGTGTAAATCAAAATATTTTGTGCAAGTCTCGTACCTCTTTCAACAAGAGCTGGTCCTTCCTGGACTGCGAATACTCATCTTGAACGCTGGAATAGAAGTTACACAAAATTATACAAAATATAAATTCTGTACAAAACTGCAACTTTCATTATTTTCATACTGACACTCAGCAAATGAAAAATACCAGCTAAACATCATAGCCACAGTGGTCAGTTCTTCTGCTCTTTTTTTTTCAAATAAACATGTTTTTTTAATACTTTTTGGGGGAAAAGTTAATTCTTTCTGTGGTGAGATAATTATGAAGATGAAAACTCTCTGAGCTTTATAAGAGGATTATGTCTCCATTATCATAGATAATAAAGTAAGAGGATTATGTCTCCATTATCATTCCAAGGAAGTCTCTTCTAAACATAAATCCACTGTGGACTGCACAGGCTGATCCGGGACAACACTTTACACAGATGCATTCAGCCCAGGTTTCCCATGACACTAAAGAAAGTTCCCCTACCTTCCTGGTACTCCACTCATGTTCCAATGATGATTGATGCCTGTGGAGTCAGTGGGTCTGAAAGTAAAATGTTTCCAATTAAATACACTGTACAGCAAAAAATCAACAAGAGAACCTGAATGCTTAAAAATCATCCACAATAAAAAGATTTTGACATACAATTTTGCAATGCCATGCATGTCCATTTCTAAAGCTTTATAAATTATTTATAAAATATATCATAAATTTTTAAAATACTTTTTATATAAATTAGTTATTTTAAACAGTTTTTTCTCTTTATATAAATCTGCAAATATGCATATTGGCTACTTGTTTATCTGTCCAGTTCTTCAACAGCAATGAGTTTTAATTGTATTTCATACCAATACAGATCAATGCACTAAAACCAATGAAAGCCTTCACAAATTGTTGAATTACATATTACACTACTGGTAAGTTCTCGCTATTTTCCATTGTGTCACAATATATTCATTACCAAGGACAGAGATTCTTCAATAAACATTTGTGTCTATTGATTTGTTGCTCATATTTCTAATCAGTTTCCTAGTGGATGAAAACGGTTTGTAATACCATAGCAACGGAATCTGCTGATATGAACTTAAAATCATTAACCGTATAATGACTAGTTAGTGACTATGTAACAGTTACTATAAAAATGAAATTTAAACTTTACTTTCATCAAAATTAAAGATATCAAATGGTTGCATAAAATAAACAGTTCTTAATTAATAGACTGTTAACACTCCTAACCTTGAAATTTCATAATCCGTATCCTCTAACAAATAATTAATATCCCAACGTTTTCCCATCACAATAACGCTTGAGAGTTTCGAGTATTATTAGTACAAGAAATGCAAGTTGAAGAACCTATTGAGACTCGCCCTATATTATTACAATAACACTGTTGAGTTTTTTTAAGACAATTCTATACACACACACACACAAAATCCTGACAATGTTTGGCAACTGAATTTTGCGATTCAAACTGGAGTTATATCATTAACGTGTAAACTGCATTTCCCTAAAACATGCGCCATAAAATGCAGCTATTCCAGTTTGAATCCCATGAATATTGAATGCATTTCTTTGTCCAGCATTTGTAGAACTAAAGTCTGACGAAGATGCTTTAGAGAGATACACATTTGTGGAGGTAGAAAATCAGAAATCAATAATTATGCCTCTGCCTGTGAAATGTCGTTCTAGTAAGCAACAAGCAGCAATCAAGAGAAAGTATGTATCCAGCTTCTGCTGATAATTTATACCAATAAAATAACAAACAGGTGACTGATGCATGTTTTATGCTTCTTTCATGCCCAAAACCAATATTTACTTTGACATACCTTGCATTTTGTTGTTACTGATGTATTTTTTATTTCATAACAGTTTAATCTGTTTCCTGGTAATTATCAATAGGGCATAATTAGAGTAAAAACATTATTGCTAATTATACAAGTTCTTACTTTTAAATGTCTTATGCAAAATATTACAAAAAGAATAATAACAAAAACGTTTATAGGTAAAAGAAATCCACCATTATATTTGGAAATAAATTATCATAAATACATTAAATAAACTTTAAATATTATAAAACATTACCCACCTTTTTATCAGCATAAAATATGCAAAAAAGCAAATTTAACATAATTATATAACATATTAAATGTTTACTGCACCTCAATAATCCATTCATCCTTCTTCTACAACTATTGTACAATATACAACATCAAAGTCTCTTCTGATACAGTATTACTTGTTGCAGTGATAATTCCTTGCTTTCTTAATCAATGTTTGTCTAGTGACTAAAGAAACCCTTTTTTTTCAATCCTATATACTAGAGAGTGGGTGGGTGGGATTAGCACCTAGCTACAGAAGGTGAACATGTTCAGACAACATTTCAGTCACCAAGGATGCTTTTCACACCTTTCATTCTTTATTGAACACTCCCAATCCTTGGCACACAAACTATGTGATTGACTAACATCAAACAGTGTGATTTACTAACGATTACAATTATACATATATGTGGAAAACAAACAAATTAAATCATGTCAGAAATTGATGCACAATAAATTATAATATGTTATGAAATCAAACAATTGCTTTTTTGTCAAAATACACAAGCTTTGTTGTTTTAATTCTATCAAAGCAATACAATTTTAATATTTTAGATAATCATACTTTAAGGATTTATTTGAAGACTATGATATTATAATAATGTAATATTAGTGCTGTTAGTTTCAAAATATAGCAAGTAATACTTATAACTGAGTAATGTTACCACAAAGCAATTATAATATACAAAATGTTAAATAACAAGTAGAAATATACCTATATATCACCATACCTATATATCAAACAGTATTATGTAATGTTTAGTATTATATGTAAGTTAAAATAAATAGTAGAAAAATTATTCACCATATCTGTCTATCAAACATTATTTTTTAATGTTTATAATAAAATTTAAGTAAATGTATTAAATGCAAAAAAAGAAAAGATGCCATGGGGGTTGTGAATCTTGGGAGACTATCCAATTTAACTTCAAGCAACTATTAATTGAAAAATTAAGTCAGACCAATACCTACATATTAGTTGCCAATAAATGTATCTAAACTGCTAGGAAAATCTACAGAGTTTGTATTTTACCACACAGGGTGCATTCATAACATCAAAATTATGAAAGAAAAAAAGTGGCGCGTCGTGGGAAAACCGGTCATAATGCATGTGCGTGAAGTGTTGCGGAAAGTGCCATCCCGGATTAGCCTGTGCGGACTGCACAGGCTAATCCGGGATGGCACTTTCCGCCTACAGCGCACTGCACAGGCTAATCCGGGACGACACTTTACGCACACGCATTATGACCGGTTTTCTCACGACGCGCCACAAATGTTCTTTTATTTTCAGCACAAGCATCATGAAATTGTTGTTGTTGTTTTCTTCACACTGACTCAGGTACTAACTTACTGCATTTTGACAAGAGTAAACTAAAAACATATGAAGTAAATAGACATACTTAACTTTAACAATAAAATTAATGTGTTGTGGGAAAACCGGTTTTAATGCATGTACGTAAAGTGTCGTCCCAGATTAGCCTGTGTAGTCAGCACAGGCTAATCCAGGACGGCACTTTCCGCCTTCAGTGGATTTATGTTTAGAAGAGACTTCCTTGAAACAGAAAATACCAAAAAAAAAACGGAAAGTGCCGTCCTGGATTAGCCTGTGCAGTCTGTGCACATGCTAATCTGGGACGACGCTACGCACATGCATTACGACCGATTTCTCACGACGCACCTCAAATTATTCTATATTTTACAAAATATAATAAAACACATTAAAACTATTTTGCCAATGCATCTAAGGAGCAATAGTTAATACTTGGAATTGTTTTAACAACTAGGTCGAAACATTGATAGAACTGTTGTTTTAACAACTAGGTCGAAACATTGATAGAACTGTTGTTTTAACAACTAGGTGGGAACATTGATAGAACTGTTGTTTTAACAACCAGGTTGAAACATTGATAGAACTGTTGTTTTAACAACTAGGTTGAAACATTGATAGAATTGTTGTTTTAACAACTAGGTTGAAACATTGATAGAACTGTTAAGCAGTAAA
Source organism: Congeria kusceri (assembly GCA_027627225.1). Classification (NCBI taxonomy): domain Eukaryota; kingdom Metazoa; phylum Mollusca; class Bivalvia; order Myida; family Dreissenidae; genus Congeria; species Congeria kusceri. Next base: position 44,586,518 of record CM051024.1, read on the forward strand.
AGAGCTGGTATGCATGTACAAGTTGCTAGCGCATTTGATGAGAAAACAGCAGTCAGTTCAGAGACTAGCAGAGCATGCCTACCTTCGTATTCTGGAAATGGATGGGCTACAATACAAACAATGATGTGTAATTTATATTATTTGTATATCCCCGTTTCAATTTCAGTTAATTGAACATTGTAAGATTAAATTTCCAGAAAGGAATAAGTGCTGAAACAAGACTCTGTGTTCGATAAACACACATAATTCATTTGAATTATTCTAAGTCCAAACTAGGTCAAGGTCAAGGTGAGGTTGAATAATATGGGTAGGTTAGGAATGGTCATAAGCAACAACTGTGTAAGTATCCAAGCATCGTAGTAGCGCTGTTAGTGCTAGACGAAATGGTAAAATCAACAGGGTAGTTAACCAAGAAATAGCCCATTTTAAATATCCAAATTAGGTCAAGGTCAAGGTCAAAGTAAGGTTGGGGACCATTTGGGTGAAGATGCCGGGGGCATAAAAAACGATTTAGGGTTTATGGACATTATTCCATAGCCTTTCCAAGAGTGAATCAATTGTATTTTATTTTATTTGTCTGATAACAAAACACTACTTTTATTATTATTATTATTTTTATTATTGAGGGGGTATAAAGGGCCACAACTCTGTTTACAGAGTCATTAATAGAGAGAAAACAGTGTTCTATCTTAAAGCAAATATCAACTAAATCCTGGCCTCGACATTCATCAACTTTTGAGTCAAATATTCAATATATATGGCTTAGTTGATAATTTGCTGACAGACAGATATGAAATATCACCCAATAAATTGATCCAGGTTGAAATATTGGGAGAGGGGGGGGGGGAGATTGGACAGTGAATTGGCCTCATGCGATTTTTAAACTGTTGGTGGAAGCCAACGATCTCTTGGGAGGGGCATTTCCAGAACCTGTATCATGGGACTACTTATCTGCACAAGGGATTCAAATATAATTGAGGTGTGTCGTGGGAAAACCGGGCTTAATGTATGTGCTTAAAGTGTCGACTCGAATCAGCCTGTGCGGACTGCAGAAGAGACTTCCTTGAAACAGAAAATACCATACAAGAGGGCCATGATGGCCCAATGACAGGTTTGAAAATTAAGGTATCTGAACAATACGCAGAGGGGGATAGGATCAATTTTGATTTTAAACAATGGGCTAACTAAAGTATGAGTTGGGAAGTGGATGTGCGTTTTTTTGCTAATGGTTCTCAAATCATTTTTCTCGATATTTTTACCTGACCCTTTTTCATTTAGTTCATTGACAATTCTGGAAAATGCAGAAACAGTAGATTTTGATGTCTTTTTCGCAAACAGTTTTGGAGAACTAGTTGCAATGCGATAATTGTGATGGCTGTGCTGTAAGGTAAAGTTTTGCTTTTTCTTTGATAATTTTCTGTCCAATGATGATTAATGATGCAGGCTCTGAAGACCTCAATGTTGCATGTACAAATAACTGCATGCAAGTCTTGCAACTGTTGGAAATCAAATTTTATCAATCAATTTTTATGGTAAACTGCGTAAGTTTAGTCAACATTGAATAAAAAATCGTGTGTGCAAGCCAATCATTGATAACTTGTTGATGTTTTTTTCCAAACACAAGGGGAAATAACTCTGGTTTTCTGGCCCGATCATGCTTATATTCGACTTTACCTGTAGTTTTACGTTCATAGACAAACTGTACACGATTGGTGAAGATTGGATGAAAAATGAAGTCTCTATCCTGAATAATGTCCATTTTTGCATATTTTTTTCACAAACAAAGGGCAATATCTCTGGTGTTTCTGGTCCGATCTTGCTTATATTCAACTTCACCTTTAATCTTATGGTAAAAGACAAACTGTGCAAGACTGGTCAAGATTGGATGAAAAATGAAGTCTGTATCTTGAATAATGTCCATTTTTGTATATTTTTAAATAAACAAAGGGCAATAACTCTGGTGTTTGAAACACGATCTGGCCCTTTTTTGGCGTCTGCTGAGATCTGATGGTCACACACAAACTGTGAAAGTTTGGTTAAGATTGGATGGAAATTAAAGTCTATACGTTGGAAAAGGGCATTTTTGCACTTTTTTTGCATGAAAAAGGGGCAATAACTCTGGTGTTACTGGTGTGATCTGACCCAATAACAATCCCATCCAAGATTTTATGGTCATACATAAACTGTGCAAGTTAGGTCAATATTGAATAAAAAATGTTGTCTTTATCGCGATAACGGTCCAAATTGTTGACGGCATACGGACAACGGACTTGTGCTCAGGTGAGTTAAAAAGCGGAAAGTGTCATCCCGGATCAGGATTGCACAGGCTAATCAGGGACGACACTTTTCGCACATGCATTAAGCCCGGTTTTCCCATGACATGTATCAATTGTTTAATTTTTGTTAACACAACAAATATGAAAATGGCCTATAGAAAATGCTCATTTTTTCTAAAGTATGGCCGCCTTGAACAAACTGGTAGCTATTTAGTATTAGGCGTAAAAACAAGATTTTGTGTTTGATAAACACACATGGCCCTGACTGGTGCTGGATAGCCCATTTCTTAGTCCAAATTAGGTCAAGGTCAAAGTCAAAAAGACGGTTGGGTGATATGGGTGGATTGGGAACGGTCATAAGTAACAACTGTGAAAAATATCCAAGAGTTGTAGTAAGCGGTGTTGGTGCTAGATGAAACGGTAAAATCTAGTTAGACAAGAAATGGCACTTTTGAATTATTATAAGTCCAAATTAGGTGAAGGTCAAAGTGAGGTTGGGTTATATGGATGGATAGGGAATGGTCATAAGCAACAACTGTGTAAGTATCCAAGTGTGGTAGTAAGCGGTGTTGGTGCTAGATGAAACGGTAAAATCTACTTAACCTTGTCACGGACGGAAGGAGGGACGGACAGGACAATTACTATATGCCTCCCGCATCAAGATGCCGGGGGCATAAAAAAGTGTTTTGTTTCCACTAACCCAACCGACCATAGTTTTTTGCCCCCAACCATTGACCTTTTTTTTTTTTTTTTTTGCCATTTTGAAAATATTTTTTTAATAGTGTCTTTCCAACAATATTCAACTCTTCTGTTAAAAAATAATTTTAGGACAAAATATTTGTTACAAAGCATTAAACAAAGGTTTATCCCTGTTTGTGTGTACGATTTAACCCATTGAAATCGAACTGATAAATTTAATACTTCCTTAATCATTGTCTTTCAAACTGTAAAGGTTTAATAAATACCCCTGCCTCTCTCACCCAGAGATATGCATGGACAAATGTGATTTATGAGGGTAAGATGAAGGACGAACTGGAGATAAAATCAAAATTAAGCAGATTTGATGTCACGTGTTATCAGTAAGAACCAAGGGTGTCATTGCTTGGCAAACTGATCAAACAATTGCTAACGCCTCAGAAATGGTATGATAAAGTCATGATGGACTTCTTATCAGTCCAATATGCTTTGCCATAATAATTGGACCAATATACGGAGACACCACGAGATGAACTTCTTATCAGTCCAATATGCCACAACAATTATCCATGATGGACTCTAATTGGACAAATATACCATAACACATGGTGGACTTTTTATCAGTCCAATATGCCATGACATATCCATGATGATTAACCAATACACCAAGACACATGGTCGACTTATATTCAATCCAATATGCAATGACCATTATCCATGATGGACTTCTAATTGGACCAATAAAGCAATACTCATGGTGGACTTTTATCAATCCAATAAGCCATGATATATCCTTGATGGAATGCTAATTGGATCAATATGCATGTACCAAGACACATGGTGGACTTCTTATCAGTCCAATATGCCATGACATATCCACGACATACTTCTAAGCATGACATACACATGTATGACTTCTAACTGGTTCAAAATGCCAATATGCTGCTCTTTTGTTATCAGTTCAATATGTAATGAAAAACTAATTGACTCCTAATAGTCTAATATGTCAAGGCATACAGATGGTGGACTTCTAATCAGTCCAATATATCATGGTCATACATGATGATTTAACTTCTAATCTGTCCAATATGCCATGACCCACAAGCATGAAGTACTTCTTTGTAGTCCAATACACCAGGACATATTAATGAAATATGTCTATGTATTCCAATATGTCAGTACACACATATAACATACTTCTTTATGTCTCGATATGACAAATAATTACACACTTATAAACTGTTCAATATGTCACAATACACATATCATATTACTTCTTTATGGTCCACTAATGTCATCAACATAATGGACCAAACAGTCCATTATGTTATGACAAACATATGAAGAACTTTCAATGAGTCCAACATGATATGATGGAACGTTTATATGTCCAAAATGCCATTGGTATAACAGATACTGATTTAAGAGTCCAATATGGCATATACACATAACCGACTTACCAGTGTAATATTCAAATTTATAATCTAAGTTACACAAATTTAAGTTTCAACAGAGTCATGAAGGACATAATATAAAGATATTGATTTCCAATACATAGTTGCTACATTCCAAATTTCATATATTTTTTTAGTCTGTTTTAATATCAAGACAACCAGCACCAACACCCAAGAAGTTAACATGATACACAATAATTATTGCAGTTTTAAATTTCGGTTAACACATTTTTGGAATAACGATGGGATATGAATCACTGAAAATTGGGATATTTATAACCGATGCCCAATGTTTCTATGAGAATTATTCAAATTTTGTAATAAAGGTTTTCTGAACACATGACAAATGAATACCAAAATGCATTATTTAAAATCAATAGCTATACCAATATGCAATGACATTAATATTTTCTCATTGTTTACATGGACCTTTTGAATAAGGGTCATATAAAGATAATCCTATTTACCGAAGATATTAGTATTTGATTAATTTGTACAAAGGAACGGAATGGAGATAATATTCTGCTCAACAATACAATAATTTATCTCAAACTGTGTCCCATAAATATTACATACACTTTTGCTTGATGCAAAATTAATGTCAAATAAGTTTGTGTAAATAGAAGGACCTTTGTTAGATAGCTTTATTGTTTTAGAATGGTAACAACTTTATTCTAAAATTGAGATTTGTTTTGCAATATAATTTTTCAGTAATTTATGCCAAATTCTTTGTTGTTGAGATAGAAAACTTTGAACTACAATGTGAACAAAACACACATTTCATCACCTTACCTAACCGTGTTTGAATTAAACAGCATTTCTTCAGGATCTGTTATTGCTGTAATTTATTTACAGTTTTTAATGAAGCTTGATTTACTAATTCTGACAACTGCGCTAATGTTTGTGAGCAGCTATTCCTTTGTTCCAAAAACTTCCTTCATCTCTGCTCAAAAACACCCACATAAACTCCATTTCTTAGCAAAAAAAAAACTGCTTTAAACCAACAAGAACTAGACTGACATAGACCAACACCGTGACCAATATAATAATTTCAAGACGGTCGACCATTTTTTGCCATATAAAAATCTTCTATCATGGAAACTAGAAAGGAGTTCCTCTTGCAAAAAGATCGACATGTTCAGTCTGTTTTTGTCACAGAAACATGAAATAAATCCACCTTAATAAAATGCTAAGAAATATATCAGGGGTGTGGAAAAATCAAAATTCTTTACTTGTCCATTAATGAGGCCATTGCAAAAATCTACTTGTCCGCAAGCAAAAGTCACTTGGCCCCTAAAAAAAATACATTGTTTTATTCCAAGCCTTCCTAATATATTTTGTCTTTAAAATAAATGACACACAATTTGTTATTAGCTCGACTTTTCGAAGAAAAAGTCGTTTTATTTTCGTTGCTCTGTCGTCTGCGTCAGCGTCTGCGTTAGTTATGTTTTTTTGGTTAAGTTTTTTGGTCAGAGTTTGTCAATAACTTAAAAGAGGTATTGAATTGGAACTCAAAATACTTGATCACAGTTATGAACCCATTCTGTAGACCAGATTACGTAACCTTATCAAGGATTTTGGTGGAGTTATTGCTCTTTTTAAACTTAGAATTTTAGCTTTAGGTCAAATTTCTCAATATCTGAAAGAGGTATCGACTTGAAATTCAACACACTTCATCACAGTGAAGAACCCATTCTATTAACAAATAGGCCACAATACTATCAAATACGAGAAAGTCGAGCGCCCAGCACCCATAGGTGATGTTCTTGTTCAAATATATACATATTATTATTAATAATATGATAATAAACTTCCCACTTTAATAACATCATTTTCCCACACTGAAATTGTACGTGTCCATGGGACTACCAGGCAAGTAAAGTTTACTTGTCCGACAGTAAAATTACCCGCATCGGACAAGTCGGGCAGAGGATTTCCACATCCCTGAATACATGCTTCTAGTTACTTTCATATGGTTTTTGTATATCCATGACCTATAGTTTTCTAGTTGGGAAAGTCAAAACATTTTTTTAAATTAAAACAATATTAAACTGTACCATGCTTTCAGCATGACATGGGGAACACCAAAATATTTATAAAAGCACAAAACAGTGTGTAAATGACCTATGACAAACGAAAAACACAACAGGTCTGCCACAGAAAATGATACAAGACATAATTACTTTTCTGGTCCATTAGAAATCCCAGATGTAATGGAAAGACCGGAGTTCAGAATCACACAGAACAAGAACAGTCTTCAATCAAGGCAGACATTGGAGTCCAACTAATAAGACTGTCAAGTTTTCCGACAAAAAAAATAGATAAGTACATGTGGTGTTGTCATATGCCAGCCCAGAGGACAAATTAAGAAAATCTTTACTAACTTCAACAAAAAAAAACGAGTGCAAACTAATTTCTGCACAAATTAGCAAACATACAGCCTTACACATTACATAATTTATATAATTGCATGTATATTGATTTGTACGCAGATTTCTTTGTAAACTAAGAGCTCTCAGTCTGAAAGTACTTCCTGATTATTACTGTGACCAGAATTGGGACAATGCCATAACGTTACCATTGGAAACTTCGGCAAAGGAAGCGAACAATGCAAATTCCTCTTTAAAAGTGATCGATGACTGGTTTTCAGGCTTACTGGGTTAGAACTTAATGTTCCCACTGGGAAGGCACTTAACACAAAATACATCATGAAGACTTTAATACAGTTGTTTGTGAAGCACAACTTAAACTTTGTCAACAGGTTTTTGAAGTGTGTAAATTTGAAGCTTTTTCACAATCTCGATTTCATATATCATTAAAAGTTCAATGATTAATTGGAAACACCACAATAGTCAATCATAATACACTCAATAAATGCAAATTGTTGTATTTTCTGTATTTACAAGAATTTCAGCTGCGCCACGGTAAACACAAAATTCTTTCTTATTTTTTTCCAATATTTTGGTTTTAATACATGCATGTATAACTCAAATAATCACACCTGACATTTCAAGCTGAAATTCTTATAAATAAAGAAAATATGACAATTACCATTTATTTCCATTTGATGCGTTATTAACTTTTGTTGAGTGTATTATATAAATATCATATGGCAGCGTGTGTGACATTGACATTGTCAACCCGAAGGCTGAATGTCAACTGAGGCGAATGCCGAGTGGTGACATTGTGTTCTGAGGGTTGACAATATCTATGTCACACACCCTGCCATATGATATTTATTTTATTATGCGGAACAAAATTGAGGTTTAAAAGGTAAACACATGCTTAATTCTGCCCATCAAGATTGAAGAATGCCTAAAACTTATTTCATCTTCAGAAATACTTGCAAACTGTTTTTCAGAAGAGAATCGCTTGTTTAAACATAGAATAGTGACGTCACGACTATATTACGTTACGACAAGGGAGGCAATATTTTTACGATGCAGCTAAAAAAAACTGACGCAGTTTCTTGCCCTTATATGACATTCAAAATGTCAGTGTGGTCACATGACCTGACAGTCACTTTTCGCTTGGTCACGTGTCAAATAGGTTGAAATGTTTTTGACAGTCAAAATATCTCTTTCTTGGGTAATGGGAATTTATCGTTGTAGACAGAAGTGAGGCATAATAAATCCCAATATCTAAGCTAAACTAATTTCACTTCCTGAAAAAGGCACAAAGGCACCCGATGGTAATGGATAAGAAGGAGTGGTGCCTCAATTTTTCCCGGAAATTCAAGGCTTGGCTTCATCAATGAAAGTTTAGGGAACCTGGGTATTAAAATGATTTAAAGTTTAGCCATTATAAAATTTATAACTATGACAATTACTTGCTACACATGGAGAAAGACCGCAGGCCTGCAACATTGCGTGTAACAATGTCAATAGGCCGGTGGTAAAATCCAAGATGCCGGACTTAATGTCCGGTAATTTTTTTCGTGTCCGTAAATATAATATGTATTTCAAATTCGATTTAGGCCGGTGAAATTTACAACTGGCCTGTAATGTTTTCCCTTTCATAGGACAGTCTGGCCTGTAAATTTTGACAGTCCTTCGCCAGCCTGACTTCCTAACTTGCATGAACAATATTTTCAATCACAAACAAACAAGCACCTGCTGACTAACTTTTTTGGATCAACTGCATTAAAAAGCAATGTAATTTTATTATTAGTTTCAAAATATTGTTTTATCTTTCTTTTACATAGCAATTACCATATTTAGTTATTTTATTTTACTCTTGTACTTTCTAATGAACAAATATAAATCTCAAACATCGAATTTTCTTACTATTTTTTAAATACAAAGGATGCAAATGACTAGCTCAATGAAATGGAATTATGACATAAGAACATTTATTTTATTTCTATTTTTTCTTCAATCAAACTATGATCACTTACAAATTATAACTTAATCTTAATATAATCACTGAAATAATAGGATGTTATACAACTTGAAATACTAGCAAATCAATACCCTCCTCAAACTGTATAATTATAATTTATTTGATTACTGTGAAATATCATCTGTCAGCCGTTAAACCAGTCATCATTGTATACACGTTACCATGGTAACGCTATTATTTTTCACTGATTTTTCGTTCGTATTTCCAATATAACCTGCCTGATAAGAGAAAGTCTCTACATGGAAATCTCACCTCATATGATGACTCCACTGTTTTATCTTAAAACTAGGTTCCATTACTGACGATATAAATTGTTTAACACCTTTTTCTAGGTTACGTTTAATTCCTCACTCATTCTTCAAAACAATCCCCATTTTTGAATTTCAAGCCAACAGGAAGTGTCTAGAGAAAACAATTCACAAAATGGCTGCCACCCTGGTATTTCCACATGTCCTGATTTTGTCACCAATATTTTGTAAACATGCTAGATCCAACTACGAGGCATATAAATAGACTTGTGCTACACTTCATTTAAAAAGCTTGATGTAAACCGGCTCTGTCATGTGGTATATTGGTATTGATCTCTTCAAAACACCCTGGAGTAAACAGATTTGATAAACAGTCTGATCAATTATTGCCTCTATATAGGAATTCAAACTGGTTTATTGGGTTACAACATATGTCACTTACTCCTGAAAGTAATGGTCAAAAGGGTGACATGACCATTGGTCAAATGGTGTTGGTTCGCTAATGGATTCAATATAATGGAAACTTGATAGAACATTATAGAAGCATGATGCAGGTTTGGTATTGCGTAATGTTCACAATATGGTAATATACCATTGATCGGTTATTGACTGTCAAATGTGTATAAAAATAAATCCAATACACTTATAGATTTACGAGCACTGACCATTAAACAACTCCCAAGTGTCACTGGTTTGAAGGTTATATTAGTGCTTATAAAAAACACTGGTTTGAAGGTTATATTAGTGCTTATAAAAAAAATAACAAGCACTGATTGGAACAAGAAATGTCTTTAAAAAAGACAATCGTCGTTGACATTAATATTGAGATATGATTTTTACCCTAAACATAATACAAGAGGGCCAAGATGATCCGTTACATGGCTTTTCGGACCCCAGATTTTTCGGTCCCAACCTATATAAGAAGACTTCTCGGACTCCAGCTATTTGTGATTCATTCAATAATTATTAATATTTGTACCGTGAATAAACCGATCATACCGCCCCATGTTTTCACCAGTGATACATGAATAACCTAAATAATTTACATTAACATCATTATTATATAAATTTGTCAGCCGAATATAACACATTAACAATGTACGAAAATCATTGCGGGAATGATTGAAAAGTATTTAGTGTCAGACGCGTATAGTTATTCTTAAGTAATATGCCCTACCTTCATCGTGGAAGTTATCTATGCATAATGCATACACATTTCGAAGTCAATGAATCATTTATACTGTTTATCCTCAGGAAAAGCAATCTTCTGAAAACATTCAGCCTATTTGAAATAATGATGACTTCCAATTTTTTATAACACAAATATTACAGTAGACTATGGCGATTCAAAATAATATTTGGTAGGAATATCATGTATCAAGGGTTTCTGTGTATAAATGGCATTGCAAATAATGTATTAATGCTACACAAATGAAGTAAAAGTAGCATGAATATCATTTCGACATATTCCGGGCGAGACTTATTTCACAACATGTTATTTATTGAAATGTATCTTTTTCTAGATTGATTAACATCTACTGGAGAAGTTGATAGAAATGTACACTTTATATAACACAGCGCAATTCAATTTCAAATTAACATGCACAGTATGTTTATAAACATAAATTCCCCATTTATTGAAATATTCGCTCTTATGTTTCTCTGTACGCTAATTGATGCATGTAGATAGCTATACACCGGCAGCTCAACGCACGCTATTTTTAGAACGATCGTGTGTTGAACTCGCTTTCTAGAATCGATTGTTATTAACAGAGCGGGCCGCTAGGCTAAACAAAATAGTGGATTAATTCTGGGAATTAATATAATATTCTATTCATGACATACAATAAGAAAATACGTTCATATTTTATGCTCAGTTCTAGAGTATATGTTGAAGATATGTTTATTACTTCATTTTAACCGCTTACGGTATGTAAACAATTAGGTAAATTTTGTATCCCCAAAAGTATGCAACAGTTATCGGTATACGTTAAACCATTGTTTGAAGTTTGCATTCCCTAGAATTAGAAAATTTGCCCAATTCTATTGGCATTCAATTTTCCCGCTGCATAATTATCGCAAGAAAATCTGGGTCAAAAGTGATCTTAGACAGCTACGCCGAAAAAACAACAAACAAGAGGTACATGATGTGAATGGGAATACAAGCTGATCAGTGCTTTATTTTTTACATAGATATTGCTGCAGTAATATAAAGTTCTATAACTTGTGAATTTGTTTTATTATTAATTATTTTTGTCTTGTATGGAATGAAAAGCAAATCCCATATACAGTACGCTGAGCTATTTGTGTTTAATTTATAAATAGTATTTTAATCTTAGAAATTTCATTTTGATTTTCATACAAATAATTTTCATTATTTATGACATATTATATCATTAAACGGAAAGGTATACAATTTGTACTTAATAATAATGAGTATAGTGATTTTAGAATTGGGGACAAAATTCGGCCCCATTCCCTATATTTACCTTAAAATCCCCCTCAGAATGTAAGCTTTATTTTCAGAAAAAAATGTGACCAAAATCGGACAAAAATTGACTAAAACAGCAGAATTTACTCAACAATCCCAGCAATTTTCCATCAAACCAAGTTTAAAAAGTTCATAATCTAAGTTATCGTTTGTATTAATGTTTTAAAACAAAGTAGAATAATATTATAAACATGTCTTGGTAATAACCATCGTCGAAACCCACAGTATGTATTCTGTTACCACTACAATATACGAGGGATGTTCAAAAATAACGTACACTTTTTATATTGTTTACAACTAAATAAACTTAATTGAATAAAACCTGTACCAAAATGAATGGGGATTCAAATGGAACATGTTTAATAAGTAATATTGTGAAATTAATTTGTTACGCGCCTTATCTATATGATAATATAACTATGGTAACCGTTAAGCGGAGCACGCCATTTATTTGCATCAAAACAAATAAATGGATGGTAAATTCTGTACGAAATAAGTATACTTACTTAAAAAAAAATTAGTATAATGTCAGACAAACATACATTGACATCATACCAAATGTTGGCTTCATTTTAAGATTGCCTATAAAAATAAAATCAATATTGATATGATGGTGATGCACAACGTGAATTGAGAAAAAATGTAATTGTGATATCAACTCTAAATTCGGGTGGTAATGAAATAAAATAAAGATATTTGTAAATCATCTATGCAGACATTTGATTTTATCAACAAGCTGCAAAGAATACAGTTTTTGAGTAGGGCATGTGTTTTTAACATAGTGCAATAGAATTTTCAGATGGCATTGTAAGCATTGAGACATGAATGGATAAGGAAATACAGATGCGACAATGACGACGTCAATCACCTTAAATTAGCTTGATCAGCACAGACAGTCAATAGTCAGGTAGCTATGCGTAATGTCTCGCTTGGTTTATTTCTCCATGTCGCTTGGTTTATTTCTCCATGATTAATGAATGTTTATAAGTAAGAAATAAGTAGAAAATGTCAAATTCATTATTTAAAGTTTCAGTGTACATGCAGATTTAAAATAAGACGTAAATATTATTTTATTTTAAATATTTCTAATAGGAATTTCCTTTCTTGATTCAGTAAAATAATGTATGCATATGTTAACATAAGACACGTTTATATGCTAAATGTGTATGGTAATCAGACATACTTAAAATGCAGAATGTTTTAAAATATATTTTATATCTTGGTATTCAAAACGCCATAAAGCGCTCTGTACAAGTGTATGCGAGACTGGTTATCATATTGCCTCAAGACCATGAGGACAAAGGCCTCTTTACGGAGATTCCAACACAAAAATCATTGATAAGATAGTGTAATTAAAATATCCGAAAATATTGAATAATAGTTAAATAATAATATTGAAACAAGAACATTTCCTTCGCGCCAACTCTTCCCTGAAGTAAATGACGTTAACGACGTCATTGAATTTCAACTGACGTGCTCCGGGTTGCCTATAGTGACTCATCTTAAATGCCTGCCATTTTTAACAGAGGAGAGTAAAATCGCTTAAATTTTGTAAATTGATGCAATATATATTCCAGTTTATTGCTATGTACTTTTTTTCTATGAAATAATTATATGTCTAAAAATATGAAAACAATCTACATTATTTTTTATCATCCCTCATATACCATGGGAGAACTGGCTGTCAAAAGTTTGTTTTCATGAATATTGATGAGCCACCTTCTGACCAATGAAATTACACGTAACATTTAAAAACTCTTCGAATGAAGTCTGAAAATCAGTTGACCGGTTACCAAGTCATTGTGTACACACTGCTCTAAAACTGCTCTAAAACTGTTGTGTACACACAAACATTCGCACATGGTTTTCAGGGTAATTAAAAGTACTTTCTTATTGGTTCACTGACCACTTTCTACAGGCCTCACGGACCACGTGCAGGACAGCGGTAAATATGATAAAAGTGAAACACCCTCTACATGAAACTGTTTTAATAACACGTCATTTCATTGGTTGAAATTTCCGTGCAGAACCAATGAGATGTATCATGAATAATTCATGAGTATGAAATAACTACACTATGAGACTATGAATTTACAAATGCATGGAAATAATCGTAGAATATAGAAAGTCTGACCATCATTAGAAATCCTCGAATGAAACTTGGGAGTGATTTCTTAGAAACTGTCAGGAAAAGAAACCCCAATGCACTGATGTCTTCAAGTCTTTGACAACATACATGTTGCTATTTTGGGCACAGAAAGCGTGTATCACTTTTCCCATTTCTCAGCATCATAATATACATAGAAAAATGTATTAAAGAAACTTTATTTCAACATAATATCAGCGCATTTCTAAAACAAGAGGGCCATGATGGCACAAATCACTCACCTGAGAACAGGTACAGATGATGACCATAATGTTGTGACAGGTTTGAAAATTAAGGTATATGAACAATACGCAAAGGGGGATAGGATCAATTTGATTTAAAACTTCGGTTAGTGCAATGGGCAAACTTGTGAAAGTACTAGTTGGGTAGTGGATGTGCGGTGTTTTTGCTAATGGTTCTCAAATCATTTTTCTGGATATTCTTACCTGACCCTTTTTCATTAAGTCAGTGACAATTCTGGAAAATGCAGAAACAGTACATTTTGATGTCTTTTTCGCATGTACAAATAACTGCATGCAAGGTTTGCAACTGTTGGAAATAACATTTTTTTATCAATCAATTTAAATGGTTATACACAAACTGTGTAAGTTTGGTCAACATTGAATAAAAAATCGTGTGTGCGAGCCAATCATTGATAACTTGTTGATGTTTTTTTCCAATTACAAGGGTCAATAACTCCGATGTTTCTGGCCCGATCATGCTTTTATTCGACTTCACCTGTAATCTTTAACGACAAACTGTGCACGACTGGTGAAGATTCTCTATCCTGAAAAATGTCAATTTTTGCATATTTTTTTTCACAAACAAAGGGCAATAAATCTAGTGTTTCTGGCCCAGTTTTTGCTTTTATTCGACTTCACTTTTTATCTTATGGTCATAGACAAACTGTGCAAGATTGGTGAAGATTGGATGAAAAATGAAGTCTCTGTCCTGAATAATGTCCATTCTTGCATATTTTTTTAACAAACAAAGGGCAATAACTCTCGTGTTTGAAACACGATCTGGCCCATTTTTGGCATCTGCTGAGACCTGATGGTCATACAAAAACTGTGAAACTTTGGTTAAGATTGGATGGAAAATAAAATCTATATGTTGGAAAAAGGCATTTTTGCGCTTGTTTGCATGAAAAAGGGGCAATAACTCTAGTGTTACTGGTGTGATCTGACCAATAACAATCCCATCCAAGATTTTATGGTCCCAATTGTTGACGGCCCACGGATGACAGATGAGGCAGGAGAGGTCCCTTATACCAATAGCTCACTGAGCACTTCATGCTCAGGTGAGCTAATAACAATCTAAAATGTATACTTAATGTACAACAATATCTTTATTCATTGAAACATAATATTGCTAGTTAAAACCCCTTTCAATTTAATATTTTAAAACCATTTATAAATTACGCATTAGGAAAATATAACGGATGGATCACCACAGGTTTTACAAAACGCCTACTCAATATTGCAGTTAGATTTCCAACAAACACCATTTACAGAATACGGTTGTTAAGACTGCTCCAGCATACAATGAAGTAGTTGCTTTCTGAATGGCTGAACGCATTGTCAATTACATATGAGGCATGTCGAGGGAAAACCGGTCTAATAATGCATGTGCGTAAAGTGTCGTCCCGGATTAGCCTGTGCAGTCTGCACAGGCTAATCCGGGATGGCTCTTTCCACTTTTATGGTATTTTCTGTTTCAAGGAAGTGTCTTCTAACCATCAATCCACTTTAGGTGGAAAGTGCCGTCCTGGGTCAGCCTGTGCGGGCTGCACAAGCTGATCCGGGATGACACTTTACGCACATGCATCAAGCCCGGTTTTCCCACGACACGCTTCATATCAACAATCGGTCAATTAACCGAAAAATGCGAGCAAAGGTTTTTGAAATGGTCTCAAAAAAAATTAGGTAGGGTCATGATTGAGTTTTTTAAACTTTGTTTTTAAAGACACATTTCAATAAAAAAAAAACATTGAAAATTATCTAAAATCTGACAAATACAGATTTCACCGAAAACAATCGTTGCTAAGAACTTTAGGGTCGGGTTTTTTTTGCTAGGTTATGGGTCGGGTTGCCCGAAACACATACTTTTTTTTGGCCTAATGCATAACAATCTTAGTACTAATTTTAAACAATCTTAGTACAAGCATTTATGACTGCCCAAGCCAACCTATGTTTAAATCAGAAAGCACATGGAGTCAGGGCAGACTTCCGCCAAGGCAGCTCATTTCCTGTATGAGTTGTGCAACGAATGAGTTATATAGCAAAATAGCCTGCGAACAAAACGACGATCTGGACCACAACCCAAAGCTTAAAATTTTTCTTTGGCTCATTTCCACCTCAAATCGGTTCATAACGTTTTGTAAAACTGCTTATTTACATTTTAAAAATATTAAAACTCAATCACAGAATCTTTCAAAATCAATGAGCGATTTTGTACATTTTGCATTCAAATCCCCATATATTATAACTTGAAAATTTAATATGACCAAAAGCACAAAAGGTATAATTACACAATGGCTTTAAATTCCGATGTCAAAAACCTTATTTTTCATACACTTTTAACATTGGAATTGGGCAGGGGCAATGGAATAAAATATTTAGCTTGATTATTCAACAAAAATAAAACAAAATAAAGCATAAAGGTTACAAAACTTATACCAACAGAATTGTACGGTAACAAATATCCCAAACAAACAATAAGCAATTTCGAACAATTATAAAACAGGAGTTCTGGAAGACTTTCGTATACAGTCTGTCTTAAAATGGAAACTGATTCGGCAGATCGATACGCCCATATTGCTGCACCACAGTGACAGTTTGAACACAAACATTTTCAAACAAACCATTTATTCCTGGAAATACGAGAGCTTTGCAAACAGCAAGTGTATTTGGCCAGGAAATAAACACTTCAGTCGGAAGTGGTATTATGAATATTACAAATAAACCAGTCGTCAAAATAACCCACGTGCCCAAAGCCCGGGACATGAAATACTATAATTATCTGAGCAAGTTCAAAAATTTCCCTGTCCACCCAAAAGGGCTGGTAAACATAGGTTGAAATCAAAACATGCATTTATAAAAAATATAAGCATTTTCACAACTGGCTAGAATATATAATAATCACACAATTGTTTTCTTTCTTTCATTAACAAGAGCCCAGAATATATCACAATCACATGATTGTTTTCTTTCTTAAATTACATTAACAAGAGCTGTTTGTAAAACATGTATGCCCCTTCTTGGAAAAGCAATCTTTAAAATTATCAAGTCTAGTGAAAATTGAATAAAAGCTGTTGGACATACATGTGTAGGCAGCGTAAACTGTTAAAAAGGCCAATTTGAGATAATTCAAGGGCAATAACTCCACAATTCCTGGAGTGATTTGGTTGATTATCGAGCTTGGTCAAGATATTATGCCCACAAACATTTTCATGAAGTTTGGGTGAAAGCTGTTGGACTTATAGAGCAACAGGCCAATTTTAGAGGATTCAAGAGGAACAATTCCTGGGAACATAATTCCACAATCCCTGGGACCATATAGCTGATTATCAAAATCGGTCATGATATTATGCCCATAAACATGTACATGAAATTTGGTGAATGTCGGATGAAAACTGTTGGACTTAGAGAGCGTAAACTGCTAAAAAGGGTAATTTTATATACCGGTACATGTAATTCAAGGGTTACAAATCCACAATTCCAGGGGCGATTTGGCTGCTTATCGAACTTGACAAGGGTAATTTTATATACCGGTACATGTAATTCAAGGGTTACAAATCCACAATTCCAGGGGCGATTTGGCTGCTTATCGAACTTGACCGAGATATTATGCCCACAAACATTTTCATCAATTTAATGATGATCGGATGAAAACTGTCCGACTTACAGAGAGCAAACGAAAGTGGTCTACCAACCGACAGACAGAGTGACAAACTGACTGACCGACCGTTATTAGCAAACCAATATACCCCTCCATCTTCAATGGGGGGCATAACAAAGTAACTATATTAATTACAGTAATCAAAGGATATCTACATGTTTTGTCTTCATTTCGAGCCAGCTCAAAGCCCAGAATTTGGGCATGTTGAAATTTCATGACTTGTGCCTGAATAGGCAAGTCCTTCTAAAAATTATTGTAAAATTTGTAAACAATAAGTTATCTGGATTCGAAATACATTTTAAAATCTTTGGTACATTTTATACCCTAATACTCCAATGCCTGTGGAGAAGTATTATTTAAAATTAATATTATTTATTAATAAATAAGTACAAAATGAAATTGTACACTTGAGTGTGTACGAATACCTAACTAACAACGACGTAATACCAGTACATTATTACATTTATATTTCAACTGAATTGTTCTTCCATTGTTTCTAATTACAAATCCTAAATAAAACTATATCACATGGTAGAAAATTTTTGTTAAGAGGTATGTCTATTCGCTTCCTATAAACAATCCCAAAACTAAAGAGGTCTATCCAGATATAAGGTTATCACTAATGAAACTTATTTAACTGTAAAATATTTTAATAGTGCTAATGATCCTTAGTATATATATATATATATATATAACAAATAAATCACACCATCTGTATTTCTACTTTCTTGATGTTCAACAGACAACAAGAACATCTCTAGTTACAGATTTTAAAACTAGGCCATACCAATTTGATTCTATGTTTAGCGTCCTCGGGCTGGTAGGTTTTTGGATGCCTGAACGAAAAAAACAACAATTTTGACAATGTGAAAAATTGAGTTGGAAAGCATATAAAGATTCGAAAAAAATGACTTTCAGGCGTTTTTACCACTATTTGTAAAAACAGTGTGCAAATAGCAAATCATACTGTGTTAAAGTAGGTTCCCAATATGAAGATGATGTATAACAGTTTGGCAGGTAAACATTTGCTTTAGCTTGTACCACTGCTATGAATAAGTTGTCAAAGAAAAATGTTTTTTTATCGACTCATTATTTGTTTTTTCCTGCCTGGTTGGTAGGTTTCGAAAAATCATGGGGACGCTAAACATAGAATAAAATTTGTATGGCCCTATCGTAAAGTCACAATAAATCTGACACTGACTAAAGGGAGTGATTGAAATCTGACACTGACTGTATGGAGTGATTGAAATCTGACACTGACTGTAGGGAGTGATTGAAATCTGACACTGACTGTAGGGAGTGATTGAAATCTGACACTGACTGTAGGGAGTGATGGTACAGATACAAAGGAAAGTGAGAATATACAGGTGTGACAATGGCTGGAATAATCGTTAATCAATGTGCTGGTGCTGATAATTGAGGCATGTCATGGGAAAACAGGGCTAAAGGCATGTGCGTAAAGTGTCATTTCGGATCAGGCTAAACATGTTCTGCTTTTATGGTATTTCCTGTTTCAAGGAAGTCTCTTCTTAACATAAATCCACTGTAGGCGGAAAGTGTCGTCCGGATTAGCCTGTGCACACTGCATTTAGCCCGGTTTTCCCATGACATGCCTCAATTATAATGAAGCAGGTGCCAGAAAGTCTAGGTGAAAAGTGACAATCCAAGCTGCACGGGATTTCCTAATTACCAGGTATATAGGTTTTTTCTAGTTCCATATATACCTGAGTTAGTATGACATGCTTAGGAAGTTTTTCCTTAAAATCTCCTAAAACTAAACATGTGGCCAAAGGCCATGGGTGCCCCCACATTCTGCTGTCTGTCACAAACCCTGCTATTACTATACCAAGGTTAACAAGTTCACATGTTGATAAATAGGTCTATACAGTTTCATCACTCTAGAAGTTATATTTTCGGAGTTACACGCGCCATAAGTCCAAAAATGTCAATTTTGGCTAAAAAAAGGGGCCATTACTTTGACAAATCTGCACCAAAATATCCAGGTGCACAATTCATATGCTGATGCTTATGTTTATAAAGTTTCATCACTCTAGCAGTTATACTTTTTGAGTTACATGCGACACAAAAATCCCACATTCGGACAAATGCAAATCTACATTCCCCCCACCCACCCCCACACACACCCCCACACACACCCCACCTGAAAAAGAGGGCATAAAAACCCAACAAACTTGAGGAATACTTTCATTAACAATTTAAACTAATTATTTAAATTAAGACTGCTCCTCTCTATCTATATGGTAAAGCAATTGTAGCATGAACCCAGGTTTTGAAACAGTAAAAATCATATACATGGAGTGTCAAACTGCTCCTGGTATATGACTAAATTTTTACAATATATACAATTTCAACATAAGATCCCATATACATGAAAATCAGGTTGTGAAAAGTGAGAGTGTTTTAAGAATATAGTCAATGAGCTGGGTGGTAGGCGGAAAGTGTTCAAATATTGATTATTGATTTAGTACTGAGTAATAGACATTTTTTACCAGGGGTCGAAAATTAGAACATGCCCTCATAAGCTCAAGTAATAATAATACATTATAAGATTGTATGCTTTCTTTGCTAACTGCTAATGCCAATAACTGATTTACACTCATAATACTTTTATAATTGGTAAGAAAACAGTCTATGAGTATTTAGAAATGTCCATGGCAAAATGAAGTAACCTTCTCCAACTATATACTTTTTATACGTTTTTCAATAATTAAACGCTTACAAATTCATTAAGGATTTTGTTTCTATGCTTAAAATCCAGATATTATCTGATTATTTGAGGCACAACTAGTCCAATCTAGTCAGCTCAAAGAATGTTTAAACAAAAGGGCAGGTTTGAATTTCAAAAGAAAAGTACATTAATCTTGATTTGCAACGAATGAAAAAACAAATTCAGACAATATCCCATTTAAGTTTACTATTATTAAAGAATATTACAACACATAAAAATAATGTTCAGTATGACTTTATGAACATTGCTACATCATAAATAGTTTATTATTTATAAATTAGCCTGTTGTTTTCTCGTGAAAAAACAAACACACCGCAAACCACCCAGCTCAAGGCAATGTATAGCTGATATGCTGTCAAGGGAGGTAAATATTGTACAAGTTAGAATCCAGTCACATACAGAGTTACTCACCCTGGATCCCCTGCATACATTGTGCTGTGTTTTTATTGATTCCTCAGACCCCTATCAGTTATCTCCCCTACAAGAATACAGAGTGAAATGCTGGTGTGGCGCTACTCTACGGATGAAACATGATGCAAAATGGTGGAGCATTTAATGGCAGAATGCATTTAATACTGCAAAATATTTCAAAGCACGAAACATGATAAACACAAGAGGCATGCATTTGAATGTCTCCGTAATTATTGCATTTCCATACACTGTGCACAAATTCATCAAGTTACCAGTATTTGGTGGTTAAATACACACACATTTTGTAATGCATTAATTTTATTATCTGTAACATACAATCACATATAACAAAATTTTAATGCTAAATCTGAAGCCAATGTGAGCCGTGTAATTGCCAAAAAAGCAACAACAAACCACAGGTAAATGAGCTCAAAGTACCAGAATTACGTGGGTGCCCACTTGCATATGGCTGGTTTAAATTGCAGCTGGTAAGAAACAACTTGCCATCGTGTACTGTCAATGAAAGTTGGGCAATCTGACAATTGCTTCCTTGCCATCGTGTACTGCCAATGAAAGGTGTGCAATCTGACAATTTTGGAAGCAAGAGTTACTTGCCCTCAGTATACACCAGAAGCAGTGTCTATGATAGCTTGGTCATGAACACTGACAATTATGGTTTGGTCATAGACACAGACAATAATTTGGCCATGGACATGGATAACTGTTTGGTCATTACTGTGGATATTGTTTTAGCAATAATGGATGCATATCTTGGTTTGATCATGAACATGAATAAAGATTTAGTCATGAACATGTATACAGGTTTATTTATGAAGATGGACAATGGTTAGGCCATAAACATAAATAGGGGTATGGTCATGAACTTTGATAATGATTTGGTCATGAACATCGATAATTTGTCATGAACATGGCACAATGGTTTGGTCATGAACATAGATAATGGTTTGGTCACGAACATGGATAATGGTTTCGTCATGAACATGGATTATGGTTTGGTCATGAACATGGATTATGGTCTGGTCATGAACATGGATAATTTGTCATGAACATAGGACAATAGTTTTGTCATAAACATGGATAATGGTTTTGTCATAAACATGGATAATGGTTTTGTAATGAACATGGAAAATGGTTTGGTCATGAACATGGAAAATGGTTTTGTCATGAACATGGAAAATGGTTTTGTCATGAACATGGATAATGGCTTGGTCAAGAACATGGGACAATGGTTTGGCCATGAACATGGCCAATGGTTTTGTCATGAACATGGATAATGGTTCTAACATGAACACTCACAATGGCTCTAACATCAAAATTGGTAATGAGTACAACATGAACATAGATACTGATCATAAAAAATGCGATTTTTGTTATAACCCCTAATTTTTCTACTTCAACCCTAAATTTTGATGGGGTACACTTACAAAAATGACTGACATATTGTCAAAATGTATTTTATTTATTCCTGAATAGCTTTAATTTATACGTTAAAGATGTAGCTGATAAAAAACATAAGTACTAAAGTTGACCAACAATACTTATGACATTAAATTTGGCTAAGCATATGGTAAAAAATAACAGATTTCATTACACTAAAAATACGCCTAACACCAATTTGTGTATATATTGTTTTACTTCTATTTCATAGTATGTCAAAATCAGTAATACCAAAATCTAATATAACCTAATCTGGGAGGAAAAAGGTATAAATTGATAGTTCACCACAAAAATCTCAAGGTATAACACTTGGAGTGAAGCAACCCTATGTTATAAAAAAAAGAAAATTATGAAAAATAAAACAAGTAAAAAAGCAAATATTTTCCTTCTATGTTAACTTATTTTTTCTCTTCTTGTTATAAACTATGGGCAGCATCAATATTAAATGAATTATTTGTGCATTAATGTTAAAGAAATAGTGTTTTGTGTAAACATTTTAAATACAAATGTAACTAGCTGAGGTTCACATATCCTTGGTTACCAAATTCAGAAAAATAACAAACATTTTTTATATGTGTGTGTTTCAAAAAATTCAATTGACATTTTCATTACATTGGGTTAACAAGAGTTTCAAAAAACTGGCAAATCTTTGTGATAACTTCATCAAGACTCTTCTTGGAGCTTGTGACTATTGGTAAAATGTCACTGTTTTTGGATAAAAAGGTGTCTCTTAGACCATTCTCATCATTTCGCCGATACATAATTTTCAGACGTTTTTTACAGCGGTAGATCTTGTCAAAATTCATCAGTGGAACAGGTCCAAGTTTACACAATGAACAGTATTTTAAATTATCCAACAGAACACCAAACTCGATCACCCGACGTCCCGCTCTCCACCCATCTCGACTGACTATTTTTCCAAGTTTTAGGTGTGAATGAATGTTATTTCACAGCAAGGAGCACGTATCTCCTTCACGCAGATATGTTTTTATAAACGAATAATTATGTTCAATAATACTAATAATCCTTGGAAGTTTATTTATAACTATTTTAACTTTAGTGAAATGAAATACACCAGACATGTTGCGAAAATGTCATGATTAAATGTAAACAGAAATTCCCAACAATGACGTCATTTGAAGGTATTCCCCATGCCAGAGTACCTTGTTTTTGTTCAAACTACATTTTTACTTTCATCGTCAAACACAAATAAGCATTTATTTCACACATTTAATTGAAAATAACTCAACATTCGAAAAGTAATATTTATTTCGCGAAAATAATATCTGTTTCGGATCAGATAGATTGGATTTACGGTTAGTGGTGAATGGGCCGAAGTTAACCGATATTTCGCCAGTATTTCCAAAGTCATTAGGACCTTTCTACCTTAATAAGAACTCAATAACAAAGAGATTGACCCATTGAAAAGATGAGGTTTTCATAATTATTCATTCTGGAATGAGAATTAACTAAAACCTTTTTCCAGAAAAAACTGCAACATGACTGTGCAGAATAAATTGTTCCTAAAATCTCAATCAATACAAATTTGGTGTTAATGGAAAAAATATATCTAACAACAGACTATAAAAACATATTATAACTCCTAGCAGTTTCTGTTGCACTGAATAAAGCACATTGAATATCTTCAATTTTACAAAGCACCATTTAATATTTTACTAAATCCATTATGAGACCACTAAATATAAACCACTCCAATAATATAATAATAATAGTATCAAAATATTCAAGTAACAAACACACGAACTTACTTAATAATTCCAGCTGTTATGTTACCTGAATATTCAAACAAATTTTCAAATATTCAGGACCAGTGAACACGTTTCATAAAACACTCCCAAACATCGCAAACTAAAATAGTCGTCTTGTAACAATAACTACTGATGACTATCTTCTATATAAGACGCAGAGCTCAACAAAAGGTGAAATTCAGGTAAAGCACTTTCCGACCAATAAGGGTGGTCTTGCAGAGAAAATTAATTATTCACTTGTTGCCTATGTGAGTGTTTGAGGATTCCAACAGTTATTGACTACCTGAAAATTCCGAAGAGTGTAGGGGTTTACCATGTTTACCTCTAGATTTAATACACCTAATTACTTGTTCAAGGTAACCATACAATGAACCGAAATTAAAGATCATTCATTTTATTTTGATAATGCTGTCAACAATGTATTGTTATTTCCTATCATATACTTCAATGTACGACAACCAGGTAAAATATCTTCCTAAACCCTCAGATATTACCAATTAAACATGCAAAAAAATATCCTCATTTGCTGTAATTTCCTTTATTACGTAGGTGAGAGAATGTTGGACTGTTTTGATTGATATTTAGAATTTACTTTTGCATCTAAATGAATACTGATTTAAAAAACTGACTAAACTACATTTAATGCAACACAATTTCTTTGTATCTTTTTAAATAATCATTATATAATTATGTCCATAAACTTAAATTGCATTGCTGATCTTTTAGCAATCTTTTGCAGGTGCACTGCCTTGCTCCTCTTCCCTTGTACCCCTTCTTAACACGAATACTGAGGCTTGTGTGCCTAATATAGCAAGGGCCATATATAGGCGTCTTCTACAAACATTTTTTTATAATTTATTACTCTATTGCATTAAACGTTTACTTTACACACGCATTTTTTTTTCCCAGTTACATTTAAAAAAAATATTTTCTCAACAATGACATAGACCCCATCTGAAAAATTAAGCCCTAGATAAAACTTTTCTATATGCCATATACTATGTACATGTACTTATATATAACAGCCAAGGTTAGTAATGTTACGATGAAACAAAATGAGCTACTTAACCGATCTCTTGTAAACTTTAAAATCCGATTAATCCAAGATTATTCCGAACTTCTGGTTGACATAGGCATGAGCAGATCAACGGGCTATTACATAAATAAATTCACTCATAAAAGATTATAGACACCCGTAAGCACTTGGCTTGCTTTCAATAAATAAATGAATTGGATCATTGAATACTGTAGTTTGTAACAAAAGACAGAGTATCTATTTACTATGAAGATTTTATAAATATTTCTCACTATGCAAGGTTTATAAACAATTTTAAACATATGGCTTACAGTCTGTCGACAGGTGTAAAAATGTTCTCCAGACATTAGGTCCATAACATCTTCAGTATACCAAATCAGTCTTAAAATTAAAATTAAACTTTGCAGAAATCGTTTCTATTAAATAGACATCTTACCGATCAAAATAAAAAAAAAAGAAACGTGGAAATTCCACGAAAACCAAATTTTTCGAACAAAATGCAAAAAAGTTAGCACAATAATAAAAGACAGTTCTGGGAGCCATATACATTCCTAAGCGAGGTCTCATTATAAGGTATCTATGTATGAAGTTTCGTTAAAATATTGCAACGCGTTCTCAAATTATTGAGCAGAAACCGTTTTTGTATATTTAGTAACATTGACCTTGACTTTGATGTCACCCACCCGATATGCAATCCCAAGCTTGGTCTAGATACCAGGTATCTATGTATGAAGTTTCATTCAAATATCTTCTATTTTTGAAATGGAGACCTTGACCCCACCCACCCTATATGCAATTCCAAGCGAGGTCTTGATATAAGGTATCTATGTATGACGTTTCATTAAACTATATCGATGCATTGTAAAGTTATTGAGCGAAAACCGTTTTTTTATTTTTAGTAACCGTGACCTTGACCCCACCCACCACATATGCAATCCAAAGAGAGGTCTCAATATAATGTATCTATGTATGAAGTATCATTAAAATATCTTGATGCATTCTCAAGTTTTTAAGCGGAAACCATTTTCTATTTTTAGTAACTGTCACCTTGACCTTGAACACACCCACTCCATATGCAATCTCAAGCAAGGCTTCAATATAAGGTATATATGTATGAAGTTTCATAAAAAATCTTGATGCGTTCTCAAGCTTTTGACCAGAAACCGTTTTTCTATTTTAAGTAACAGTTACCTTGACCTTAACCTTACACACCCCATATGCAATCCAAAGCGAGGTCTCGATATATGGTATCTGTTTAAGAAGTTTCATTAAGATATCTTTATGGATTCTAAAGTCATTGAGCGGAAACGTTTTTTTTATTTTTAGTAATGGTGACCTTGACCCCACCCACCCCATATGCAATCCCAAGCAAGGTCTCGATATAAGGTATCTATGTATTAAGTTTAATAAAAATATCTCGATACATTCTCAAGTTATTGAGCGGAAACCGTTTTTCTATTTTTAGTAACGGTGACCTTGACCTCACCCACCCCATATGCAATCCCAAGCGAGGTCTCGATATAAGGTATCTATGTATGGAGTTTCATTGGAAACCGTTTTTCTATTTTTAGTAAAGATAACCTTGACCTTGACCTCACCCATCCCATATGCAATCCCAAGCGAGGTCTGGATATAAGGTATCTATGTATGAAGTTTTATTAAATATCTCTATCCGTTCTCGAGTTAGAGAGCGGAAACGAAAAGTTGATGCCGCCACCCCGCCCACCCGCCCAACGACATACCCCAATCTAATAATCAAAATTTTTCTTTGAAAAATTAGGTTAAAAACGCATTGAAATAACATTTTGCATACTTTTTATAGTATAGTTATCTATATCGATAGCTGGTGATGCATCTGGAGTAAATCAGCATGTACATGAGTGTATATTCCGTTCGTAACGAGCGTTTTTGAACATAAACATTATAAAATGTATTTCGTAAATAGGAAACAGTTTTCAGTCAAATAAACATCATTGATGTTCAATGGAACTCATGTCAATTAAAGATGTATTGAATTATATTCTATTGACTGGGGCTTTAATGATAATGATAACTCATTGGCCCAAAGTCAGTGGGACAAGTAAACTGTCTTTTGGTGCAGTTGGTAATTTTAATGAGTAGGGAAAGTGCAAAAGTTTTGCTGTATAAAACAGTTCAAAATGTTTCAGACAAGTGACTTTTTTTATTCAAAGATTCTTACATTTGATTGTCTCTTATATTAACTTTCAAAGATCCACAATGAGGTTACACAAAGGACCATAGTCATGTTGCCATGCTTTATATATTAAAACCAGAAATGAAAATAGAAGCAACAGTCACATCAATGATACATGGCATTCATTAGCTAACATTTGGAATGCCAAATATGGTGTATTTTTCCCAGTTGAAATGAAAATGAGAAGTGACAAAATTCTAAAATACATATGAAATGTGATAAACACCATTAAAATGCTAAGTTCAACAAATATAACACTAGATTAAGTAATTCATTAATAAAACAACTTTCTTAAATGTTTCCCAAATCTTAGCAAGATTTTGAGACACAAAATTCCCAATTTGATGGGTACCGGAGCCAGGGCTCCCGCTGCCTATCGCAATTGTCGCCAAATGCGAAAGTTTTTGAAAAGTGGCGACAAGATCTTTCAATTTGCGAAAACTAGTGGCGAAAAACGTATTTTCGTTTATTTTTGGTAAACAAATGGCGTAAGCGACTCGATATAGTAGACCGGAAACATGTGTCTCTGTGCGCGCATCACACACATGTTACTAGCACATGCATTCTTTAGCTGCAGTCAGTCACCGTGAACCTTCATTATCTAACTAAAACGCAGTGTTATTTACACTTGCCAATGACGTGAATGATCAACCAATCGGCGTGAAATACATGTATGCACACATTAGTAAGTGTGCATACATGTATTTCAGACATGTGCGGCTTTTCCCGACCATAAAACGTAAACACAATTGACTTATGTGTTTTCGTTGTTCATCATCTCCGAATTTAGTTTAATTCCTAAACAAGGCACTGCTTTAAATTACTTTCCTGTAAAATTTGGTAGAATATGGTTCCAAATCCGATTACGACGACTTTGAATTTTCACATAACACATTCTTATATCCAAAATCTCGTAAACACCTTTTTGTATGTCATGTAAAACCTTTTGTTGTGCTAGAAAAGCGCGCGAAAGTTATGTTGACACAAACGACGTCACGTTCTACGCATGGAAAGCGTGCATGTATCGGCAATGTGCTTGTACTAAATATAGACGTATGCTCTGCGAATAAATACGTTGTAGTGAAAGAATGTTTAAATCGTTTGTTCAGATTATGTAACACGGCTTAATGGATCAGTATTGACTGTTCTAATAGATGCTTTGTGTCAACACTGTGTGATACTAGATAAATGATAAGGCGATTAACAAGTATGGCTTCAGTGGCTGATTTCACAGTTTGACATGACATAGATGTTACGAACAACATCTGTGGTGATTAAAGTAAGTTAATTAAGCAGCAATTTAATAATTTTAATTAATTATTGGTATTACCGACAAGGAAAAGAAAATTGTTAATAATTATAATCAATTGCAATTAAAATGACCGTCAAATAAAAAGCGTAATAAATTGTTACAAATACAATTTTATCTATTGACTGAACAGCATATGGATTAAGAATGGCTACAAATTGGCTCTTATTTTTTGAAAATGGCGACAGATTTTAAAAAATGGCGAAAATGGTGGCGAAAGATTTTTTTTTTCCAGTGAGAGCCCTGGGAACCATTCCCAAAGCAGTGAAAAAAGATCATTGAGATGATCTCTTGAGGACCCACTTCTAATGAAGTGACAGCATGGGGATCTCTGAACCAGTCAATGGCAAGCACATAATGCACCTATCAATATTATTTCCCCCTGGGGGTGGGGAGGGAGTATGCGGGGGGAGTGGCGGTCAAACCCAGGCGAATTTGACTATTTGAATTTTGGGGGGTGTAATTCCCCACCCTAGAGCCAAGCATTTTTGTCTGAATCCCCTCAATGGGGCATGCTTAATTGGTGTATCAAATGGCCCGGGGGCCAATATTACCTCTAGATCTAAAATCCAAACCAAGTCTATTTCCCCGAACCCGGAATCATTCTGTGTGTCAAATTCCCGCCCGACGGGAAATGCTTTCAGTCTCAAGTCCTGTATATGCCCTGGGGGAAAATATTGGTAAGTACATAAAGCAAATGCAGTTTATATGCATCTATTATTGAACACACTTTCAAGAAATGTGACAATGCGCTTCTCAACACAACAGCATGCATGTCGGGTCAAGTTTCAGCTAAAAGGTCCCATACATGCATTTGTCAGATTATATTACAGCTAAAAGATTACTTTTTGTGCTGAAAGTTTCTGAAGGAAGGCTCAATAGCTATGCAACCTTCCTCAGAAATGTTTCACTTATAACAGTCCATGTTGTGTCATTATGTGTTTTGAATAAATTCTAGTATCAAGAGAGCCAAATTGGCACTGGGACGCTCACTTGATAGGCAAGTGATACATCATTAGGGAAAGATCAAGAGCAAAATATCAGGGTGCTGCACCCAGCTCCTTGGTTCCCCCCTGCTGCCCCTCTGGGCTGGTAAACACAGAAATGTTCAATATCTTTTAAAACTTATTATATTTTTGCATATATTCCATGACGAATGAATAGACTATGCTTAAAAACCTTAATTACAGGCATTAGAATAATAAATACCCTGGATTTAGCAAATTAAAAAAATGTCAATAGACTGGACCGGATTTTCACCCTGCTCCTTTCTAGCAGCACCCTGTACCTTTTGTGATCCTAGATCTTTCCCTACATCATATATATTTGAAACCTGTTTGAGACAAGATTTTGAAAGCTTTCAATTTATTTTGCATTTGAAGCGTAATGTCCCTTTAACATCTACAAGCAGGCTGCATTAGCATGCTACTCCTTGCTTGATCAAGATCAAATGACCAATGTTGAGGTGATGTGAAATGTTACCGGTAGGTAGTTTCAATTTAATATCTTCATTCTGACATTTAACATAATTTGGACCAAACATTTTAATTACATTGAAATTCCAAAAACTCTAAGCATAGACAAAAGTGGCATATCTTCAAAATAGTTGGCCATTGTTGGCTGCGTAATAAACATGAATGAAGCACATAAAAAGATTCCGCTTTTATGTCATTTTCTGTTTCAAGCAATTATCTTTTAAATATATAAATCCACTGTAAGCGGAAAGTGCCGTCTGGACTGCACAGGCTAATCCGGGACAACACTTCACACACATGCATTACGACCGGTTTTCCCATGACACGCCTTATATATATAACTCGACCAGCTAACAAACACACTAAAACTGAATTTGAACTAGTAACTTATACAAGTAATTAATAGTAATAAGTTTACCTTGTATGTAGAAACTGAATGCTAAACCACCCTTTCTTCTTTTAAAACATGCGCAGCAAAAACATCTGAAAACATAACAGATTTAAGATATTTTGTTTGTTTGTTTTGGATTTTTCGCAGTATTCAACAGTATTTCAGTCATATAATGGCAGTTAGTTAACCTACTCACACTTTTCCTGGGCAAGCTGGTTTACCAGTACTAGGTGCACATACTTATGCCAGTAACTGACAAATGCCCTACTTGAATCAGAGGTAGGGGGAGAATAGCCGTAGAAATCATTTCATGACCAATCCCCACACAAGTTATGTGGCCGGGCTGGGAATCGAACCCGCGATCCTCTGAATTGTAGTCCAGCACTCTACCAACTGAGCTAAGATATGCATGTGAATAAAACATTTTAAAATTTTTTACGAAACATACAAGTATGCACATTTTTTATTGATATGAGGCGTGTCGTGGGAAAACCGTCTAATCCAGGACGGCACTTTCCGCATTTATGGTATTTCCTGTTTCAATGAAGTCTCTTCTAAACATAAATCCACTGTAGGCGGAAAGTGCCGTCCTGGATTAGCCTATGCGGACTGCACAGGCTAATCCGGGACGACACTTTACGCACATGCATTAAGTCCGGTTTTCCCATGACGTGCCACATATTGTAACTTCCCATACGGTAATTGTTTAATAGTTGCCAGTGGTCCTTAGAAATAGTCCACTACAAGGATTATAATAAGTGACAGACAGCCAGACAGGACAGCAGCTTTTGGCAGGAAACATAAGAACCTGAAAATATCCTCTGTGATAATAGTTAAAACGAAAGACACGGTTAAAAGAACATTTGACGCATGTCGTGGGAAACCTGGGCTTAATGCCTGCACAGGCTAATCCGGGAAGACACTTTATGCACATGCATTAAGCCCGGTTTTCCCACGACACGCATCATTTAATTTATATATATCACCTTATAATTACATTATAAGGTAATTTAATCATTGTTGCTCGATTTCAAGAGATACATTTTCAGTCCCTAATTTAAAACTGATTTCTTAATAAACAAGAGCTGTCAGAGGACAGCACGCTCGACTATTCAAAGTATTTCAGTTGGTACATATTTTGGATAGTGAACGGGGCATACATTTGTTAAAATACAATATTTTTAAGTGAGCCTTAAATACTGATACTACAGTTGATGACAAATGTTAGGTCCAGGTTTCAAGCGAATAACTTATGTAGTTTTGAAGTAACAAAACTTTTGAATATAAACTTTAACCAGAAAATCTATGTGAAAAGGGGCATAACTCTGTCAAAATACAAAACATAGGTATGGATAATGTTGCCCCTGTTACTAGAGTTGATGACAAAAGTTAGTTCCAAGTTTAAAGTGAATAACCTATGTAGTTTTGAAGTTACCAAACTTTTGAATACAAACTTTAAACAGAAAATCTATATTAAAAAGGGACATAACTCTATCAAAAAACAAAATAGAGTTATGGGGAATGTTCACCCTGATACTGGAGCTGATGACAAAGGTTAGTTACAAGTTTCAAATGAATAACTTATGTAGTTTTGAAGTTACCAAACTTTTGAATATAAACTTTAACCAGAAAATCTAAGTGAAAAAGGGGCATAACTCTGTCAAATTACAAAAACAGAGTTGCCCCTGACACTGGAGTTGATGGCAAAGGTATATTCCAAGTTTCAAGTGAATAACTTATGTAGTTTTGAAGTTACAAGACTTTGAATAAAAACTTTAACCAAATTCAGACGTGGACGCGGACGCCGGGGGTAGTAGGAAAGCTCACCTATTCTTCGAATAGTCGAGCTAAAAACGATTTGTTTTTATTTGGGATTTTGACTGGAAAATCGATGTAGCGTAGTTTCTGGCAACACATTGGTTTTTAGGCCTTGCACGCATCGATGAACCGGTGCTCTCCGCCATTTTGTTCACCAATGCAAAGCCATCATTTTGGCTCATGACAAGACAGTTCTGTGATCAAGGCTGAAGTAGAATTAACCACACAAAACTTTTTTTGTCATGATAATTAAACTATCTGCCTCATTATACTTAACGTATGATAAATGTATGAAAATTAATGTACAACTACAATAATAGTAAGCATTCCTTTAAAATCTAGACTTATGTTCCAAATAGAATGAAAAGCACGCTAAAGAGACGTTCTCGTACACCACGAGTGGCTTTTGCTATAACAAGAGCTGTTTGTAAAACAGTTATGCCCCCTCTAGGTTAAAAAAGTTAAAGACAAATGTCACTCTATTGTTAAAAACACTGTGTTGATTTTCTCATGTTTCATGCTTTCCATGAATAACTGTACTTCTAACGGTAATATTAACTGTCATCAAATGGACAAGTCATTTTAAGGGCCGTCTATGAAACATGTTGAACATTATTAGAAGTTTACAATATATAATAAATTCAACAATTTACGAACCAAAAATCACTTGGTCAGTTTTTGTCCACCAATAAGTAAATTTGCATCGAAAAACCACACCAATTTGTTTATAATTTATCTATTTTTTCTTCATTTGCTGTACCAATCTTTTTGTTCAATCTAATTGCACCTCTGCCCCGTTATCAAAATGGCGATTATGCCCTTTGTGTGTAATTGTGTCAACAATTATCAGGGTCACGCTTCCGCTGTATTGCGAAGTGACACCTGACAGGATACATATGTTTGAATGAGGTCAATTTGTCATAAAATTGTTTGGTATTCGGTTTTGACAGGGTTAAGTTTATTAAGGTTTTTTGGTATATAAAATAAGAAGGAAAAAAATCGGGACCGATATAGCGGTTCGGTTTTGACAGGGAATCGGTTTTCACAGGGTTCGGCTTGGTTTCATGGTATTATTAAGACGGTTTGGATAGGTTTCATGGTATTATTAAGACGGTTTGGACAGGTTTCATGGTATTATTAAGACGGTTTGGACAGGTTTCATGGTATTATTAAGACGGTTTGGACAGGTTTCATGGTATTATTAAGACGGTTTGGACAGGTTTCATGGTATTATTAAGACGGTTTGGATAGGTTTCATGGTATTATTAAGACGGTTTGGACAGGTTTCGTGGTATTATTAAGACGGTTTGGACAGGTTTCATGGTATTATTAAGACGGTTTGGACAGGTTTCGTGGTATTATTAAGACGGTTTGGACAGGTTTCATGGTATTATTAAGACGGTTTGGACAGGTTTCTAAGAGGTTGAAAGAGTCTAAAATAAATATTGTTTATTCATTTAGGACACAATATTTTCAGTGTAATTCTATGTCAGAAGTGTCAATTCAATATGCTGTTTATATATATATACATATATATATATATATATATATATATATATATATATATATATATATATATATATATATATATATATATATATATATATATATATATATATATATATATATATATAGACCTAGTGTTTTTGTCATCTATGTAAGTTCAAAAAAAATATGTTAATTGTCAATGTCTAGTGTCACTGTGCAGTGTTTTTTTCTAGCCAATTTGGGGCCAAAATAGGGCCCATTCACAAAGTAAAAAAAGTATCCTTTTTTCACAAATTATCAACCAAAATTCACAATTTGCTGGCAATTTTATGTTTTACTTTGTGCCTTTTTATTTTTTATTCCATGCACATGTTTTCTTCTACAATAATTAAGATTTTTATATGAAAATGCATAGACCTTTTCGACATTCCAATAAAGGGAGATCACTCTGCGTTGGAGATTGAGGTCAGGGGGGTTCCTACTGAATAGGCTACGTCTGCATATTCTGATATTTGTTCTTGGTGAGAGCATTTTTGCTCATTTAACTATATGATTTGAAAGGAAAATTGTTACTTGTTGTGGAGAAATATATATAAGTCGGCTTTTATACATATTTATGCTTTATATGCACTTTCTTATGTTTTAAACAGGTAAAAATGTAACATTCTAAACGTGGGTGGGGTATGGATATTTATCATTTAATGATAAAAAAACTAAGCTATAAAGGCAACAGATTTTATTTTGGCATTAGATTTAATACCTTTCTTTCAAATAGGTTATGACATAATAAAGAGAACGCCAGGTTATGAAATAATAAAGAGAACGCCAGTATATTTATTTTCATGCACGTTATGTTTATCCATATTAGTACTTAAATGTGTCATCAGTATTTGTCAATAGAAAACGTAAAGGCAATATTTAAAAGTTTTAATGTATAATACAGAATTGCATAGAGCAGCCAGCTCAGTATGTTTATACATAATATTATTGTGTGTTTGTATTACAGTATATCCTTGCAATAATAATAATAATAAAAATAATAATAATACTTTAATTGAACTTTAAATGTTTCAGGTAACTATCACAAACAGAATCTGGAATGTCTCACCATGATTTTCCAGGGGATTATTTTTCACCTGACTGTAGTATCCTGTGATGAATTAGCATATTGTGACACACAACACCACTAATGTAATTACATTTATAAAAAATATATAAATATTATGTGATGTGTGTTCAAGTTAGGTAATATTATTAATTGTCCAAATTCATGTGAATATATTTTAAATAATAATGTTAATGAATTGTTATTATCATATCAGATGGTTGTTGATATTGTTGTTGATAGATGGTTGTTGATAGATGGTTGTTGATGGATTGTCATCAGTATTTAGTAATCACTCATCTGTGAGCATACAAAGTTCTAAGTCGAAACATCCTTGAGCAAAACATCATTGGTGCAAAACATTCCGGAACCCGCAGACAGTGGAAAAGTGATCCATTGGTGACCTGAATAATTTTCTTTGTCGATTCAGTCTGCCGGGCCATGACCCTTGACCGCTTTGTGATTTTGTGTAACACCACTGCGGGAAGTACCTATATATATTCTATAGATAAATTGTTCATTGTGACATTGGAACCAGCATTAACTATGACTGTCCAAGTTCCTGTTCAAAATGGGTACACTGGAAATGTCAGCCCAACTCAATAGCTGGTGAT
Organism: Congeria kusceri; assembly: GCA_027627225.1. Lineage (NCBI taxonomy): Eukaryota > Metazoa > Mollusca > Bivalvia > Myida > Dreissenidae > Congeria > Congeria kusceri. The sequence continues at coordinate 44,621,968 of CM051024.1, forward strand.
GAACCTGCTTGTTTTTTTACTGTACTGTACTAAAACTTGTGAAAAAGTGACTAAGTAGTACTGGTTCTACACAGGAATATACTAATTAAAACATTTCCATGCTCTGAACATTACTAATGTATTTTTTTGTGAAACTTGTTTTAGTATAATTGAATACTTTATGTAATTTTGTTTATTTGTGTGCTGTGGATGTGATTTTGAAATGCTTTATATTTATAGCTTAAAAGAGATTATAGATTATTTTCACAATTCAAGGGGCCCCAGGGCCCACTTACAAACGGCTGAAAAAAACACTAATGTGAATGTGTCTCCTGGCTTAAACATGTTGTAATTAATTTATTAAATATTAAAAAAGGCCATCATTTGCTCAAGATATTTAAGAAGCATATTATTACAATAAAGATTGTTTAAACGAAGTGATTGTGAAGAAAGTGGATTAGAAAGTACTGAGTATTGTATGGTCATGATCTGAGACTGTGACAGATCACAACTCATGTGTTGGAACACTGGTTGGTAATGTAAACAATCGACGGATTGATGAACCCATGAATACAGACCTATTATAACTGCAATTATTTTTATGTCAAGCAGAAAACAAACAGATCTATTAGCTAATGCATAAACATACACTTACCTAAATATAAAATATCCAGCAAATGTCAGGAACGATTTATTCTGCAAGCTGCAACAAGAACTACTTCTGAAATTAAGTAACAAATGTTATCGATATTTTTATTAGCCAACGATGACGCCTATCAACCAATGAAATATCTGTTTACATTACACAAAATTAAGATTTATCTGCCCTTTGGAGTTCTTTCCAGTAAAGGCACTCTCAACAAAAAAGTCAGCGAAAAGCGGTATTATTTTCTTTGTCGTCAACATCTCGTAAATCGCGCATGTCTCTTTTAGTTGAAATTGTATCTATGTAAACATAGGTGTGATTAGTAGTTCATGAGAAAGTTTGGTTGAAATCAAGGGTTTCCTTAACATTAAAGTTTCTCATCTCAGTAATTTAGTCTTAGGAAGTTAGGTTATGAAATCATGTTGTTATAATAAATAAATAATCATAAAGCATGAATGACGATCATAAAGTCAGATAATTTTTCTATAGTTTCTGTATTTTGTATAAACAAACAATATGTAGGATCCTTTGGATTATTCGCACAATAAATCACCACGAGAGATGCAGCGTCATTTACAGTCTTTTATTCATCATGTGGTACATGCTGATTCTCTATAAAATACAACAACAAGAATACACAATTCATGCAACAACAGTCTTACTTGTAGGTAACACATCAGTGAATATTAAATAATAGAAATATAAATAATAACAAATCAGTGCTACAGATAATTTTTCAGGCAAACAGTTTTTCACTGCCAGTTTTTGTAATCAAATAGTTTTTTGACTGACCACCTTCAAGATTAATTAGTTTTTGTCAATTTTAAAATAGTTTTCAGTCTATAATTTACAATTAAAAAATCTGCTTTTTTTGGTCCATTACAATTTTGCTTGTTGAAAAGCTGTCAAATTTAGTTCACTATTTCATAAATGGTTGCAAATTACTGTAATAAATGAACAATGAATGCAGAACTTTGCCTTTGAACAATAATTACATGATTGTTTTTATTTTTTAATTCAACCATGTTTTTCTTTCAATACTGGTTCCAAGTCAAAATGGTTACAACATCTGGTTCCCAATTCTTATTACTTACACTTTAAATCTGCATATCTGATTGATACAGAAGCAAATGTATGGAACCAGGAAAGTCAAAACTGTCTCTATTTTGATGCGGTGCTATAGTAATTATTAACTCAGCAAATAATCCATGTCAATAAAAACGATACAAATGTGGTTGCAATTCGTTTTTTTTTTAAGTATTAATTCGTTTTTTAACTACAGCTTTTAAAAATTAAATCGTTTTTCAATAAAATCAATTCGTTTTAGCGAAAAAACGATGCTTATCTGTAGCACTGACAAATATATTTTATATTCAACGAAACACACAACTTACGCTGACTTATACATCAAAAACAAACATCTAAAACCGATTGTGATATCTCTACACGTATTAAATATAATCCAAGATCCTAACTGTAAACGTTTATACTTGAAAAACAACAAAACGGCAGAGATGACATATAAAGAATATGACGTCGACGTATTTGACATGACGTTGCATGCTATTTCGTGTTTAAGAATATGAACGTAACGTACGTCGTTCTTACAGTCCCCACCATAAAATTACTTAATTTCATAATGATTACAACAAGCAAGTATACAATTTAATTGGTATAAATGATAGTTGACAATTAAATTTAAATTAAAGTCCTATTAAAATTCAATTAGACAAACACGGTGAATCCTATTTCATAAAAAGTATGATTAAACAAGTATCGGTCTAATAATAAATGCACCAATAAAGGCATAATATTCACTCACAATCATGCAAATTGTAAATATGTATTCAAATGCATTTCCACTGCTATCAAAGGGTCATGAATAATTGTTTAACACAACAAGAATTCCTGAGCTAAACAACAAAAAATGGTAAGATGGATGATCACCAGTATAATAATGACACATTTATACATTGTTATATTCTAAAAGCAAATAAATACCTTATTAGTGGTGTATTTGATATTTGTTTAGTAAGAACATTCTAGTTTCGGTTTGAACATTCTAGTAAACATAATTTTGTAATTGGTTTAACCAATTGTGACGTACGAGTTTTCACCACACAACTACGGACAAGTCCATTCCGACCCAACATTACTTTGACCACCTTGCCTATGTTCCACTGATCTCTTGGGACATTGTCTTCAGCGACTAGAACGATGTCCCCAGCACGAATATTAATCATCTGCCGCTGCCATTTCTGACGTGCTTGTAGCAGTTGCAAGTACTCGCGTGTCCACCTTCGCCAGAATACGTCAGCTAAATACTGTACTTGTTTCCGCCATCGCTTGGCGTAGTTGTCTGTCTTTTGAAATACTCCTGTAGGGATGCTTGTGTTGGATTTCATAAGAAGATGCATACTGGGCATGAGTGCAGGTGGGTCACGTGGATCGTTGACGGGCGTTATTGGACGATCATTTATGATTTTCTCTGCTTCAGCCATTAGCGTTAAGAGTTGTTCATCAGTGAGCATTTGCTCTCCTATGAGTGATTTCAAAATGGAACGGGTGGTCCTAATCATTCTCTCCCAAGCACCACCCATATGACTGGCATGTGGTGGGTTGAAGTGCCATTCAATGACACTATTTGTCATGCGTTTCCCGATAATGGACTGATTCCACTCATGTAATGTTTTCACGATCGCCGCTTACCAAATTAGTTCCATTGTCACTGAATACTTTTTCAGGAGTACGTCTTCTGCTTGCGAATGGCTGGAAGGCGGAGAAAAATGAGTCCGTTGTGAGACTATGCGATACTACCAAATGTACAGCTCTATTGGCAAGACACGTGAATAAATAGCCGTACCGTTTAACGTGAGATCGACCGACCTTAACCAACAAAGGTCCTAAATAATCAATTCCGATGTAGGTAAATGGCGGCTTATCAGGTGTTGTCTGCTCTTGATGCAAAGGTGCCATCTGTTGTTGACAAAGGTTGCCATGGTAACTACTGCATATGAAACATGTACCTATTACCCTTTTGACACTAATTGGACCTTTGGTAATCCAATAACGTTCAAGGGTACTCGATAACACTTGGTGAAGTCCTACATGGCCTAACAGCTCGTGATGGTGACATATGATCAGGGTTGTCATGTGATGTCAAGCGGGTAATATAATCTGGCCCGTTGTATTCCCAGCTATACGACCATTCACCTTTATTAGCCACTGTCGAAAACAGGATTTAGTGGAGCAATACTGCTACCTTTTTGTACTGCTTTAGACCTTTTCATTTGACTCAGCTCTGTTACGTAATGTTGTCCCAGGACATTGGCGAGTATTGGGGCCTTGGCTTTACGTAGTTCTTCAACGGTTATATAGTCCTTTTCACATCCAGGATCCTTTTTCAAGTATTGGTGTACACAGTATGATTTGAAGCGAAGAAGCCACACTACTGCAAGTTTAAGTTTCTCCCATGAAGAGAAGTATGCATACAAACTGTCTACTGCGTCGCTGTTTGTTATTAATATTGTTGTCTCCCTTTTTACTTCTACATCGTCTTCATGAACTTCGACCGGCATGTGATTTGTGGGCCACTTGGCCGGATCTTGCAAAAGGAAGTCAGGTCCGTTTAGCCATACGTTCATGCCTTTTATGTCTCTCGCATCGAGGCCTCTTGATGTAATATCAGCGGGATTTGAATTTGTATCTACATGGCATCCACTGGTCTGGTCTTGTGATCTCATGAATAATAGCAACTCTGTTTCCAACAAACGTTTTGAACCTTTTGGATTGATTATTGGTGTAGCCCAGCACTATTGTAGAATCTGTCCAAAACGTTACTTGCTCACTTTTAATTTCTAGTTCGTTGGATAATTGTTCGTACAAGCGGCATGCAACTACAGCACCCGACAGCTCCAGTCTAGGTATAGAAATTTGTTTAATCGGTGCTAATCGTGACTTTCCGATGATCAGTGTGCAACTGACATGGCCAGACCTTTCATCTGTGAGCCCTAAGTATGCACATGCGCCATAACCTTAGGTGATCCGTCACTGAAGATGTGTAGCTGGACGTTTGAAATATGCGACATTCCTGCTTTGTAACAGCGGTTGATGTGCACATCCTCCAGACCAGGTAATGACGACAACCAGTTCTGCCATTCTGTCTGCTGTTGGTAAGGAATAGGATCGTCCCATCCAAGTTTCTGTCTACATATTTTCTGAACAATAGCTTATGCACATAGCGTCATAGGAGTAACTAATCCAATGGGGCCAAATATTGCACTCACAGTTGAGAGAATTCCACGTCTTGTGAAGGGCTTATCAGCTAGTTTTACGTCGAACTTTATCTTGTCGTCATTTACATCCCACGTAACCCCAAGTGCACGGTCACACTGTAAAATCTTCTTCTGGACTCAGATTCCTAACTGGTGGCGCTCGTTCTTCTTTAGGTATTGTCTCGATCACCCTCCTGCTGTTGCTAAGCCATTTTGTGAGACGAAAGCCACCTTTTTGTAACAGTTTCCGTAAATCTCCGGACATCTCTATTGAGGCACCGTGTCTTCTGTAGGCACCGATTTAAGACAATCGTCATCATAAAAGTTCCTTTCGACTGTCGATATAACTTCCTCTGTTAACATGCTAGCTTGATCTTCGGCGATGCGTTTTAATGCAAATGCTGCACAACTTGGCAATGACGTTGCTCCGATTAGATGTACATTAATTCTGAAACACTTCGGAGATTGGTTTATGTCACCGCTTGGCCACCACAGGAACCTCAGCGCATTTCTATCGTCATCTTTAACGCGAACTTGATGGAACATTGCCTCCACATCAGCCGCTATCCCAATGTGTTCTGGGCAAAATCTTAAGGAAACACCCACTAGACTATTAATAAAATCCGGCCCCTGCATGAGGTGACTGTTCAATGGTAGCCCTTTGTATTTTGCAGCACAGTTAAATACTACACAAATTTTTCCAGGTTTGTTCACGTTGGTCAGTGGACGATGAGGTAAGTACCAAACTCGATTTGAGTTTGTTTCATCCATTTTCACTTCTTCATCGTAACACTTTTAAATATATTCTTCCACAGCCGTCGTGTACATTCTTTGAAGGTCCTCATTCCGCGACAAATTCCGTTTTAGTTGTGACAGTCGAGCTTGTGCTAGCGTTCAATTGTTCAGAAGACAGATTTTTTCGTTGCGCCGTGGTAAACCCAACTTGTAATGGCCATTCTCGTGAGTTATCGAAGATTTCATCATTTCAACGTGCGTCGATCTTCAACAGACATGGCCTCCTTATTGCATGATATTTCACTGAAGTCGGTGGTCCAGAATCGCTCGAGTTGTTGCTGTAGTATTAAGTCACTGGACTGCTGGAAATTGACGTTAACGTTCTTTGGCGCGCTCGCTTCTAACAGGGCCACGCACTGCCCAACCAAGGCGGGGCGGATAGCGTATGTTTGATCAACGTCACCGGAACATACTTCAAGTGGAATGTGTGCTTCTGGAATGTCTGTCCCAATTAGTAGTATGACATCACCAAAATCCACTGGTGGTAAGTTAAATGTCAGACAGATGTGGAAAACGATGAATGTCAACATTCAAGGCAGCAGATTTCGTTGAAATTGGTAAAGTTTACTGACCACACTTTTTGTAAATTCACCGTTGAGTCTCCTTGTACCGAGCGCACCTGTAGGTCCACTTTGCGACCCTCATGGAGTGTGTTTATCGAACATGCCGTTGACATCGTAAAGGTAATAGGCATACTGTCAGCATCCAGTTCCCGTAATAAGCGTTCGTCGCACAGCGTTCGGCGCCGTCATCTAGAAGTGAATACATGTTGCAGGAAGTCCCGTTTCTCCCCTTAACAACGACCGGAATAATACCTAGACAGTTCTTGACCCTTTTGATGCAGAGCAATTTACAGACATGTCTGTAGCTGTGTGGTTGTCATCTGACTTAATCCAACGATGTTTTAGAAAATGGTGCTTTCCCTTCCAATCCGGCACTTTACAAACATTTGTTTTTCTACACGTACTTACAAAATGGCTACGTTTCAAACAATTGTAACAAAGTTTCAATCTCTTTACAAGGTCGTTGCGCTCAATAAGAGACATGTTCTGGAACTTATTGCATACTGACAAATCAACACATGAATGTACTACAAACTCATTTCTTATTAGCATCAACGTCATCACTATGAGTGCTCAAAGGCGTAACTTTAGGTTTCATCCCAGTCATATCTGGTTTTTGCATCATCAAGTAGCGATCAGACATTTTAATATCAACATTGCGTGCACTATCTTTAACAAGGTCCATACCGTACATTCATTGCGTGCACTATCTTTAACAAGGTCCATACCGTACATTGAGCTAGCCACACAAGATTTCTCATCAACAAACATAGAAAGATCAGAAAAGAGCGGCTCTCTGCCAGACTCGGTTATTAAATACACAACTTCGACTTATTTTGTTCTCATGTGCATAGGTAATCGTTTTAAAATTTTTCTAAGATTATCAGAATTGTCAATATCCGACCCAAAACCTAACTGAGAAAGTGCAATCTCACATTTCTGCATCTCTAAAGAGAGTCTGAACAAGGCATCTACATCAGATGACTTAATAGATGGATCTTGAACTAATGTGTCAATATATGATCTAACAATCAAAATGTGGCCGGCCATATCGTGAATACAAAATAGATCTGGCTCGTTTGTAGCCTTCGCATGGTACTGACAAAACGCAATCTTCAATACAGAGTTTTGCCTCTCCCTGACAATACTGAATAAGATAGCTTAATCTTAAACGGTCATCGGACAATCTGCTTTCAATATTTACCTCAAAATTTATAATAAACTTCTGAAAATCAATTGACTGACCACTAAACGTTTGCATTTCTGGTTTGGGTAAATTAAACCCTTCTTGTAAGGTATCAGCCAATCGCTGAAATACCATGTCAATGTTTGTTACATTGTTGCTTGTTGGGATTACACTCACAACTGATTCCGTGCACCCGGAAGTGTCGACCGCCTGGTAGGTCCCCGTGCGCCTGGAGGTGTTGCCCGCCTGGTAGGTCCCCGTGCGCCCGGTAGTGTCGACCGCCTGGTAGGTCCCCATGCGCCCGCAGGTGTTGCCCACCTGGTAGGTCCCCGTGCGCCCGAAAGTGTCGCTCGCCTTTTATGTCCCCGTGCGCCCGGGAGTGTTGACCGCCTGGTAGGTTCCCGTGCGCCCGGAAGGTCCTTGTGTGCCCGGAGGTGTTGCCCGCCTGGTAGGTCCCCGTGCACCCAAAAGTGTCGCACGCCTGGTATGTCCCCTTGCGCCCGGAAGTGTCGACTGCCTGGTAGGTCCCCATTCGCCTGGAAGTGTCTTCTGCCCGGAAGGTCCACGTGCATCTGGAAGTGACGCCCGCCTGGTAGATCCCCGTGCGCCCGGAAGTGTCGTCCGCCTGGTAGATCCCCGTGTATCCGGAAGTGTCGCCTGCCTGGTTGGTCGACGTGCGCCCAGAAGTGTCACTGGCAGGGTAGGTCCCCTTTTGCCCGGAAGTGTCGCCCGCCTGGTAAGTCCCCCTGCGCCTGGAAGTGTCGACCGCCTGGTAGGTCCCCGTACGCCCGAATGTCTCGCCTGCCAGGTAGGTCCCTGTACGCCCGAATGTCTCGCTTGCCAGGTAGGTCCCCGTGCGCCTGGAAGTGTCGTCTGCCAGGTAGGTCCCCATGTGCTTGGAAGTAGGTCTTAGTGCGCCCGCTGACGTCGCTCTGAGTGGTTATTGCTTTTGTCGACTTGTTCTGCTGCGTAGACTGATGTCTCTGCTGTGGAGTCTGACGTTCATGGCCCCCGGAAGTCGCTGACGCCATTGTTGTCGATCTCAACCCCAAAGTAGGTACACGTATGTCTCTATTGCACTCACTTTTGGTTAATGATCTGTTCGGAAGTCCAACATTTGCGTTAACGCTCGAATGTGAACATCTGGTTCAGTGTCCCGATTCGGAAAGTGACGCCCCTCTGTCTTTACGGGAGTCATCATTTTTATGCACAAAATCCGGTACATCTACCTGGTCTTCCTCACCAAACTCCACGCAGCGGTTACCTCCCCTATCGGTTAACGATAACCACTGCCATCACAAGCAAAATACTTCCAAATATGGAAGGATTACGTGTTTGTAACTTTTGCTTATTTAATGCAACTCGGTGCAACTTTCTACATAATTGGACTTTTTAAATATCGTTTGCAGTCAATAATGAAAACAAAAAAATAAAATAACTTATTAAAAACCATAAATAATATCTAGAAGATTTAAATCGATCATCATCACGTGGTTTGTTATGACGGCAGGGATTTGATTAGAGGTATGTTGAACTAGTTAAATCTCTGCGCGGAGGTTGCTTCCTCACCTGGCGTGGTTCCGGTCTCGTCGTTGACTGCCTGCTGCCAGACGGATTCCTAGAGGGCTGCTTCCTCGAGCTCACTCCGTTGGTCAAGTATCTGTTGCTTGAGTTCGAATTCCTTGTGAGCCCGATCAATCGCGTGCCTTTCTGTCAATTTTTTTAGCCTGTGTTCAGCTATTAGCTGTTTCGCTTTCGCTTTTCGCAACCTTGATATAGTTGATGCAGACAACGCCAAACATATTCGGCTTGCCAAAGAAAACGCGTCATCTTCATTCGGTGTTTTCTCGTCAGCCGTCCACTGGGAAAACCTCTCCCGAACTTCGGCAAAGTTCTGTAGGCAACTCTCTTACGTCCGTTCTAGGTCCGTAGTCACATCCGGCACGGAGCATACATCTAAACATTGAAAATGATCACTTTTGAATTGATCAGAGCGATCACACAGCTTCTTGTACAGCGTTTTTTCATGGGCAACATTATCATATGTTTTTTTCCAGTTCATTATACAACTTGGTCATCTGTGAAAGCTGTGTTGTGCACTCGTTTGGCGTTGCTGAAGTCCATATTTTTGTCATCACTTTCTGCCATGGTGCAGAGAAGTAAACTCAGAATAATCGAGAATTGTAGGATCCTTTGGATTATTCGCACAGTAAGTCACCACGAGAGATGCAGCGTCATTTACAGTCTTGTATTCATCATGTGGTACATGCTGATTCTCTATAAAATACAACAACAAGAATACACAATTTGTGCAACAACAGTCTTACTTGTAGGTAACACGGCAGTGAATATTAAATAATAAAAATATAAATAATAACAAATATATATTATATTCAACGAAACACACAACTTATGCTGACTTGTACATAAAAAAACAAACATCTAACACTTAGCGATTGTGATATCTCTACACATATTAAATATAATCCAAGATCCTAACTGTTAACGTTTATACTTGAAAAACAACAAAACGGCGGAGATGACGTATAAAGAATATGACGTCGACGTTTTGACTTGTCGTTGCATGCTATTTCGTGTTTAAGAATATGAACGTAACGTACGTCGTTCTTACACGTCATTAAAAAAATTTGGTTTTGGGCTCTGTTCTCCCTAAATACTGTATCTGTTTGTCCAAGGTCCATTCCCCTGTAGTGATTGGTTACAATTTGGTGTATAAGGCACTTCCAACTGCCTCTTTAGCAATGTTGGAGACCGGGCTTCCCCACAGATGCTCAGGGGTTTTCACCTTATTGATACTTCATAGCTGATGCAGTCATTGAAATTAGCAGCTTGGCCAGCCAAGCATAAATTCTTATCTTGTGAAGTTATTTATTTGAGATCGAGAAAATACAACAAACCCGCCAGTAAAAAACTGAGAAATCTGAGCAACCCTGGTTTAAAATTAACCAATGGAGGACTTACAAACTTGCACTAATTTGGATAACGGTAGAAGTAAACCTGAACAGGTCTTGGTCACATATGTTAATTCATATTAACTGCCCTAAGTTTGTGCTGCATAACATGTCTTTTTAAAGGTACCTGAGAAGATACAAAGGATGAGTGGAGTGCCATCCAAGCTGACATCGCTGCTACAGTACAGATTTGTGCGGAAAGACGGTCAAGATCAGAGCTCAAGCCAGAATGGCTCACAGTCATCAGATTCTGATACACTGTCGCCATCTCAGACTAGCACCGTACCCCCAGGAACACCTGACAAGAAACTGCTGAGTGTTCCGTTGACACCAGGTTTTGATCGCTGATGATTTGACATTTTGTTTTGTTGCACGTTTTTTTTGTGTGTGTCTTTTAAGAATGTTTGGAGTATTTAAAAAAATTACATTATATATTAGTAGCTCCGTATTTTAGAATTAAATACATGTTTTATATTGCATTTTTTGTTTTGCTTAAGTTTTCCATTTGGTTGATGAAAAAAGATCAGTTCTTGTTTATTTATGAATCACCACAGTTAACACTACATCTACTTGACCCAAAGACATGTGACTGTTGAATGAAGAGAGCTACATGTCTTGGGCTGGTTGTTGTCACAGTGATTGGGAAAGGATTTTTCCATATGAGATAATTCTCATCTCCACAAAAATATATGGGCTTTTTCACAAATCTATGGGATTTCCTCTGTTTTTTTATATGGGATTTACATCAACGACATTTTGTGAATGTCTCACTGTTTCATTCGATAAAAATACGCTACGCAGATGCTCGCACTTCCTGTTCAAGGTGTAAAGAGCGTCTGTTGATATTGATTTTTTAGACTGCCGAATTAATATTATGGATAAAATTTCACCACATACCTGCAAACCGGACCGAGCATTGTGTATTGTACAGCAGCGTTTTTCTATTCGTTCTCAAAAATGTCTGTTTGATGTAAATTCTTGTCGATTTTTAGCGCATTTCTTAATTTTATGCGCAAATATCGCATATTGCACGGGTTCCACAGTCACTGTTGTCATGACATATTTGCTCGGTGAGCTATTGGTATAGGGGACCTCTCCGGCGTCGTTCGGCGTCCGTATGCCGTCAACAATTTGGTCCGTTATTGTGATAAAGACTACATTTTTTAGCTCACCTAAGCACACCATTCTCATGGTGAGCTTTTGTGATAGCCTTTTGTCCATCGTTCGTCGTCAGCATTTACCTTGTTAACACTCTAGAGGCCACATTTATTGGCCAATCTTCATGAAACTTGGTCAGAACATATGACCCTCGGTTGAGTTCGTATCTGGGTCATGTGGGGTCAAAAACTTGGTCACTAGGTCAAATTGAAGAAAAAGCTTGTTAACACTCTAGAAGTCACATTTTTTGCCCCATCTTCTTGGAACTTGCGCTGAACATTTATTCTAATGATATCTCAGCTGAGTTTGAAAATGGTTGCCCTCCGTTGAAAAACATGGCCGCCAGGGGGCGGGGCAGCTTTCTTTATATGGCTATATTGAAAACTTTGTAAAGCTTGTTAACACTCTAGAAGTCACATTTTTTGCCCAATCTTCACGAAACTTGGTGAGAACATTTGTCCCAATGATATCACGGCCGAGTTCGAATCTGGGTCATGTGGGGTCAAAAAATAGGTCACTAGGTCAATTGAAGAAAAAGCTTGTTAACACTCTAGAAGTCACATTTTTTGCCCAATCTTCATGAAACTTGGTCAGAACATTTGTCCCAATGATATCTCGGCCGAGTTTGAATCTGGGTCATGTGGGGTCAAAACTAGGTCACTTGGTCAAATTGAAGAAAAAGCTTGTTAACACTCGAGAAGTCACATGTTTTGCCCAATCTTTATGAAAAATGGTGTGAACATTTGTCCCAATGATATCACGGCCGAGTTCGAATCTTGGTCATGTGGGGTCAAAAACTAGGTCACTAGGTCAAATTGAAGAAAAAGCTTCAGTTTCAATATGTACTTCCCAAATTTTGAATGTCTGTTGTCACTTAAGTTTTTCAAACCATTATGATTAAGGCATTTCCATCAGTCCGTATCAGTATATCCATATCTGTATAAAAATCGAACACATGGAAAATTGTTCGACTAATGAAACTCAGGTGAGCGACCAAGGGCCATTTGGCCCTCTTGTTATTCAATCTTGACCTAACTTGCACAGTTTGTGTATGACCATAAAATCTCGGATGGGATTGTTATTGGGTCAGATCACATCAGTAACACCAGAGTTATTGCCCCTTTTTCATGCAAAAAAGTGCAAAAATGCCCTTTTCCAACGTATAGACTTTATTTTCCATCCAATCTTAACCAGTTTGTGTATGATCATCAGATCTCAGCAGACGCCAAAAATGGGCCAGATCGTGTTTCAAATACCAGAGTTATTGCCCTTTGTTTGTGAAAAAAAATATGCAAAAATGGACATTATTCGGGATAGAGACTTCATTTTTCATCCAATCTTCACCAATCTTGCTCAGTTTGTCTGTGACCATAAGATTTAAGGTGGAGTCGAATATAAGCAAGATCAGACCAGAAACACCAGAGTTGTTGCCCTTTTTTTTGTGAAAAAAAAAAATGCAAAAATGGACATTATTCAGGATAGAGACTTCATTTTTCATCCAATCTTCACCAATCGTGAACAGTTTGTCTATGAACATAAGACTACAGGTGAAGTCAAATATAAGCATGATTGGGCCAGAAAAACCAGAGTTATTGCCCCTTGTGTTTGGAAAAAAACATCAACAGTTCATCAATGATTGGCTTGCACACACAATTTGTTATTCAATGTTGACTAAACTTACACAGTTTGTGTGACCATAAAAATTGGTTGATAAAATATGATTTCCAACAGTTGCAAGACTTGCATGCAGTTATTTGTACATGCAACATTGATGTGTTCAGAGCCTGCATTAACATAATTTTTTATCATTGGACAGAAAATTATCAAAGAAAAAGCAAAAGTTTACCTTATACCTCAGCCATTGCAATTATTGCATTGCAACTAGTTCTCCAAAACTGTTTGCGAAAGAGACATCAAAATCTACTGTTTCGGCATTTTCCAGAATTGTCAATGACTAAATGAAAAAGGGTCAGGTAAGAATATCAAGAAAAATGATTTGAGAACCATTAGCAAAACACGCACATCCACTACCCAACTCATACTTTTGTTAGCGCATCGCACTAACCAATGTTTTAAATCAAAATTGATCCTTTCCACCTCTGCATATTGCTCAGATACCTTAATTTTCAAACCTGTTACAACAGAATGGTCTTCATCTGTAACAGTTCTCAGGTGAGCGCTTTGGGTCATCATGGCCCTCTTGTTATATCATTCGTAAACTTCATTTGCCAGTGAGACTAAAGTACCAATGAACTTTTTATATGAAACTGAATGCAGGTATTTTTTCAACATATTCTTTTTTATATCCAATTTTATTTCAAATGTTAATCATAGGCAAATTAATCTTATGTTTTTTCCACTCATTGCATTTTGAAATCACTTATTTTACCCCTAACACAAAAGAGCATGTGGAAATGTTTTGAAGCACTTGTTAAGCTAAATGAATGGAAATTAATCCTTCAACAAAAACTGGAAAAGAGTTTACAATGTTAGCAGCAAAAACTGGACAGCTAAATTAAGCCTTACAAAAATATTCCTTTGCTTTTTCAGATGGAAAAGGCATAGCATCATCACCGTTTGCAAGTCCAGACTCACCGATATTCAAGGCACGACCAAAACTCATAGACCGCAATCAGAATGCCACTCCAGAGAAGTCAGCAAACTCCTGTCCCTGGCTGTCGAAAGGAAATGGGCAGATAACCAATGGAGTGAGCGCTGCTAAAAAGTAAGGATTAGAATATATTCATTATAGTTGTGATTGTATATGTGTACTCATGTAATTCTGATGTATTTGAAAATGGGCAGATAACGAATAGAGTGAAAGTCTGTTCTGTAAAGTAGTAATGATATATGTATAATCATGAAATTCGGATGTATTTAAAATTCAACTGTCGAAAATAAAAGGTACTGCTTTGGGAGTTTTTGGGAGCAATTTATAATCCATATATAGACCTGTGTAAGATTTTGCACTAAGAAAAAATAATATTGATTTGGCAAACATTCCTGTTGATTTTAATAATTTTCCTAGAAAATATGAAGAATATGATTCTTGTAAAATAATTTCAGGAATTTTAGTACCCATTGGGTATTTTTTTTGCTACTGCTGGTTATGCAAAATTATGAGGCGTGTCGTGGGAAAACTGGACTTAATGCATGTGCGTAAAGTGTCGTCCCGCACAGGCTAATTCGGGACGACACCACTTTTATGCTATTATCTGTTTCAAGAATTAAGAAGTCTCTTCTAAACATAACTCCACCGTAGGCGGAATGTGCCGTCCTGGATCAGCTTGTGCGGACTGCACAGGCTGATCTGCGACTAAACTTCACGCACATGCATTAAGCCCAGTTTTCCCACGACACGCTACTTACGTCATCTGTGTAACTGCGTTCCTCAGAAGAAATCTGCCGGCATTCTCAGATGACTCGGACGATGATGACGTCGTGATGCTAGACGGCCTGGACAAGAAGTTGAGGGATCTCCGCCCGATGTTCCCGTGTCTCGATGAAGATGAGGTCAGGAGGGCTCTTGTTGATAGCAATGGGAATGTAGAAAAGGCTATTGACATTCTTATCGATATAGGTAGGTTTATTGTTACAACAACACTTTTTATTCAATTTTACTTTCTAATTGTGGTTTGCTTGGGTGGTAATATTTAGTGTTCTTTTTTTTTCATCTAGAAGGGGATGGCACTCGTCTTAAAAAAAAGGACATTTTTTACGTTGCAACATTGTGAAAGTGTTGAATTGACACTTAAAACTTAAAATGAAATAAAAATATATGTTCTTATTACACCTTAAGCGTATTAATGGTAAAATTCTTATTGTATACTTAGGTATTTATTTTGACATCTTATTTTGTCCTTGCAAGTGTTATTACACCCAAACTGTTTGTGAAAAGTGGGGCTATATATGCGTGTTGGTTCATCTGTATGTCCGTCCATATTTTGTTTCGGCTTCGTAACTTCTAAATGCCTGGAAGGATTTTCATATTGCTGTATATTATTCCCCATGACCTAATTATGTGTTGGATACATGACCTATGCTTATTTGTCAAAGGTTATTTGAAAGTCATTACCTGTGTCAAAGCCAGGGGTTTCGCTGGCTCAAAAAAAGTTGTCGCCACTAAAATTCACCATTTAAAAAAAGTAAGAGCTAATTTTGTCAGTCATATATTGACATGCTTCAGAATCTAATTAACAGTAACTGTCACTAATAAATAGCAATAATAACTACATTATTATAATTAAAACTTAGTAGTATAATCGCTAATTGTAGGAAATTAGGATTTTACAACACTTTATTTGAACAGATTTAGTAATGTTGATTGTTTTGAAGAATCACGACCATATATGACAATATGAAAATAACACTTTACTTGCAGATTGGTAAATCCTCCTTCTAATTAAAGTCTTAAGTTGTTGATATAACAGCTGTCTGTCCATAATTCATGTTAAAATTCATCATTACTGTGGACAAACAGTTTGTTAATGTTCAGAAATAAATCCTGACACAGAACTGTTTTCCTTTGTTTTAGGCTACTGGGAGTATATTTATGTCAGCCTCGTTTTGGAATCAATGTTTACCACATGTCCCAAGTTGCTCTTTTTTGCTACCTGTGTTGTTGTCTTTAAGTGAAATTTCCCCTACGGCAGATAAAATCATTACACAATAATACCTAGTCAGGAGATTCAAAATCAATAGTGCTGATTTGGATTTCAACTGAGTGTGGCTGTGACCAAGCGGAAACTCGTGCTGTGACGTCAGAGATAAGCTTTCACACCATGACACGCTCGTATGCAACAACAGGCCACTTAATAATCTGATAACAAACAATGCCCTTAGGTCATGTTTTGAGGCTGTTTGGTAACTTAATCTGCCCCAGTTTTGTTGCAATTGAGATTTCACATACCAGATTTAGCACTGTTTAAAATTATGTTGTCACCAATAAAATTCGCCACTTTTAAAAAACTGTCGCCACTTTTGCAATGTTGTCGCATTTGGCGACAGTGGCGATAGACAGCGAAACCCCTGCAAAGAAGTATGTGGGGTATTAAACACCTTAACTGATAGCTCCAGTTATTGATTGATGAAGAAATAAGTAAGTTTAAAATAGAAAAAATAAGACAACAGATACCGGGTATTGTATTTCAAATTAAAATGTATCTAAATATGAGGCGTGTCGTGGGAAAACCGGTCTTAATGCATGTGTGTAAAGTGTCGTCCCGGATCAGCCTTTGCAGTCCGCACAGGCTAATCCAGGACGGCACTTTCCACCTACAGTGGATTTATGTTTAGAAGAGACTTCTTTGAAACAGAAAATACCATAAAGGCGGGATGTGCCGTCCTGGATTAGCCTGTGCAGACTGCACAGGCTAATCCGGGACGACACTTTACGCACATGCATTAAGACCACTTTTTCCACGACACACCTCATATATTTATCCAAAACTTTGTGAAAAGTGGAGCCTTCATAGGATTCATGCATGTTTGTCCATCTGTCCATATTTTGTTTCCGCTTCATAACTTCTAATGCCTGGAATGATTTTCAGATAAATTTAGACAACAATGAATATCTAGATATTGCTCTTTTTTTTAAACATATTTACATAGAAAAGACAATGATGTAATGATTTATTAAGAGCAAAAATATTCCGCTTACTGGTATTCAGGCATTTCTCATAACTAACATCTTATAATTTTATCAATTCAACTTGATTTTTATTGATTGATTATTCTTTAAAGAAACATTATTTCGCATGTATTTCTTTTTATTTGAAATATTATTCTGTTAAAGACATATATGACTAAAAAACATGACAATTTGTAAATTTGCTGATATCTGAATTCCCGATAGGCCCAGTTAGCTATTGTGGCGTTATTTCTCTCAAGGAAGGGGCAAGAAGCAGCTAAAGAGAATCCGAATGGCAAGTCAAGAGAGTACCTCACCGGATCTCGTAAAGCAGCCTCGTAAACGGATACGTCAGATATCGAGCGACAGTGGTGACGACACTTCTCAGGGCGCTTCCCAGAGCACTGTGGGATACAGCCTGGAGTCACAGGGCTCGATAGGGTATGTTAGGTAACTCTGCATCGCAACCTGGAGTCACAGGGCTCGATAGGGTATGTTAGGTAACTCTGCATCACAACCTGGAGTCACAGGGCTCGATAGGGTATGTTAGGTAACTCTGCATCGCAACCTGGAGTCATAGGGCTCGATTGGGTATGTTAGGTAAATCTGCATCGCAACCTGGAGTCACAGGGATCGATTGGGTATGTTAGGTAACTCTGCATCGCAACCTGGAGTCACAGGGCTCGATAGGGTATGTTAGGTAACTCTGCATCGCAACCTGGTGTCACAGGGCTCGATTGGGTATGTCTGGTAACTGCATCGCAACCTGGAGTCACAGGGCTCGATTGGGTATGTTCGGTAACTCTGCATCGCAACCTGGAGTCACATGGCGCGATCGGGTATGCTAGGGAACTTGACGTTGAATGTGATACTCTGAATGAGTTTGTTGTTTGAAGTCCCTGTATGTTAATAGCAGTATGTTCATAATGATTATAACGATGGTTTCCAACTTTCTAAATATTAAATTGAGCCAATTTGGGTTGATTGATGTTACTTAGTTAGAAAAAAAAGGTATTTTCTTTGATTTGATGACACATTTCACCTTGTGACAGTATGATTCTACATATGGTATAGGTTGTACTTTATGATAACCTGGTCTCGAAAGTGCTAAGTGCTAATCTAAATTAGTTTTCTCTTAGGCCTAAAATAAGATATTGTTTGTTTCCCCTCCTGCGACCGACCCAGCAAAATCGCCGCGACCCAAAAAAAAATATAGACCAAAGAAAACAATATTTTATTTTATTTGTGTGTGAAAATGAGGGGGGCGAATCCTTAAAAAGAATCCAATAGCGTGTACAAATCGTACTTTTGAAAGACGCTTATAAAATGACTTTAAACGGACAGTTCTCCGTAACGCGTAATTCAATTATATTTTGACGCATGCTTTTACGAAAAGGACGCCATAACATTCAGTGTCAGATTCTAGAGCGCAACCATTTCCACTGGCATATGCATGTTTTTTTAAAGACAAAGAACGCTCACCGGCAATGAACAAACTTGCCTTTATGCACCAAGTGTCCATTATCGATAAAATCTTGACGCAGGAGCAGTCAGCTTAACAAGAGCCAAACAGTCAGCCAATGAGAATACATAAAATTTCCAACATGCAAATGAGCGTCGTCGTTAAAAAGTTTATCACGCCCTCATTCTAATTGTAATTGGTTAAGGTGCAAGTCATTTGTAACACATTTGCGTTAGGTATGTGTTTTGTTATAGATATGCGTGTTTTTAACTGCCACATTTGTAATAAATTACTACAAATTAGAATAGTAAATAAATAAATAATTATAAATAAATATCATAATTTTGGTGAATTTTCGTGAAAGGAACCGTTTACTAAGAATATAAATTACGACGTCATTTAACTCGACAAACTGATCGCGTCAAACGTCTTATTTTGTTATATAAAAAACATTTACTAGATCTAGTAACAATTAATGAAAGTGTTATTTAAACTCATCACTGCACATGGATTAGAATTATGCAAAAACTTTGGCTGAGGCAACATTTGAATGAAAGTTAGCGGAACTAAAGTCCTTGTCAAAAGTGAAAGTAAATAAACTTCTGCGCCTTTTCTGTTTATTTTCATTTATCACAAATGTTGTGTTGCTTTCTTTTTATTAATGAACAAAGTCCTATTTGTTTTTATTTCCATAGAATGCTAATTCATTTATGCCATAGCATTTGCGTTGTTCAGATACAGTATTACAGATTGATGCTTTTAAACACTATCCACGTGCTAAGCGTGTAACACGCTTTTCAACTACAAACTGCTAGCTGCAGTTTGACATTCACCATTGCTATGGCTGTTGCTAACAGCGTTCTGTTTTGGATGCCCGGAAAATTGCAATATCACGCCCCAATTAGACTTAATAAGTTGTGTAGGCAATCCTCATTTAATATTATTTGTTATAATTGTAGTAAAATAATTGTTCATTTCACGACATAAAAAACAAAGCTTACAATTTTATTATAATATCGTAGCTATGGTTTGGAGTCACAGAAGTCAGACGCCACCGTTGTATATGACCCGACGGAGGCAGAGTTACCCCCACCCACTGACGATCAGCTAAAAAAAATCAAGTTCCTAGCAGACTGTTTCAGTGGACAATCAGGCAAGGTATCTAATGCTTGACATTCTGTAGTACTGATCAGGACCCATATTTGTAATGCTTCTTAGTAAAAACTACTAACATTTCATAAAGCTTTAACATTCTTTTTTATGTATTGTTCATTTTGCATTCCGAACAAAAACTCTGGTTATTGGATTGGCAAATGTCGGCGGGCTAGGTCATAAACAATCTCTTTGAGCGCAACACCTCCTACATTTGATAAGGCACTTCAACCAAACTTTCACAGAACTATTGTCACCTAGTGTCCCAGGGCATATTGTAGGGCTTTTAGGATTTGATCATTCTGGGCAGAATTATGGTCCTTCGTTTATTTTGCACATATGTAATATATAGTGAACAAGCGTAACTCCTACATTTCTGGTTTTTTTTTTACCAAACTATCACAGAACTACTGTAATCAAGTTCCCGTCAAATGAGATATTTAAACCAAACATTTGCATTTCATAGAAAATCTTCTTCCAGCTGTTGGAAACATGATTTTGTGACATTTCTATGTCTCTTGTTTATCTATGTTTTTGGACACTTTAACATTAATAGTTAGTCACAAAAAATAATTGTTTGAAATCTGTCGGAAAACAGCATCTGCAGTGTCGTTAAGGTGATGGTCTGCGTTTAGTGCAGGAGGTGTTAATTTATGACTCAAGACTGTATATAAGCCATTTTAAGTAGTGAAATATAGGAAAATATCAGTGAGATATATCCCTGTATCACTCACTGTTCTGGACGACTTTTTTTAATGTAAAAAAAATACTCAACAGCATAAAATAAAAAGAAAATTTGTTCTGTTTTCGGTGTGATAAACGTTATATCATCACTGGGAAGGGAGGCAATTTACTTATTTTCACTCGCGCAAGCGTTCGTGAAAATATTAATTGTCTCACTTTCCAGTGATGATATAACGCGTTATCACACCGAAAACAAACAAATATCCTCTATGTACAATCAAACTGACAAACAATAGCGAAGAAACCTGTTAAAACCACTTTTGCTGCATGTGAAACGTTTATTAATAACAGGTGTAAATTGCCAATTAGTATCTATTAGAAAACATTGATTGCAATTTTAATTCCTTTTCTCAAAGTGTCCAAAAAGAAATTTAACACAAAAGTAATTATTTTGGCCGATTTTGTGCGATGATGCATGTGTGATTTTAACAAATGATTTTGAAATCATGCTGAATATTTCGTCTCAAGGTACGGAAATGGAATGTGGAAGTTTCTATTATTACCTGGTACATTGTATTCTTATACAGTAGTCTTCAGGAAGTATGCAGGCTTTAAGCTCACCACCATGTTGCAGAATTTATGGTTACATTGCACTCTTATTGTTGTCAGGACTACACAAGGCACAGAAATATAGCAGTTGCTATGGTGATATTGCATTCGGATGCTGTTGTCTTCAGGAAATACACAGGGTGCTTAGCAAACCACAACAAGAATGTAGCTATTGCCATGGTTACATCGCATTTTTGTGTCATATTCTTCAGGCAATACAACGGGTGCTAGCAGACCACAACTGGAACGTAGCAGATGCCACTGTCGCACTCAGCTCTTCAACGTCATCCCTCAAGGCAATCACGAGTGAAAATAAAATCAGGGCTAAGGCTGCAGCTAACATGAAGAAACACCAAGGTTGTAAAGGCTGTCAAATGAAATACTGTCAGGGCTCGCTCTGCCATTCGCCAAATTAACCAGGGCCTTGTTTTCAGGGGCTGTCGATGGGACCCATCACAACAAATTTAGAAAAAAATGGAACGAAAAATTATGGTGTGAAGTCAACTTCTGGGGAAAATTGCATGATTAAAGAAAAAAAATTACTTGGATGACACTTACATTCTGGCCCTGCTATAATTATAATACGGTAACAAAAGCCCTGGCTACATATGACGTGTGTCGTTGGAAAACCGGGCTTAATGCATGCGCGTAAAGTGTCGTCCCGGATTAGCCTGTGCAGTCTGCACAGTCTAATCCGGGACGGCACTTTCCACCTACAGTGGATTTATGTTTATAAGAGACTTCATTGTAAGAAAAAAAATACAATAAAAGCGGAAAGTGCTGTCCTGGATAAGCCTGTGCGGACTGCACAGGCTAATCCGGGACGACACTTTCGCACATGCATTAAGCCCGATTTTTCCACGACACGCCTCATATCAAGAATAAGAATTTGAATATTTGGCATAAGAAAATTCTGTTTAGTTACAATGTTTCCGTAATATAACCTCATAAAATACAGGAGTCTTAAATGGAAGGATTTGAATTATGCCTTCAGGTAAATTTATCTAAAGAAAAATTTTACTGAGAGGGAGCCCTGACTGGATATTAAAACAATGCAGTTTTAACAAGGGTATAAGTAAGCATGGGTACGTATGGGGTGGCAACAAGGGTGGGAGTTGTCCATACTCAAAAGAGACGCCAGACTATTTTTCAAATGCAACAAAGTAAAATTCCCTTATGTATAGCCTGTGTTAAATGCTTTGTTATAATGTTTGTATACATTAGCAGTTTTTTTCGTAAATAAAATGAGAAAAGAAGACAATGTATAGTGTTGTAAAAGATTATTAGCAGGTACTGAGACTTTGCTTGAAGTAATGAATGATTGATTGATTTGACTTAAATAATCCTCTGTGAAAAATGAGCCTCAGTTTAGGCTTTGTGAGGCTACAAATTAAGCACATTATAATACAGGTACATGTATTTGAATTTTCCTTAACAGACCGTGTCCTTTGTCAGAATATTCTGCTTAAGTCTGCTTAAGTCTAGTCAGAAGCAGTTCACAGAATGCCTGTGTTGTGTCTAGTTATGCTATGTTAGCATTAGCAGTAGCCAACATAGCCAATTCATATAAAGATTTTTGGAATTTATTTTAAAATGAGCCATTTTTCACGTTCTGTGGAAAATGTTTCCAATGGCTATTAAGATTTTGAAATTTATTTGAAAATGTGGTACATTTCACATTTTCTGTGGAAAGTGTTTCCAATGGCTGTTAAGATTTTGGAATATATTTGCAAATAAGGTACATTTCCCATGTTCTGTGGAAAATAATACATAATAAGGCCAACCTTAAAAAAATGTTTGTTTACCATTGCCTACCCAAGGTTGCTGGTAACGGGTAGGTAGGTAGGAATTTTTTTTTTTTTTTTTTTAAATTGTAAATTTATGAATGATACATTTAGCGTCAAAATATAGCATATAACACAGACATTGCTTTTAATAATATAATCAAGTGTCTGTTGATATAACAAGAGCTTGTTAGCAATCATCTTTATTAAGACCATGAATGCTGACAAACTGCCTTTTGTTTTCACAAGTTTGATGGAACATGATTAGAATTGCATTTTGATATGGCCTATTATAAGCGAGGGTTTAGCGGATACAGTTAATGTATTAACCCAATGGAAAATGAACAAAATGAAAGAAGAGCAAGCTTTTATTTAACCTAAAGAAAAAACATAATATTTGGAATTTGAAAAAAACGAACTGGTTTGATTTAACAAAGAAAACAACTTTTGAGTAGGGACCTTTTCGTCGGGTAGGTAGGCAATGGCAAACAAAGTTAATTTTTAATTTTGGCCTAGCAGGAATTTTTGTAAAATTGAAAACTTTGGCTACTAAGGTTTATTTCTTAGCACCAGCCTAGGTTATGAATAAGTGTTTTTTCCATTCCACAGATGAGGATTTAGAGGACAATGATGAGGATGAAGAATTCAGCGGCGGAGAGTCAGACAGTGATGACAGTATAGAGGTACAGTGTCTTTCTATTGCATGTTCATTTTAGTCGAAATAGATCTAGGGTAAAAAAAAAGATACAGGGCGCTTCCAAAAGGGATTATCAGATTGTCATTTTTTGACATTTGGCAATAATTTGTCATTTGTTGGCTTCGTACGTGTGTAACAGTATTCCAAGTGTTTATCTGTTCTTTTAGCGAAACTTATCGACTAACTGGAAACTATGAAGTTCATCATAATTGATTAGTCATATATTTATGTATTTAACCTTCAGTCTGTGTCAGGTTAATTTTTTAGACGTACAGTCATTCAAATACTATGGTCCATTTTCTGTTTTCTGAAACGGGGGTTATCACGCCCACAGGGATGGCAAAATCAATTGTCCATATTGCCCAGCTTGTCCCAGAGCATGCATGGACAAGTAAATACAGAAAACTAGGTCAGTGTTGAATAAAGATAAGTTTATTTAGCGAGGCTTAGAGTGGTTCACGTTTTCGTGCCAAGCAAATAAACTTATCTTTATTCAATACTAACCTAGTTTTCTATTTATCCCATCATTTGCCCTCTTAATTTGAAAATGAACGAAAGAAAACGCACTAAATATTACGAAAAACATAACATGACGTCACAAAATCAACAAGATGACGTCATACTGAGCGTGACTGCTTTATCACCACAGTGTTTAAAAATAAAGCGAAGTTTATTTCATGGGGTGTTACTTCGTCAATGCACGTCTGATGATGGGATAAAATATTGCCAACATTTATCATATAATTACTGTACAGACAAGCGGGAAACATCATTTGTCAAAAACAGACAAGTAAGGCAATTCGAGATTTCGCTACACCTGCACTTAATTGAGGTGTGTTTTTTTTGGCAAAACTGATTTTGTATTCTGTGCACAGGAGGAAGGTGACTCAGGGAAGAACGTAATCTTGAACTTCTTTGAGGACGCCACTCTTGAGGAGCTCATGGCCACACCGGGGTGCTCCAAGAAGAAGTCTGAACTCATTGTCAATCAGCGACCCTTCAACACATGGACTAACATGGTGAGCACTTTTCTGATTTACACAGTAATTAACCATTCATTATTTTTACGTTTGTTTGGTGTATTGGGTAAGGACTACTTATACGAGGACTACTAATAAATCTTCCTTACCAATTTGGGATTACTGTCCTCCTGTGCTTAAAGTCACAGTAATTTGTTCGGGAAATTGACTGCATTTTGTCTCGTGTTTTAATTTTCATATGTTCGTGAATTTTGTATTTGGTACTGTAATAAAAAGAGAATAACAGGTTACTGCCTGGTCTTGTGTAATATATCAGGTGAGGCTTAGAATAATATAACTGCGAGGCTTGCCGAGCCGTTATTTTATTCGTGCCGAACCTGATATATTACACAAGACCAGGCAGTAACCTGTTTTTCTATTTATCGTACAACATTTTCGTAAAACATCACCAAACAAGCTGATTTTTATATATTTAAAAACTAAGGGCTGCGCTGATTTTGCTGAGCCGACTTTTACACGTTCACGTACATGTAGTTACGGATTTCTAAAAGTTGACTGAATAATATGAATAATACCTTATTATTTACATTTCATAATGATAAGTGAACTGTTTTCACTACGAATACATAGATTACACGCATGCTCATTCATAAAATACTGAAAATGCGAATGAAATGAATTGAAACGATCAATTTCATCGTAGAACACACAACGCCCAATTGTTTGGAGACGCCATTTTGGAGTTGTGTATTCAAATTGACATTTCCAAGATCGTGCCAATATTGACAGTATTTCACTATAGTGTGTTCAATTTTTGGTAATAATGTTTTTGGTTCTGTGGACTGATGCTGTGTAGTGACTTTTAGTGCATTTATTGTGAATGTATTGAAATAAATGTGTGTGGATGATTTATTTTGTTCCATAGATGACTTCATATCACTACCAAAGTGCGGGTTTGTGTGAATATTTAACAAATAACGTATTTGTGATTTATGATGATTAAAAATAATAAACTATGTACGTTCTTGGGGTATAAAATTGTTTGTTTTGTTGAATCTGATTCATTTTTACTGAAACTGTTGACTTTATAGTTGATTCCGAATAATATGACGTACCTCCAAACATTGACTGATATAAACTCTGGTGACCTGATATAAAAAAATATATCAGACACCTTTGTATCAGGCCGATATCAGCATAGTGGTATGATAAATCATAATTGTCAAACCTCTTACTGTACTTTATATTTTTGTCATTTTGTTGAGGCAGCAAATGCTACCTCTTATAGAGAAACTATAAAGAATAATTATATTTCTTGAATTTTGTATTTGGTACTGTAATAAATCATAATTACAATACATGTTACTGTACTTTATATTTTTGTTATTTTGTATTTTGTTGAGGCAGCAAATGCTACCTCTTCTAGAGAAACTAGAAAGAATATATCTTGGAATTGTCGAAATGTTATAAATCTTTGAAGGTACTAATACATAAAATTTTATTCAAAGAGTAAAGCATGCATTTTATCTGAAAACTTTGTATTTAATGTTAGAAACCTTAAAATTTATGTTTAAAATGTTTACTTTTATGGGTAACAATAATAACTGCAAACAAACTTATTAAAGGGAAGTAATTCATTTTTGAAGGGAGACAATTTTTCTATAAGGTGGACCATATTTATGTTAAAGTGACTTTTTCATGGATGACATAATGAGGGGCGTCGTGGGAAAACTGGTCTTTAATGCATGTGCGTAAAGTGTCGTCCCGGATTAGCCTGTGCTGTCCGCACAGGCTAATCGGGGACGGCACTTTCCGCTTTTATGGTATTTTCTGTTTCAAAGAAGTCTCTTCTAAACATAAATTCACTGTAGGCGGAAAGTGCCGTCCTGGATAAGCCTGTGCGGACTGCACAGGCTAATTGGGGGACGACACTTTACGCACATGCATTAAGACCGGTTTTCTCACAACGCGCCACATATATATTTTTTAAACATTTCCAGTAATATCATATCTGCAAACACTTAAGTCAGAAACCTTAATGTATATGTTGTTTAAATTGTTAACTTGTTTGTGTAACAATAATAATTGTAAACAAAATTGTTAAAGGGAAGTAATTCATTTCAAAGGAAATGGTTACAATAAATGGACCATATAAATTTATGTTAAAGCAACTTTTTAACAGATTTTCAGATTTTTTTTTATTTCTAGTAATATCTTATTGGCAAAACCTAATGTCAGAAACCTTAAAAAATATGTTCAAGTGCAAAACAAAACAGGTGTTTTTGTCATTATGATAACTATTTGAATTAAAGTGTTCAACTGTTTCATATATGTACAATGTATGATACAGCAACTTTAGTTCAAAACAAAAAAAGTGTTTTCATTGTTATTATAACTCTTCAAGTTGAAAATTGGAATTGCATGAATAAGTACAACAATGAAAGTCCTTTTTCAGGTCGAAAAGTTCGTAACTGTAAAGGGACTCTCGTACGACCTGATCAGCGGCTGTCGAGAGGTTATTAAGATCCGAGACGTGGTGATCAAGCTGATGAAGAAATGCGAGGGGATCTCTGCGTCCATGCAGAAAGTGGTCTCGGAGCTGCTGCACTCTAACACGCAGCTGGACGGGGATCCTGGTCAGATCACTAAGCAACCCAGTCTGCTCAACCCCGAGTAAGTGGCTGTAAATATAATACACTGCAGGCTGTCAACCAATTCCTATATTCCTATATTTTTCTATATTCTATATTTTTGCAAAATTTGGTCATTTAACGCGTCTGAAATTGGTCTGTTAACAGTATATCAAGAACCTATATGTTGGTTTAAACTGTATTTATTCAGAAAAGAAACGTGTCGCACATGTTGACAAAGTGACAAAATATACATAGAAATTGTTTATGGATTGGAAAACAAGCTTTGACAAACTTATATAAATTCCTTTCTATAACCTATAATGTTAAAACTTAAATTCTCAGATTATTGTTAATCATAGTATGCATGTCTCAGTCGCATATTGATTAGTATGAACATTTAAGCAATGGTTTTATTTTATTAAAACACAAGCTGTAAGATTTATCAGGCTAGAATATGATCCCATATAATCTTTATAATGAAGTATTTTTACTATTAAATACCTATATTTTGTAAATAAAAAATCAGCAATAAGTCCTATATTTTGGGTTTAAATATTACTATATTGTTCCTATATTTTGTAGAGAACTTGGTTGACTGCTAATATACGGGTGGTAGTGTTTGTTTGGTGTTCAGTCAAATATGAATACGTGTATTGCCGAGTTGCATAAATCATAAAAGAGTGTTCTACATTGTAAACGTTGTGAAACATTTGGTCAGTATTAGAAAGAAATGTGTAAATAGTAGAAGAAACTTCCAACTTTTTATTTGGGACAGTATGTTAAAGAGCCAAGTAACTTCTTGTTTGTTGCTTTAAAGAAATAAATGTATTAAATTAACGTCCTTACTGAACAATTTGTATAAAGTTTCGAGATTTATCCACCAAAAACTGAAACACATCATTAAAGCGTCTCAGTGGGGGTTCTACACCTAAGGTGTCGCATTCCCAGGTTCAAGCTCATACTA
Organism: Congeria kusceri; assembly: GCA_027627225.1. NCBI lineage: Eukaryota > Metazoa > Mollusca > Bivalvia > Myida > Dreissenidae > Congeria > Congeria kusceri. Next base: position 44,650,135 of record CM051024.1, read on the forward strand.
CATTTGTGGCGCGTCGTGAGAAAACCGGTCTTAATGCATGAGCGTAAAGTGTCGTCCGGGATGAGCCTGTGCAGTCTGCACAGGCTAATCCAGGACGGCACTTTCCGCTTTTATTGTATTTTATGTTTCAAGGAAGTCTCTTCTAAATATAAATCCACTGTAGGCGGAAAGTGCCGTCCCGGATTAGCCTGTGCGGACTGCACAGGATGATCTGGGACAACGCTACGCACATTCATCAAGTCCGGTTTTCCCACGACGCGCCTCATTTTAACAGACTTCTTTCAGATTAGATGTTTAACCAAGGTGCAGTGTACTAAGGGCTTGACCCTGGGCACAGAAAAACACAGGGTAGCCACTGTAAAAGGGGTTTCACCTGTGTCTTTCACTTTTCCCTATAAGTTATAAACCATTCAACAAGTACTGTATAGGCGATGGCTACATGGGAGAAGATTACAAAAAAGTGCACTGGATAAAAATTCAACACACCGTCAGTGCAAGAGCTGTGTGATTAACCAGTCATGGCTGGGACGCAACATTGCAGATAACTATTGTTTATGTTCTCGTTACAGTCTGCAGCTAAAGCCATTCCAGATGGTGGGTCTAAACTGGCTGCGGATCATGCACAGCCAGGAGATTAACGGAATCCTTGCTGATGAAATGGTCAGTAGAGGACTGCTTGTTTGTCTGAGGTCCATTTTTCTTGATAATATATTTACAGTCCACTCCCGGTGGCTCAAGTCGCAGGGACCAGCAAGGAAACTTCCAGCCATTGAAACTTTGAGCAAAACGGAGTTCAAATATGTGTACATATACGGGCAGACATCCGGCTGCCTCATTTTAAAATCTCCAATTGAAGAGTATTCAGATATCAATACTGGTTATTAAGAGACATCTTGCATTTATTTATACATTTGATTTATTTGTTTTTTATTTTTGTTTTTGAAAGCTGTGAAATCAGTTATTGCGTTCTCTTAAGACTTGACACTTACTAATCACATCTATGCTATTAACGACTCGATGCGCCTGAAGCGTGTTGGAACCAAACAAACAATTAAATGTGTGAAAATTGTAACTCGGACCGTGACAAACACTTCGAGCCATCCGAAAATACGACCCTTGCAAATTCGAGCTAAACGACATAAATCTATATAAATATATAGCAATAAAATATCGGTCCCTCTAAGAAACTTCGAGCCAACGAGAATTTCAAGACAAGCGAGTTCGAGGCATAGGGAGTTGACTCTATATGCTTTTTATGTGTAGAACCAAAAACATTACAACATTTCTAGTCTAAATCCCTTTTTACAAAACTTCAACCTCTCTGTTCTCTAGACTGTAGTTATTTCCACAGGCATTTTGGAAAGACCATACATGTATGCCACACCGTTCCACAGCCTCTATTTTCTAGATTGTTTTTGCTTCCCACAGGGATTTAAGGAAGACAATCTGTTACATATCTGGAGCATCTATTCTGTAGATTGTATTTGCTTTTCATGGGGACTTTGTAAGACTAGAGTTGCACCACTGCAGCCTCTCTATTCTCCATGTGCAACAATCTCGCTTCTCAGCGCGGCGCAAAAATCGATACTTCTCATGTAAAATTTACATTGATTTGATAGGGAGCTATAACTATTATTTGCTGTAACTTCCTTATTTTTTTAGTCTCAGAAAAGAACAAACGGATTTGAAAAGAGATTTTATGTTCTTTTTGTTCTTTAACATGGTACCTTTTTTTTTTGTTTAGCTCACTTAAGCACGAAGTGCTCGGTGAGCTATTGGTATAGGGGACCTCTCCGGTGTCCGTGTGCCGTCAACAATGTGGACCGTTATCGCGAAAAGGCTACATTTTTTATTCAATCTTGAACTAACTTGCACAGTTTGTGTATGACCATAAAATCTCGGATGGGATTGTTATTGGGTCAGATCACACCAGTAACACCAGAGTTATTGCCCCTTTTCGAACGTATAGACTTTATTTTCCATCCTATCTTAACCAAACTTTCACAGTTTGCGTATGACCATCAGCTCTCAGCAAACGCCAAAAATGGGCCAGATCGTTTTTTAAACACCAGAGTTATTGCCCTTTGTTTATTTTTAAAATTATCTGAAAGAGCACTTTATTCAAGATAGAGACTTCATTTTTCATCCAATCTTCACCACTCTTGCACAGTTTGTCTATTTTCATGAGATAACAGTTGAAGTAGAATATAAGCAAGATCGGACCAGAAACACCAGAGTTATTGCCCTTTGTTTGTGAAAAAAATATGCAAAAATGGACATTATTCAGGATAGAGACTTCATTTTTCATCCAATCTTCACCAAGCGTGTACAGTTTGTCTGTGAACATAAGACTACAGGTGAAGTCGAATATAAGCATGATCGGGCCAGAAAAACCAGAGTTATTGCCCTTTGTTTGTGAAAAAAATATACAAAAATGGACATTATTCAGGGTATAGACTTCATTTTTTCATCCAATCTTCACCAAGCGTGCACCAGGGCCTTCCCCAGGCCCTTTTATTACCAGGCGCTTAAGTTTTAACTTGAACGTATCCGGGGCGCCTACAATTGGTGTTGTGCTTATAAACATCGCCCGGGCGCGTGTATTTTATCAATTAATTAGCTGTGTTGACTGAAGCAGACCGACCATTCCTGCTGTGAAAGCTAATCACTTTGGCCGTTTTTCCACTCGAGAAACATGTACACCCACTCAATTAAGTCGGTGAATGATCAAAGCGAGTGTCACTTCGACGAAAATTTCAACAATTTACAGTTATTCCTAGGCCGCAATCAATCACCGTGAAGCACCGCAGCAAAATCAATGTAAGCCATTAGAAACGCTCTATTTATCTTCGCTTTTGAATGACATTTGGATTGAACAATCGGCACAATAGGCTTGTATTAACATACAAGTAACCTTATTCGCGCGTCCCTGCGTATTATCGACCGTAAAAAGATTGCTCACCCTTTTTGTATTGTATAATGTCCTCACTAATATATTTGAGAAATTTAATAACTTCAAAAAATAAACTGCGAAAGATCAGTCAGAAATACGCTAATACGCTAATATGAAATCTTAATTGGAAAAGCCTATCCAGTGTTAATGTGCGTTGTAGTTTCGTAAACACAAGCTATATCGTTTATGTACATGTATGCCATGTAATGCATGTGTTTTCTACATATGAGCGCGAAATGTCTGCTGACAACCACGACGTCACGTTCCACGCATGGAAAGCGTGCATGTACCGACCATGTGATTTACTTAATACAGGTCTTTAACATTTGACGCGAGTAGGTACGACGTGCACGAGGAAATTTTCCCGCCGTTTATGCAAGAACAAAGCATGTATAATATACATGTATTTTAATCAAGATCTTTACAATTCAGCAATTATCTAATCAGTACTACATTCAACTGTTGTAACGATTAAAAGAGGCTCCAAAAGTAGATCGAGTGTAACCTAAAAATTCGATAACGACGAGAATAGTGGATTTGACCATGTCGTCATTGTGCGAATGTGATGCGCACTGGACATAAACATGGGGGAAAAAAAAATTACTTTCAGTTTTGCAACAACAATGGCTTTTGCTTTTAAAAGTCGGGAGGTATACCGTTTAAACGATGATATTTCGTTTATTTCATTTCGTTTAAACGTTTACACACAATTTAAAACGTGTTAGCGTTTTAAGATCTAAAACACACCAGATAACATCATTTGACATGTGCCGCAAAAAAAATCGAGGTAGGGAGAGGATACCCCTCCCTTACCCACCCCTATCGGGACCGGGGCCCCTTAAACAAATCCTGGGGAAGGCACTGGTGCACAGTTTGTCTATGAACGTAAGACTACAGGTGAAGTAGAATATAACCATGATCAGGCCAGAAATGCCGGAGTTATTGCCCCTTGTATTTGGAAAAAAAAAAACATCATCAAGTTATAAATGATTGGCTTGCACACACGATTTTTGATTCAATGTTGACCAAACTTAAACAGTTTTAATATGCCCATAAAAATTGATTGATAAAATTTGATTTCCAAAAGTTGCAAACCTTGCATGCAGTTATTTGTATATGCAACATTGATTGCTTCAGAGCCTGCATTAACATCATTTATCATCATTGGACAGAAAACTATCAAAGAAAAAGCAAAACTTTAGCTTATAGCACAGCCATCGCAATTATCGCATTGCAACTAGTTCTCCAAAACTGTCTGCGAAAAAGACATCAAAATCTACTGTTTCTGCATTTTCCATAATTGTCACTGACTTGATTTGAGAACCATTAGCAAAAACACCGCACATCCACTACCCAATTCGTACTTAAGTTAGCCCATTACACTAACCGATGTTCCTATCGCCCTTTGCGTATTGTTCATATGCCTTAATTTCCAAACCTGTCACAACAGTATGGTCTTCATCTGTAGCAGTTCTCAGGTGAGCGCTTTGGGCCATCATGGCCCTCTTGTTTTAAAAATTAGGCGGGGGAATTTGCATTTTTGTAACATCACCCTATTTCCTATAGAAATCAATAGAACCTCGGTCGGAAATATGGTGCATTTTCAACTTTATCGCATACAAAAATGAACTTCCTTTTGTTTGTCAGAAAAGTACAAACGAATTTGGAAATTCATTCTTTGCTCGTTCGAGTGGTGTTAATTTTGTGTAATTATTTTAAATTTAAGGCGGGGCAATTTAGGCTTAAATGAGGTACCTATGGTGTAAAATTCATTTCCGTGACTCAATACGGAAATAAACTTGCATCGTCCAACGATACCGAGTTGGTTCGTGGCACACTGCCGTTCTAGCAGTATATGTTCCCCGCGGCGTTTATTGGGGGCAATAAATAGATAACAATATTGGTATTCGTATCATAGACCGTATTTAATCTGCAGTTTAGTGTATTTTTGATAATGAAATCTAGAAGAAAATTTAGGTGTATTGTTTTTTATAACGACGCATTAGATTTATATTCATTGATATATTTCAGAGTATGCATATTAATTTATAGCAGAAGACATAATTTCAATTATTGCTTAATTAAAGGTAAGAAATTATGCAATGCCTAAATATTTTGATCCAAAAACAAGTTCTTTAAATGCAAACACATGAACACAATGCATAATGAAAGAAACGAAGTAAAAATAAACAGTTGTTCTAATATGCGTGACAATAATTTCACACTTAAATTAAGACAAAACTAGCTAGAATAACTGAAATTACAAAGTTCTGATAATGTAACTATTAAAATTTATAACTTTCAATGATTTAACTTTTTTATTTTTTTTATGTTAATTTAATTTAATATATCAAATAAAAATGGATTCATGCGGGCACTATATGGGTCGGTGGTATAATCAGCTGATAACGATCATTATACATGGGTGCTGCCCTAATTGTTTTTAAAATTATATTGTTGGGTCCTACGTACCATAATGTGGATGCTTTTGTCTCCATGGATAGCCGAAGGTGACAAATGGGGATACTAAATAATTTGCTAGTGTAATCCCCAATATGTCATAGATGCCATTTCATAATTCAAAATTGTTGTAATTTTCCGTGGTCGGTTCTCATTTATTGGTATCACAAAAAGTATTTAACAACAACAGTAATAAAGATCTAGGTAGCGATAATTATAATCATTTGTGTTACATTATTATTATTATTATTATTAACATAATAATATTTTTTTTAATATTTATTATTATTATTATTAGTAGTAGTAGTTGTAGTTTGTTGTTACTATTAAAGGCTGTGGATTAATTGTTAACCTTAATATTTTCCAAGAGATAATACAATTGTATAAAAACAGAATCGTGTCGCTTTATCTCTTGCATACTGATAATTATACTCTTGCAAAAAAACAATGCGCTAACAGGACAGCCAGATTAAATTGTTGAGGGTATAAAAGCATAAAATTTGTTGCCGATTGAATCTTAGATAAGTCAGTATCGATCATCAGATAACATCGATAGCAGCCGAAAATCTTCGGAAGATTTTGGATTAGTACCGAACAGCTGACTGTCTATCGGGTAGTACTATTGATTTTATTAGCTTGACTATCTGGCTTAAGAAGAAAGGCGAGCTTGTTCAGTATGTAGACTGTAGCTGCTTTTTACAGGCATTTGGAAAGACCACATGTTACACCGTAACACCACTTTAACCTTTCTATTCTCTAGACTGTAGTTGCTTTCCACGGGCGTTTGGAAAGACTTTATGTTACACCATTCCACCACTTTAATTCTCTAGACTTAGTTGCTTCCCATAGGGAGTTGGGGTGACAATCCGTTTACAGTTAATTTGCTTTCCACACGACCATCCTTTAGACTACTATAACCTTTCTGTTCTCTATTTTGTGTTTGCTTCCCACAGGGACTTGGAAAGACCATCTCTTAGACTACTTTAACCTCTCTGTTCTCTATTTTGTGTTTGCTTTCCACAGGGACTTGGAAAGACGATACAGACAATCGCGTTTCTGGCACATCTACTGGAGGAGGGTGAGACTGGACCACATGTTATTATTGTACCTTCATCTACCATTGGTATGTAACAGGCATGAACTGCATGTTGCTCTTCAGTTCAGACTATGTTATTTCTTTAGATTATTGTACCTTCATCTACCATTGGTATGTAACAGGCATGAACTGCATGTAGCTCTTCAGTTCAGACTATGTTATTCCTTTAGATTATTGTACCTTCATCTACCATTGGTATGTAACAGGCATGAACTGCATGTAGCTCTTCAGTTCAGACTATGTTATTTCTGTAGATTATTGTACCTTCATCTACCATTGGTATGTAACAGGCATGAACTGCATGTAGCTCTTCAGTTCAGACTATGTTATTTCTTTAGATTATTGTACCTTCATCTACCATTGGTATGTAACAGGCATGAACTGCATGTAGCTCTTCAGTTCAGACTATGTTATTTCTTTAGATTATTGTACCTTCATCTACCATTGGTATGTAACAGGCATGAACTGCATGTAGCTCTTCAGTTCAGACTATGTTATTTCTTTAGATTATTGTACCTTCATCTACCATTGGTATGTAACAGGCATGAACTGCATGTATCTCTTCAGTTCAGACTATGTTATTTCTTTAGATTATTGTACCTTCATCTACCATTGGTATGTAACAGGCATGAACTGCATGTAGCTCTTCAGTTCAGACTATGTTATTTCTTTAGATTATTGTACCTTCATCTACCATTGGTATGTAACAGGCATGAACTGCATGCAGCTCTTCAGTTCAGACTATGTTATTTCTTTAGATTATTGTACCTTCATCTACCATTGGTATGTAACAGGCATGAACTGCATGTAGCTCTTCAGTTCAGACTATGTTATTTCTTTAGATTATTGTACCTTCATCTACCATTGGTATGTAACAGGCATGTTATTTTTTTAGATGCAGTCTTCACAAATAAAATTTTTAATCATTGGATTGTCGGTCCTCCAATCTGCTAAATCAGCTGGACAAGACTTCAATTTAGTGGACCACAATTTGTAGCTTTTATTTAATCTCTTATAAATAACCATTATAAAAAAAAACAATCATGGTTTTTAGACTTATTCTATAATTAGACTGAGAAGCGGGCAACATTTTGTTCTATGTTTATATATAAAAATCAGCACATGTTCGAGTAACAGTTTAACAGTGGCAGATTTTATTCTCTGTCCATAGAAAAATCAGCTCATGTCATGTCACAAAAGTTTAACAAAATGTCTCACATTGAAGAGACAACTTGAAAAATGTTTAGTAATAATATACCGGGTACATTTCGCAGACAACTGGATCCGAGAGTGCAAGGTGTGGTGCCCGGCTCTGAAGGTCCTTGTGTACTATGGTTCCCAGGAAGAGAGGCGGGCCACACGCCAGTACATCATGTACAACCGGGACGAGGAATACAATGTCATCATCACGACGTGAGTGTGGTGAAAACATTATACCAGGGCTGATATCCATAAAGCTCCTAAGGGAAAACTTAAGGACATTTCTTGAAATCATCAAATTCCTTTAGTCTGTGGCTGGTTCATTTAAAGATTTTTTGGAATTTAATGCTTTTAATTTGTTAAGAATCAACATAAACTTATTATTTTAGCATATTTCTAGTATATAATAATGATTTCACAAAGAAAATTGTATTCAAATTTTTTACTTAAATATGTTTTAAGTTAAGATTTCCCTTAGGACCTTTGTGGATACAGCCCCAGGGCTTTCTGTGGCTAGGAATTGACATGAAGCAAAGGGTGTAATACTGTATTAACTTCAAACATGTGTGCAGACTTGAACCTTACTATAGAGTACCGGTAGTTGCTAGGGAACCTTACCATGGCTTTCCTAGAGCTAGAGATTAACAGTTTAAACTCATTTAATATCTTAGCTCGATTGTTTTGAAAGCCTGAGGCTTATTGAGACACTCTCGAGTCTGTTTCCTGGGTAGAACCAGTACCTGCTGTATTTTGAGAAAGAAATTTGAACGCTTCCCGAGTAGGGATCGAACTCATGACCTCCAGATTGCAAGGCGGACACCATATCCATTACACCACTGCAATTAACACTAAGCAGCTCAGGGTCAAAACATTTACCTATGGGTCTCTTGTTCACACTGTAAGTGCAATAGGGAACCTTATGAAGGCTATCGTATAGTGGTTTTTATATAGTGTGCCAGGCCCGACTAGCTCAGTTGGTAGAGCACTGGACTGTCAATCCGGGGATCATGAGTTCGATCCCCAGCCCGGCCACATAACTTGTGAGGGGATTGATCATGAAATTATTTCTACAGCCGTTCTCCCCCACCTCTGATTCAAGTAGGGCAGTTGTCAGTTACTGGCATGGGTATGTGCACTTAGTACTGGTAAACCGCTTAGATCGGCTAAAGCTTGCCGAGGAAAAGTGTGAGTAGGTTAACTGACCGCCGTGATATGAATGAAATACTGTTAAAAATGGTAAAACATCCAAACAAACAAACAAACTGTCATATAGTGCAGGCTTCAGTTGCTCAAAACATTCAGCAAAGGGTCTGAAATGTCTTAAAAATTATGCACTTTTCCCCAAAAGTTAACTTTAATACCTGGATTTTTTGTTCCCCTTAACCAGCTTGCAATATTTTCCCCCATCACCTAGGGCTAAGGCCCCATCGCCAGCATCTGAAAAAAGCCATGCAATGTGTTATTAGCATAGTTTATATGTGATATCATTCTAATTTAAAAAATGTTTAATCTATTCTTATCGAACCGTACGTCCGTTTGTCCGTTCGGCCACGGTTAAAGTTTTTTATAAAGTCAAAGATCTTTAATACTGACAAAGACATTTACTTGAAACTTAAAATATTTTATAACTATCAACGTCTTCAGGGGGGAAAGCAACCCCCATAACTCTCTTTTGTAATTTGACAGATTTATGCCCCTTTTTTAGCTCACCTGAGCACGAAGTGCTCAAGGGTGAGCTTTTGTGGTCAGTTTGTGCCCGGCTTCCGTCGTACGTCGTCCGTCATCAGCATTTAACTTCAAACAACTTCTTCTCTGAAACCTATAGGCGGATTTTAACCAAACTATGCAGGAATGTTTCTGTGATGTCCTTTTCCAAATTCCTTCAATTCATAAAAATATATTGAAGACTCTGGATGCCATGGCAACCAAAAGCTTAAAAACTGGAAAACTTTAAAAATCTTCTTGTCAGAAACCACTGGCTGGATTTGAAAATAGTTTTCACAGAAATGCTCCTTGGGTGACCCTCTACCACATTCCTTCAGATCACTTTGATTCGTTATAAAACATGGCCGCTAGAGGGCGGGGCAGTTTTCCTTATATGGCTATATTTAAAACTTTAAAAATCTTCTAGTCTGAAACCACTGGCTAGATTTCAAAATAGTTTCACATAAATGTTCTTTGGGTGACGAGGGGGTGGGGCAGTTTTCCTTATATGGCTATATTGAAAACTTTTAAAATCTTATAGTCTGAATTCACTGGCTGGATTTCAAAATAATTTCACAGAAATGTTCCTTGGGTGACCCTCTACCAAATTCCTTTAAATCATTTTTATTTGTTTAAAAAAATGGCCGCCAGGGGGCGGGGCAGTTTTCCTTATATGGCTATATTGAAAACTTTAAAAATCTTCTTGTCTGAAACCACAGGCTGGATTTCAAATAATTTCACAGAAATGTTCCTTGGGTGACCCTCTACCCTCCTTGAAATCTTCTTGTCTGGAATAACCGGCTGGATTTCAAAATAATTTCACATACATGTTTCTTGGGTGTTCCTACCAAATTCCTGGAAATCATTTTGATTCGTTAAAAATAATGGCCGCCAGGGGGCAGGACAGTTTTCCTTATATGGCTATATTGAAATCTTAAACAATATTTTAGTTAAAAGCCATTATGATGCTTTACACTCAGGTGAGCGACCTAGGGCCATCTTGGCCCTCTTGTTTAACATAGAAATGTTTGTTAAAGTTGTTCATAAATCAAATATCTTGAGTACTAACAAAGGTATTTGCTTCAAATTTAAAATACGATCAACATATCCACCAGGAAAAACATCCCCCATAACTCTGTTTTGTTTTTGGCAGATTTATGCCCCTTTTTTAACTTAGTTTTTTAATTAGTCCAATACCTTGAATACTAAGAACGGTATTTACTTGAAACTTGAAATACTTCTTTACTATCAATGTTTCCACCAAGGAAAGCAAGACCCATAACTCTGTTTTGTATTTTGGCATATTTTTGCCCCTTTTTTATCTTAGAAATTTTGGTTGCCATTTTTCATGAGTTTTTCCTGAGCAGCCATTGTGACTGAAGGAACTTTTATTTACAAAGATTCATTTTCATGTCAATGTGGCTGTTACTGAAAGTGCCTTTGGGGACATATGTCACCTTACAGTGACAGCACTTGTTGAAATAAGAATCTCAACAGTTTTATTCCTCATCTTAATCAACATTGCACCAGTAAAAAAAATTGTAACATAATATTTTAAAAAAAAAGAAAAGTAAAGAATCTCCGAAAGATGGTAGGTAAAGTTTAAATTTGTTAGAAGTAGATGAGTTTACCTTATTAAATGAATTACATATGTATGTGCTATCATTAAGAAAATGCACTTTAATATGCTAATTAAAAAAACTATTGTATTCCAGATACAACATGGCCACAGGAAGTGTAGATGATCGAACCCTGTTCAAGAAATTTGAGTTTCATTATGCAATATTCGACGAGGGCCACCTACTGAAGAACATGTCATCACTCAGATACCAAAATCTCATGAGGGTTACTGTATGTATATAACGCAGTGTTAGTCTGTAGTTGATACCCTGTGGCCATATTCCAGAATGTCTTAAAGACATTGGGTGTCCTAGTTTCCTGTCAAAGGAATGTTATTCCCATGCATTATTTTTGCAATGAAAAATCCCGTTCTTGTGGTCAGTGAAATGTTTCAAGTTTGAGGGTCGTCTCATAAATCTATACTAGTATCTAAAATTGAACAAAAAGATTGGTAGAGCAAATGGAGAAAAAATAGGTAATTATAAACAAATTGGCGTGGTTTTTCCATGCAAATTTACTTATTGGTGGACAAAAATTTACTAAGTGATATTTAGTTCGTAAATTGTTGAATTTTAATATATATTGTAAACTTCTAATAATGTTCAACATGTTTCATAGACGGCCCTTAAAATGACTTGTCCATTTGATGACAGTTAATATTACCGTTAGAAGTACAGTTATTCATGGAAAGCATGAAACATGAGAAAATCAACACAGTGTTTTTAACAATAGAGTGACATTTGTCTTTAAGTTAGTAACTTTTACTCTTAACGTAAAAACCATTTTTCTGTAACAATTTATTCCATGTGTAAATAGCATTGAAAATAATATTTATGAATTATTTATTATATTATTAATTACTGTTCACAGGATTCACAAATTAATTAATAAGTAGTTATAGAAATATTTCATTACATAAATTGGCACTTAAGTGAAAGTATTTAAAACAAAAGATGTTTCTGGAATGTGGCGCCTGTAATGTAAAACAGAATTGAAAAACGATAAAAATTTTGCCTAGAATTCTCACCCTTTGTTGTACCATTGAATAGGCATTTGCAAATATTTTCCACAGAAGTGCTCGGTGAGCTATTGGTATAGGGGACCTCTCCAGCGGCGTCCGTATGCCGTCAACAATATGGAACGTTATCGCGATAAAGACTACATTTTTATTCAATCTTGACCTAGCTTGCACAGTTTGTGTATGACCATAAAATCTCGGATGGGATTGTTATTGGGTCAGATCACACCAGTAACACCAGAGATATTGCCCCTTTTTCATGCAAAAAAATTGCACAAATGCCCTTTTCCAACGTTTATACTTTATTTTACATCCAATCTTAACCAGACTTTCACAGTTTGTGTATGACCATCACATCTCAGCAGACGCCAAAAGATGGGCCAGATCATGTTTCAAACACCAGAGTTATTGCCCTTTGTTTATTAAACAAATAAGCAAAAATGGACATTATTCAAGATAGAGACTTCATTTTTTATCCAATCTTCACCAATCTTGCACAGTTTGTCTATTATCATGAGATTACAGTTGAAGTCGAATATAAGCAAGATCAGACCAGAAACACCAGAGTTATTGCCCTTTGTTTGTGAAAAAAATACGCATAAATGGACATTATTCAGGATAGAGACTTCATTTTTCATCCAATCTTCACCAATCTTACACAGTTTGTGGAATAAAGGTGAAGTCGAATATAAGCAAGATCGGACCAGAAACACCAGACGTATTGCCCTTTGTGAAAAAAATATGCAAAAATGGACATTATTCAGGATAGAGACATCATTTTTCATCCAATCTTCACTAATCATGTACAGTTTGTCTATGAACGTAAGACTACAGTTGAAGTCGAATATAAGCATGATCGGGCCAGAAAAAACTGAGTTATTGCCCCTTGTGTTTGGAAAAAAACATCAACAGGTTATCAATGATTGGCTTGCACACACGATTTTTTATTCAATGTTGACCAAACTTACACAGTTTGCGCATGACCATAAAAATTGATTGATACAATTTGATTTCCAACAGTTGCAAGACTTCCATGCAGTTATTTGTACATGCAATATTGATGTCTTCAGAGCCTGCATTAACATCATTTATCATCATTGGACAGAAAATTATCAAAGAAAAAGAAAAACTTGACCTTATAGCCTAGCCATCACAATTATTCTCTAAAACTGTTTGCAAAAAAGACATCAAAATCTACTGTTTCTGCATTTTCCAGAATTGTCAATGACTGAATGAAAAAGGGTCAAGTAAGAATATCAAGAAAAATGATTTGAGAACCATTAGCAAAAACATAGTCCATTACCCAACTCATACTTTAGTTAGCCCATTGCACTAACCGATTTTTTAAATCAAAATTGATCCTATTCTCCTCTGCTTGTTCAGATACCTTAATTTTCAAACCTATCACAACAGTATGGTCTTCATCTGTACGAGTTCTCAGGTGTGCGCTTTGGGCCATCATGGCCCTCTTGTTTCCATTGCACAGGCCCACAGGCGTCTGCTGCTGACGGGGACTCCACTACAGAACAACCTGCTGGAGTTAATGTCCCTGCTGTGCTTCTGTATGCCTGACATGTTCGTGGGCAAGACGGAACAACTGAAACGCATGTTCACAATGATCTCAGTGAGTATGATGGCAAATTTGTGGAGAAATATGAGGAGTATGAGTTGTTGGCAATAATAATAATCTAAATAAGTATGTAGGAATTGAGGGGATATTGTTCACAATGATCTTAATGATTTTGTAGGAATTGAGGGGATATTGTTCACAATGATCTTAATGATTTTGTAGGAATTGAGCGGAAATTGTTCACATTGATCTAAATGAGTGTGTAGGAATTGAGGGATATTGTTCACAATGATCTCTCTGAGTATGTAGGAATTGAGGGGATATTGTTCACAATTATCTCAATGACTTTGTAGGAATTTAGCGGAAATTGTTCACATTGATCTAAATGAGTGTGTAGGAATTGAAGGATATTGTTCACAATGATCTCAATCTGTATGTAGTAATTGAAAGGGAAATTGTTCACAGTGATTTCAATGAGTGTGTAGGAATTGCAGGGAAATGATTTACAATGATCTAAATAAGTATGTACAAATTGAAAGGAAATTGTTCACAATGATCGAAATGAGTATGTAGGAATTAATGGGAAATTATACACAATAATCTAAATAAGTACATAGGAATTGAGGGGAAATTGTTCAAAATGATCTCTCTGAGTATGTAGGAATTGAGGGGAAATTGTTCACAATGATCTCTCTGAGTATGTAGGAATTGCGGGATATTGTTCACAATGATCTCAATGAGTATGTAGGAATTGAGGGGAAATTGATCACAAGGATCTCTCTGAGTATTTAGGAATTTAGGGGAAATTGTTCACATTGATCTCTGTGAGTATGTAGAATTGAGGGGAAATTGATCACCATGATCTCAATGAGTATGTAGGAATTGAGGGGAAATGATTCACATGGATCTCAATACGTATGTAGGAATTAAGGGGAAATGATTCACAATAATCTTAGTAAGTATGTAAGAATTGAGGGGAAACAGTTTTCACAATGATCTCTCTGAGTATGTAGGAATTGAGGTGGAATTATTCACATTGATCTCATTGAGTATCTAGGAATTTAGGGATATTGTTCACAATGATCTCAATGAGTAAACTTTCTTTTGTTGATTTCCCATTAGAGAACGAATGGTGACGAGAAGAGGAGCAGCTATGAACAAGATCGCATCGCACAAGCCAAGAAGATCATGACCCCATTTTTATTACGACGGTTGAAATCCGAGGTGAGACCAACATCAGTAGTAGCTTAAAGAGTGCATTACCGGTAATTTGATTTCCTGTGCATGTTTTTGCAGGGCCGAGCTAAAATTTGGATTTTTGGCCTTTAGAATGTTACGATTTATCATTTATCTCAAACTCGCTTATTTCAAAGTTGCGGATATGTCAAAATAATTCCCTACTTCCTTCCTTCTTATTGTTTATAAATATATACAATTGTTGCAAACGTTTAACTCAAATTTTCGGTTATATCGAGGTGGTTTCCAATCTCAACCATATTTTTCATACTTATTCTATATTTCAGTTTGTTGATCGATACGTTTTGAAGCCTGCGGCAAGATGTATCGAACCACGTCTCTATTTTGTCACACATTGCAAACATTTATCACCTCTTTTTAGCTCACCTGAGCATGAAGTGCTCGGTGAGCTATTGGTATAGGGGACCTCTCCTGCGTCGTCCGTGTGCCGTCAACAATTTGTTTTGTTCTCACGCAGGAGACTTCACTTAGTATCCAATCTTAACCAAACTTGCACAGTTTGTGTATGACCATAAATTCTCGACAGGATTGTTATTGGGCCAGACTACACCATTTACACTAGAGTTATTGCCCCTTTTTCCTGCAAAAAAGTGCAAAAATGCCTTTTTCCAACATATATACTTTATTTTCCATCCAATCTTAACCAAACTTTCACAGTTTGTGTATGAACATCAGATCTCAGCTGATGCAAAAAAATGGGCCAGAGATAATGCCCTTTGTTTATAAATTTTTTTTACAAAAATGGACATTATTCAGGATAGAGACTTCATTTTTCATCCCATCTTTACCAATCTTGCACAGTTTGTCTATGACCATGAGATTACATTTTTGAAGTCGAATATAAGCAAGATCGGACCAGAAACACCTGAGATATTGTCCTTTGTTTGTGAAAAAAAATACGCAAAAATGGACATTACTCAGGATCGAGACTTCATTTTTCATCCAATCTTCATCAATCTTGCACAGATTGTCTATGACCATAAGATTACAGGTCAAGTCGAAAATAAACAAAATCAGACCACAGACACTGGAGTTATTGCCCTTTGTTTGTGAAAAAATTATACAAAAATGGACATTTTTCAGGATAGAGACTTCGTATTTCATTCAATCTTCACCAGTCTTGCACAGTTTGTCTATGACCATAAAATTAAAGGTGAAGTCGAATATAAGCAAAATCGGGCCAGAAACACCGGATTTATAGCCCTGTGTTTGTGAAAAAAATATAGAAAAATGAACATTATTCAGGAAAGAGACTTCATTTTTCATCGGATCTTCACCAGTTGTGCTTCAGTGCCTGCATTAACATAATTTATAATCATTGGACAGAAAATTATCAAAGAAAAAGCAAAACTTTACCTTATAGCACAGCCATCGCAATTATCGCATTGCAACTAGTTCTCCAAAACTGACCAGGAAAAAGACATCAAACTCTGCTGTTTCTGGATTTTCCAGAATTGTCACTGACTTAATGAAAAAGGGTCAGATAAGAATATTGAGAAAATTATTTTGAACCATTAGCAAAAACACTGCACATCCACTACCCAACTCGTACTTTAGTTAGCCCATTGCACTAACCGATATTTAAAATCAATTCCCCCTTTGCGTAGGTTAGATACCTTAATTTTCAAACCTGTCACAACAGTATGATCTTCATTTGTACCAGTTCTCAGGTGAGCGCTTCGGGCCATCATGGCCCTCTTGTCTCAAGTTTCATCAAGTATGTGGTAGCTAAAACTGAATCATTTATCACTGCTTTACAGTTCACTATATGTCTAAAAAATTGCTATTTTATATTATGATTTATTGAACATTGAACAATACTTCCAAAAAGTCTAAAAAGTGATTTTGAGACATTCAAGTTCAACTTTGCATGAATATTCAGTGCAGGATGTTGCTCTCCTATACACATTATTAATTGCTGTAATAGTGAAGCAACAATCAATGTGTTATTTAAACTGAATTGCAAACAGTGGTCTCATGCGACTCGTTAAACTGAAATCATTGCCCAATACTTTTAAATGAACTAACAAGGTGGTACATGTTTAACTACTGTAAACATTAAAAGTTTAATGTTCAGAAATTAAACATATACAATAATGCATTATGAGCTAAAGTCTTATACACATGTTTATACAATAAATGGAATTTGAACAGTTTAAAGTTCGGCTCGGTGTTTACGTTTTCAACACTATGAAACTAGCCGAAGTTCCTCGTGTTTTATGCAGAATATAGTGCAACTCGCCGAATGTTAACGGTGAATAGTCGGATTTAATCGGCATTGCCATGAAATTCCGCAGTAAACAAAGCCGGTGTTTCTAAACAGTTTTTACTTGGATCATCAGTGTTGCAATAAACGGTATACAGCAAACCAAATGTTTCTGACGTAGGTTATATACTAACGTAAACACAGACAATAAGATAACCGCTTTATTGTAGAGTCTAAATTTGGTCATTGTCACCTTTTGTGCAGCTTTAATTTCCAGCCATTCCTTTTGCGGTGTGCATCACAAGAACATTCTCATGTTCTTTCTCTTAAATTAAGTTTACAGTCATGTTCCTAATGTTGTAGTGAATATAGAGAGCTAAGAATTAAATGAGGCGCGTCGTGGGAAAACTGGTCTTAATGCATGTGCGTAAAGTGTCGTCCCGGATTAGCCTGTGCAGTCCGCACAGGCTAATCCAGGACGGCACTTTCCGCCGACAGAGGATTTATGTTTAGAAGATACTTCCTTGAAACAGAAAATACCATAAAAGCGGAAAGTGCCGTCCTGGATTAGCCTGTGCGGACTGCACAGGGTAATCCGGGACGACACTTTACGCACATGTATTAAGACCGGTTTAATCACGACGCGCCACAAATATAATATTCCATCTAGTTGGCCGTCACTGGCCATATTCAAGCTTATTATGTTAAATAGAAATAAAAAGCATGTAAATAATCTTGCAAAATATGCTAGGAAAATAAGAAATGAAAAAATACAAAATTACCTGCTTCTTAATAGTTAAATTTGTTTCATTGTCCAACACATTGTTGTGAACCCTTCATCTCAATTTCGTATGTTAGATTGTTACAATGTACAAATAATAAGTATCCATTGATGTATTTTGTATTAACCTGTACGTCTTGGCCATACTATGTAAATGCTATTTGTTAATGGCCCAAGGAAAATATGCCGATATGCCAATAAATCTATGATGACTTAATGTGGATGTAAAATACTTTGATAAATCATTCAACTAAGGTGGCAGTTGTGTAATGGATATGGTGTCCACCTTGTGAGCGGGAGGTCGTGAGTTTTAGCCCTACTTACGAAGGGTTCTAATGATCTTTATCAAAAGACATCAAGTACTGGTTCTACTCAGGAAACAGAATCGAGAGTGTGTCAATAATCCTCAGTCTTTCGACACAATCGGGTTAAAATAAATAGGTTTAAACTAACTAATTTGAATGTGATTGAACTTAAAGCTTCTATTGAATCTGCATTCACTAGGTAATGAGCCAGCTGCCAAAGAAGCTGGAAGATATCGAGTACTGCACGATGCTGCCGGACCAACAGGCCCTGTACGACCGACTCATCAACAAGATTCAGCGACAGATCTCCGAGTCCGAGGAGCAGATAACCGGCGGGGGAGGGTCGGCCATGTTGATGCAGCTGCGGAAGGCTGCAAACCATCCTCTACTGCACAGGACACACTACTCTGATAAAGTTGTAGAGAAAATGGCAAAAGACTTGTGTGAGGTAAGTTAATATGTGTAGTCTTCTGTGATACAGTGTTATCTTTCTTTTTTCCATTTCCATTTAATGATTGTTCTTAGATGAAAATACCTGTTATGGGATGTTGTCATATGCTGAGTGTAGGATTATTTTAATGATTTCTTAATAAATGTTTGATCAGTCATATCTATTCCTAGGAGTTAGGTCACATAATCTAACTATTAAACCAAATAAAATAACATCTCATAAATCAGCCATGTCTATTCTCAGGAGCTAGATTACATGATCAAACTATTCCACCAATCAGATTGCACATATCAGCCATGTCTATTCTCAGGGCCTAGGTCACATGATCAAACTATTCCTTCAATCAACTCTCACATATCAGCCATGTCTATTCTCAGGATCTAGGTCACATGATAAAACTATTCTGCCAATGAACTCTCACATATCAGACTTGTCTATTCTCAGGTCTAGGTCGCATGATCAAACTATTCTGCCAATCTACTCTCACATATCAGCCATGTCTATTCTCATGAGCTAGGTCACATGATCAAACTATTCTGCCAATCAACTCCCACATATCAGACTTGTCTATTCTCAGGAGCTAGATCACATGATCAAACTATTCTGCCAATCAACTCTCACATATCAGCCATGTCTATTCTCAGGAGCTAGGTCACATGATCAAACTATTCCTTCAATCAACTCTCACATATCAACCATGTCTATTATCAGGAGCTAGGTCACATGATCAAACTATTCTGCCAATCAACTCTCACATATCAGACTTGTCTATTCTCAGGAGCTAGATCACATGATCAAACTATTCTGCCAATCAAGTTTCACATATCAGACTTTTCTATTCTCAGGAGCTAGATCACATGATTAAACTATTCCACCAATCAACTCTCACAGATCAGACTTGTCTATTCTCAGGAGCTAGATCACATGATCAAACTATTCTGCCAATCAAGTTTCACATATCAGACTTGTCTATTCTCAGGAGCTAGATCACATGATTAAACTATTCCACCAATCAACTCTCACATATCAGACTTGTCTATTCTCAGGAGCTAGATCACATGATCAAACTATTCTGCCAATCAAGTTTCACATATCAGACTTGTCTATTCTCAGGAGCTAGATCACATGATTAAACTACTCCACCAATCAACTCTCACATATCAGCCATGTCTATTCTCAGGAGCTAGATTACATGATCAAACTATTCCACCAATCAACTCTCACATATCAGACATGTCTATTCTCAGGAGCTAGATCACATGATCAAACTATTCCACCAATCAGATGGCACATATCTGACATGTCAATTTCGAAGAGCTAGGTCACATGATTAAACTATTCCACCAATCAGATTGAATATATCAGACATGTCTATTTCGAGGAGCTAGGTCACATGATCAAACTTTTTCACCAATCAGATTGCACATATCAGACATGTCTATTTCGAGGAGCTAGTTCACATGATTAAACTATTCCACCAATCAAGTCCCACATATCAGACATGTCTATTCTCAGGAGCTAGGTCACATGGTCAAACGATTCCAACAATCAGATTGCACCTATCAGTCGTGTCTATTTCCAGGAGCCAAGCCACAAGGACAGAGGTGCCCTGCCCCATCTGATTGCAGAAGACATGATGGTCATGTCAGACTTCGAGCTCCACAAGTGCTGTCTCTTCTACGAGGTATGGGGGATCTATGTGCCCGGAAGATGTACATAGGTTTGAAACCAACATTTGTGTGTACAGAAAGATATGTTGGACATCTTAAAGATTTGACATTTAAAAATAGCTGTTTTCTTTTTTATATATATATTTTTTTTATTTATTTTTTTCAATCCTGTGATGTAGTCTAAGGATGTAGGTTTGACATTCTTATGTGTGTCGATAAAAGCATAATAAATGGGTGTAATCATTTTACTTTTTGTTAATTTGTAATTATAATATGAAATGTCTATTTGAACCTCTTCTTACATATCCTTTAACATATATAGTTTATTCCAGAGCCATCTAAAAAAGTACCTTCTAGATAACTCACTGATCAATGACTCTGGAAAATTCCGAGTACTCGATCGCAAGTTGGAAGAGTACAGATCGCGCGGGGACCGAATCTTGCTCTTCAGTCAGTTCACTAGTATACTTGACATCATGGAGGTATTCTTGAAAATGAAGAATATTCGCTTTATAAGATTAGATGGGTCTACTCCTGTACCTGACAGGTATAACATGCTTCTTTACTGGGGCCTTATACACAAAGCCCCTTAGTGAAAACTTAAGTAAATTGTAAATTCCCTAAAATCATAAAATTTCTTAAGTCTTTGGCTGGTTCATTTGAAGTGTATTTTGTTTTCAATACTTTTATTCCACTAAAGAATCAAAAGATGCTTCTAATTTTACCAGATTTCAAATACAAAACATTGGTTTTCACAATTAAAGTAGTTTTTGACATTGTTACTTAAGTATGACATAAGTTAAGATTTTCCATAGGATCTTTGTTGATATGACCCCAGGGCCCATATTTATAAAGAATCTTAAGCCATTCTTAACTTAAGTTGAACATAAGTCAAAATTAGAATTTGTATTTAAAACACTATATTTTGGAACATTTGCACGACTATTATGTGTCAAATTATGTGTCAAAATCTTCCAAAAATGCATTACTTTTTCAGAAAATCCGATAATTAAATTTGAGAATTTTAAGATTTTTCTTAATTTTTTACTACGATTCTTTATAAATACCAGCCCAGTTGATACCATAACACTCCAATGCAAGTATTTAAATTTGGAATGTATTTCTATACATTTTGCTTAGCAATCCAATTTTTTTGGTCAAAATACAATGTATTGATTAAGGATTAATATCGGTCTTATAATCAAGTAAATAACTTAATAGTATAGAAAACATTGTACAGAAATGTATGACATATATAGAGAATATTGTGTGAGTGTTGGATAAAGATCAAGTTTTACATACAAGTCTGAGAAACATGGTAGCGCTTCCCTGTTTCGAGCCGAGCTTGATAAACTTAATCTTCATCAGTCACTCATGTAACATTCTGTTTATCCTATATTTCTGTCCTTCTTTGAAAAAAAAAGTGTAAAATTATGCCTAAAAATGGATTTTTCATAATTTGGACTTTCGATTGTTGACATTGTTGCTATTGAAAGACAGTAGACTATTTCGAAAAACCCAACTGTCATTCCGTGTGTACTTCAACGAGAAGAAAACTGTCAGTGATGTAATTAAGAAATTATTTTCAATTTATGGTTGTTTATTGGCCAGTAAACAATGATTTGGAGTTCTGATGCATAGTAATTTAACAACGAGGGCGTCAGCCCGAGTGGTTTAAGTCACGAAACAAAACAACAAAGAGTTGTTTGTTGGCCGATAAACAACGATAATGCGAAAATTATTTTGATTATAACATGATCTTACAAATATTTTTGCAATGGTAATGAAAACTACATTTTATTAAGCTGCGCTCAAAATCGGGACTACTTTTTGCGTTGTTTATTGGGTAGTTTTACGACGATGATTGTGTTCTTGGTCTATAGAAATATCAGTGAGTATCATGTTAGAATCGAGTTTTTATTGATCAGACAACCCTTTTAACATTAATTATATTACTAGCTACTATAAATATGTAGTAATATATAGTGATATTTTATTATATTGGTTGTCTTGCTCTTGTTCTGACATTGGACATTTGTAGTCATGAGAACTTGTATATTTACAGGCAAAGGTTAATAGACGAGTACAACAATGACATGGGTATATTCGTGTTCCTGTTGTCCACGAAGGCCGGGGGTCTAGGTATCAACCTCACCTCTGCCAATGTTGTCATCTTGCACGATATCGACTTCAACCCATACAATGACAAGCAGGCAGAAGATAGGTGCCACAGAATGGGACAGACCAGGTAACATTTGAGTAAAAACGTCTTTCTTTTAGCTGTAATGACTGTTACACTGAATTGAAAAAAAAATATATTGTAATTCCTGTATTAGTCTCTATCTGTTTAGTTAAGGACGCAAAATAGCCCTTTTTATGCCCCCGGCATCTTCATGCGGGTGGCATATTGTGATTGTCCTGTCCGTCCATCCGAGGTTAACTAGATTTCTTCAAACACCGACACACTTACTACAACACTTGGATACTTACACAGTTGTTGCTTATGACCATTCCTAATCCACCCATATCACACAAACACACTTTGATCTTGATCTAATTTGGACTTCATTCAATAATTCATATGGGTGTCCAGCAATAACCAGGGGCATGTGTGTTTGTTGAACACAGCTTGTTTAAAAGTATCTCAGTATTTAAACCTGCACTGTACAAAGTACCAGTGATAATTGATTTTTTCCATGATAGTACAGAGAAATAAGTTAATGTTAGAACATATTAAGTAAATATTTTTTGGGTAGGAATTGGCAGAGAGACCGCAGCGCAGAAATATTCTTATCAAATCATTCTACTCTTCCCAGTTATCCTATTTCACATTGTGCATTAGCCGGGCCCAGTAGAGCGCTAGACTGTTAATCCGGGGATTGTGAGATCGAGCCCCAGCCCGGCCACATAACTTGGGTGGGGATTGGTCATGAAATTATTTCTACGGCCATTCTTCCCCTACCTCTGATTCAAGTAGGGCAGATGTCAGTTACTGGCATAGGTATGTGCACTTAGTACTGGTAAACCGCTTAGATCGGCTAAGCTTGCCCAGGAGAAGTGTGAGTAGGTTAACTGACCGCCGTGACATGACTGAAATACTGTTACAAACTGCGAAATCCCATCAAACAAACAAACAAACATTGTGTATTACTAGGGAGGTTCAGATACTGCGGTTCATCAGCAAGGACACGGTGGATGAGACGATGTTGAAGTGTGCGAGGGAGAAACTGAAACTGGAGAAGGAGGTCATCAGCACGGATGGACAAGGTGAGGGAGGGTTCCCTGCCTCTTAGGCCAGGGCCCGTATTCACCCAACCATTGTTGGGCTTAAGAATGGGTTGGTTAATATGGCCCCAGGGGCAGAGCAACGGATAAGGCGCGTATTTGCGTTAATACCCAATTCTAAAGCACCATTTACTCTATTAATTTAAAATTTAAAGAGTAACAAAACTCAGTTCATATACTGAATACTCAACAGACGCCAAACATATTGCATTAAAATTGGTCAATTTTTAACTTATATTGTGAAAATAAGAGTGTTCAGTGCAAGCTAAATATGACCAGTAGTACTTTGATCTATTCATTCATGCATTGTTGTTAACTGGTAGGCATATTGATGGAAATTGTGTATTACAGTTTAACTCAATTTGGATACTTCCAACAATCAAATACTGTTAATGGCATGACATAATGTTAAATACTCAATAAAATCACTGAGTTTCATAATAATTTTTAAAAAGGTGGGGTAATACCATAAGTTAAGGGACATAAAATAATAATTCTCGAAATTGTGTCCCAACATTTAGGGCCATATATGATACAATCTATTATGCATATATCTATGTCTTTAACCAGTTAACTAATTTTATTTCTTTGGGATAATAATCACTTACTTAAATAGATTAAATATTTAATTATAACCCCACAAAGTTTAGGGGGGTATATAGGAGTGAGCTTGTCGGTCCGTCGATCTGTCGGTCTTTAGGTTTTGGTTTCCGGATGTTAACTCAAAAAGGCTTGACATATTCGAATAATTTTTGGTACACGTGTAACATCATAGAATACAGGTCAAGCTCGATGATGGTTACAAACCACTAAATTTTGACTGAGTTCTGGCCCCTTTTTGACTTGAAATTCCCTAAAAACATGGTTTCCGGATTATATCTCAAGAAAGGCTTGACATATTCAAATAATTTTTGGTACACATGTGTAACATCATAGAATACAGGTCAACTTCGATGTTGGTTACAAACCACTAAATTTTGACAGAGTTATGGCACCTTATCGACTAAAAATTCCCTAAAAACATGATTTACTGACGAAAACTCAAGAATGGCTTGACCTATTCAAATAATTCTTGGTATACATGTGTAGCATCATAAAATACGGGTCAAGTCGACTTTGGTTACAAACCACTAAATTTTGACAGAGTTATGGCCCTTTATTCAACTTAAATTCCCTAAAAACATTGTTTCCTGACGATAACTCAACAATGGCTTGACATATTTAAATAATAATTGGTACACCTGTGTAGCATCATGAAATACAGGTCCAGTTCGACTTTGGTTACAAACCACTAAATTTTGACACCGTTATGGCCCCTTTTTGACCTAAATTCCAGAAAAACATGGACAATAACTCATGAAAGGCTTCACATATTTAAATTATTTTTGGTACATAGGTGTTACATCATAAAATACGGATCAAGTTCAACTTTGGTTACAAACCACTAAATGTTGACAGAGTTATGGCACCTATTGAAATAAAAATTTTCCAAATACACTGTTGACCATTCACAAATAAATGCATTCTCTCCCTGTCCATTTCTTTTGAATGGATGCCATAGTTTTGTGACAAGGCCATATTGAGGGGGTATATCTGTCAAGCATGTGACATTTCTAGTTATAAATTGTTAGACCATTTTTTTTAGGTGACTGATGTTTATAATATCATTTATTTCTTGCTAGGGACTTAATGGAAATTAATTGAGAAGGATAATTGAGACGACCATTCTCCAGTAGAGTACACAGTTTGCATCATGTGTAAACTGAACATACCCCTGATGGTGTACATTATTGTGTATAAATAAGCAGACGCAGTGTCACAAGTCGCTATGCAACCAGCGTAGTGGCAGGGTATGAAATGTTTATACAGTAAGAACATAAAGTGTTATTTTGGTGTCCCAATATTTAGGGACACAAAGTAATTCAACTTTCAAATGTGTCCCAATATTAAGGGGCACGAAAAATAATTGAGGCGCGTCGTGGGAAATGCATGTGCGTAAAATGTCGTCCCGGATTATCCTGTGCAGTCCGCACAGGCTAATGGGGGACGGCACTTTCCGCTTTTATGGTGTTTTTTGTTTCAAGGAAGTTTTTTCTATACATAAATCCACTGTATGCGGAAAGTGACGTCCCGGATTAGCCTGTGCGGACTGCACAGGCTAATCCGGGATTACACTTTACGCACATGCATAAAGTCCGGTTTTCCCACGACGCGCCTCAATTATTTTCCCCCAAAATAGGGGTGTCCCAATATTTAAGGGGTCCCAATACTTAGGGGTAATTACGGTACTCTAGTCAAAGCCATTATCTGTTGCTCAGCAGGGGCCATGTCCATAAAGCATCTAAGGGCAATCGTAAGTTATACTTAAGAGAAAATTTAAATACTATTAACTACCCAGTGTGTAAAAATCATTTTGTGTTTGAAATGTAAAGTAAAAAAATAGTGTTTGTTTTATCAATGGAGGACAGGCCCCCACCTCTGCAAAAATGTCTTGAAATTAATCTTTTATGCCCCACAGATTCAAAAGTTGTCAAATTAGTCTTTTATGCCCCACAGATTCAAAAGTTTTCAAATTAGTCTTTTATGCCCCACAGATTCAAAAGTTTTCAAATTAGTCTTTTATGCCCCACCGATTCAAAAGTTGTCAAATTAATCTTTTATGCCCCACAGATTCAAAAGTTGTCAAATTAATCTTTTATGCCCCACAGATTCAAAAGTTGTCAAATTAGTCTTTTATGCCCCACAGATTCAAAAGTTGTCAAATTAATCTTTTATGCCCCACAGATTCAAAAGTTGTCAAATTAATCTTTTATGCCCTGCAGATTCAAAAGTTGTCAAATTAGTCTTTTATGCCCCACAGATTCAAAAGTTGTCAAATTAATCTTTTATGCCCCACAGATTCAAAAGTTGTCAAATTAGTCTTTATTCTTATATCTTACATTTGATCAAAGAAAATTATTAATACACAAGACTTCTTTTCCCGTCACTAGTATTTCAGTTAAGACTAACTTTGGCGTTGAGAGCTTTTGCATTAATTGGATCTAGCCCTTGACAAGTATTTCTGAAACTCCATACATGTTCAAGTCATAAGATCTCTCACTCCCAGTAATTTGCTTTCGCTTTTCTTTGACAGATGACGATGATGGCTCAACAAAAGACGTGGCCTCGATTCTAAAACAGGTGCTTGCCGCACAGAAATCCAGGCAGGCCTCTTGATGAAAGCCCAGACCTAGAATTAGACCCACAAAACTGTGAACATAGTCATTTGGTTTCAGAACAACAAACTGTGAACATAGTCATTTCGTTTCAGACCAACAAAACTTTGACCATAGTCATTTCGTTTCAGACCAACAAACTGTGAATATAGTCGTTCGGTTAGTGTCGACCAAAAAACTGCCAGTGATTTGAATAGAGTCAGTTTTGTGATTACCTGATTACTTGAATTAGACCCAAAATGCTGTGAAATATAGTCATTTGGGTGAGTAGTTCAGAAATGTGTCAATAATTAGAGTCAGGTATTTTGTAGATAGAATAAGACCACAAATACTGAAAAGTTTATTGTTAATAGGCTGATTGTAGATGAGAAATCTGTCTGTGAGTCCATATGTGTCAGACCCAAAACTACAGATCAGTAGTTGATTGTCATTTGATTGGTTGAGACCTGAACATTGCCAATGATCTCTGCTGTGTACCGGTATGTCTTGTGACAACAAATATAGGCAGATATAGTCAGTATCACTGTTGTTAGGCAGGATAAGAACTGAAAACTGTTGATGATTTCATATCAGAATTTAATTGTGATTTTGGTTGGTTTAGGCCTGAAATTTAGCAAAGATTTCCACTATGGATGTCTTGTGAAACAACACAAATTGTTATTTTGGTTGGTTTAGGCCTGAAAATTAGGGAAGATTACCCATATGTATGTTTTGCGACAGAACAAAGAGGCA
Source organism: Congeria kusceri (assembly GCA_027627225.1). NCBI lineage: Eukaryota > Metazoa > Mollusca > Bivalvia > Myida > Dreissenidae > Congeria > Congeria kusceri. The sequence goes on from CM051024.1 coordinate 44,677,658, forward strand.
GATATAGTCGGTATCATTGTTGTTAGGCTGGATAAGAACTGAAAACTATCAATGAGTTCATATCAAAAGTTGGTTGTGATATTGTTGGTGTAGATCCTCAAATTGTGTGATTGATGTAAGGCTGGTATTTTTACACACAAAATAATGGTGAATATACTCGATTGAAGACCTGAAAACTTGACTGAGTTCCAAAATACTGCAGATATAGTTGGGCTGTATGCAGGCCAGGGGTCGTATTCCAGAAACGTCTCAAGTGAAATCTTATACCTAGCCTTAAAATCGTCATTTGTATTAAGCATTTTATTCCATGTATACATGAAATTTCTGCTAAAAATCACTAATTATCAACTTATTATCAACTAATATTTACTTAACTGCAATTGGATTCATTAATTTATGTGTCGTTTTAAAAACAATTACCTTACAAAAATTGGAACTTAAGTGAAAATATTTTAAAATAAACATACGATTTTTCTGGAATATGGTCCCAGTGCCAACAAGGCTATATTCCCTTACCCATTCTGGAATATAGTCCCAGGGCCAATAAGGCTATATTCCCTTACCTTATATTGTGACAAAATATTTAATTAATTTCCTACATCTGCTGGTGGAGTAATTAATTTCCAGTATTTATTTTTCTACTATGACATATCAGTTGCTATACCGGGGAACTAACAGAAAAACAATGTTGACGTTCTATTTTAAGGTGTTCTTTATAAATGGAAACATTCATGTTTTCAATCGTAAATGTTAAATCCTACATTTTTCATTGTTTATTGTGGTATATTTGGATGTTTGTTGTTAGAAACGATTTTTTTTAAATGTGGAACATATATGTATGTTGACATAATTCTCAGTATTTGATTCTGTATAATGTAGTATTTAATACTGTATAATGTGGTCAGTACAAACTGATTTACATTTTCAAAATCCTAACAATTGAATAGTGTTAATATCAAGTGTATCATTCCTTGTGTTAATTTTTTTTTTTTTTACTATAAAAATACAGTATTTGAGTTATATATATGCGACTGCCAAGTGTCATTGTTTGTTTATTTGTAAATATGTATTAATATCCCATTTAACAGTAAAGAATCATTACGTATAGTGCTTTTGTCATTTGTGTACATACATGCATGCTGTTGTTTTCATTTCATCATGATAAACGTTTTGTCATATGTTCATTGTACATGTTGTAATGAGATAAATTGAGATGTGTACAGTAACTGTTACATTATGTTGTGCAGAAAAAAATTTAAATAACTGCCCTTGTGTTATCATTTGTGTTGAAAGAATTCATTCTCCAGTTACGGAGAGGCCTAAGAATTTCCTGGTAGTTGTTCAGCTGCAAACTTCGTCAATATCATTAAGAAAGCACAATTTCTGTTATTTCTTCTTTTGCTTCAATTTTGAATTTATCATTATTTCATTTGTTAACCGCCACAGTATTAGGCATTCAGTAAGCATCTTGTACTGGTTCTAATTTGTGACTACATGTAATGGAATTTGCGCATTTCCTAAGTAGCTTTAATAGTACGTGTACATACCTAACACATTGTGTCGGGAATACCGGTATATACTTAAAAGAAAACATTGCATTTAATATAACATACAGTACGTAGTGAGCAGTATCAAATGTTTATTCTAACTCGCTGATTGTTCTGTAGCCAAAGAACAAAATTATCGTTGGTAAACAACCTAATAAACAACGCAAAAAGTAGTCCCAATGCTGAGCGGAGCATAGTAAAATGTAGTTCTCATTACAATATGTCGCCCTCCTGGTTAAATTCATACGCATCAGAACTCCGTCAAGTCGTTGTTTATTGGTCGATAAAACAACGATAAATCGGAAATTATTTCTTAAATATTATAAAAAATATGGGAACAAAGAACTAGAATCAGTTGACGATGCTTTGCGAGACTACCCAACATCAGTCATAAATCTATCGTTCGAGGGTTGGACAGTGCGAGACTACCCAACATCAGTCATAAATCTATCGTTCGAGGGTTGGACAGTGCGAGACTACCCAACATCGGTCATAAATCTATCGTTCGAGGGTTGGACAGTGCGAGACTGCCCAACATCAGTCATAAATCTATCGTTCGAGGGTTGGACAGTGCGATACTACCCAACATCAGTCATAAATCTATCGTTCGAGGGTTGGACAGTGCGAGACTACCCAACATCAGTCATAAATCTATCGTTCGAGGGTTGGAAAGTGCGAGACTAACCAACATCAGTCATAAATCTATCGTTCGAGGGTTGGAAAGTGCGAGACTGCCCAACATCAGTCATAAATCTATCGTTCGAGGGTTGGAAAGTGCGAGACTGCCCAACATCAGTCATAAATCTATCGTTCGAGGGTTGGAAAGAAGAAGGTACTAACTGCAATTGAAATCAATACCGATTAGTTCCTTCTAGTTTTCAATCCTCGTTATTTGGTAGCAAATAACATTTGCGAGAATTGCACAACAGCAGCCTATATATAATAATGGTCATTGCCCAGGGCGAACACGGACAGAACGAGGCTTGTTCTGAAATTACTGACAAGTAATCAATGTACAATTTATAGGATTGACACCGACCATACCAACCATCACATATGCTGCGTGACTGTGTTACATATAGGTGATAAGCGAGTAAAATGACGTCAACAATTAACAAGGCGACGTCGAAGGTGACGCCGGACATACAAGCGCGGGCCATGGACTCCACGAAACTGCCCAGTGTAGTGATTTTAAAGGGACTATGTCAACCAAAAATTAGCTTCCTATTGCACTATAAATGATATTATATGATAGAAATTAGTTATACTAAGATACTGCATCAAATAAATAATAAATTATATAATACACAATGAGATTATTGATAAAACCAAATGAGCAACAAAGTTTGAAAAAAAAAACACATGTGGGTATCGAACTCACGACTTAGGAGCCATACGGAGTAATAACAGTAGGCAGCTCTTTAACCCACTGCGCTATTCTTCTTGGTAATGCATGGTGTGCAAACTATGGTTATCTAAAATACTCAAAATTCAGATGTCAAAATGTAAACATGACAAGGGCCAAACAAACACGACCCTTATTATAAATTAAGTTTTATCTCAAAATGCGTACGTACACTCTTTTCCCATTATATATACTGTGTTTTAACTGTCATTACGTAATTTCGTAGTTACTGCGCTATTTCTACGCTACGTTTCAACTGACAATGTACCACAACGTGTCGTTACGTAGCGTTGCGTGGAACTCAGTACATAGCGCAGATAAGCGTAACAATAACGAGAGCGATGCGTGGCGTATCGTTGTTTAAACGTAGCGAATAACGCAGCATCCGTAGCAATTGGCAGGACTCTCGTTCTGTTCACGTTATGCTACGTAAAGGCCACGTTGTTCTACCTTGTGCCACGTGTACCTGTAACCACTATGTGTAAGTACGTTGTGGTGTAACGTAGCAATATTTTGAACATGTTTAAAATTCAGACTTGTCTTTTACGTTGAACTGCATACCTACCAACTTGTGCCACGTTTAGACGCAATACGGCCACACAACCGGGTTGCGGCGAACTTACGGTGAAATTTTTATCGAATAGGTGATCGTGCGGCGACCGTGCGTTTTATTTATCGACCGCAACGTAGCAGCAAAGACCGCAACGAGACATTAGCTCAAGCGCTATTGTTGATGCGGCGACCGTGCTGGAGCCGTGTGAATATCGAGTCATCGACATTACGGTTTTAGCTTCGATTTTGCCAGCCGAGAGACAGCACGGTTTACTTCCGGAAAGCGTACGGCTCATTTGCATAGCCTGTGCGAATACATTGTAATGAACGTTCTGGTGCCGCAAGAAATCAATATTCTAACATGACACGCGCAGAGTTTTTTATAGACAAATAACAAAATTCCCCACTGTTAAAAAAACTATCAATAAACAACCCGAAAAAAATAGTTCCGAAACAATAAAATATAGTTCACATCGAAATTGCAGAAAATGTGGCCAGGTCAAGTAAAAATCAAAATAATTTTCGATTTAGTGCTATATATTGGCTAATAAACAACTATTTGTCGTTCTGATGCGGTATATTAAACCTCTTGGTCTAACGCCCTCGTGGTTTAATTTCTACACATACGAGCTCCAAATTGTTGTTTATTAGCCGATACACAACTCTAAATCGAAAATTATTTCTTAAATCACCTGATTAACGGATTGCTAGAAGGGGGTCGCACGACACTATGGCACCGGATAAGCAGACTGTCCAAAAAACGAGCTAAAGAAATTGGCCCAAGGTTGCACTTTCAAATGAAGGCCTGTTTCTAAAACTGTAAATTGGAACATCATCGGCACATACCACATGTACCGGAATCTCCAAAGATATTTTTCGATTATTTTCAAATAAAACACTCAAACAATAGACCTTATAAATGTGAATATGTACAATATTCTGCATAGGGTATTAGCTCAGGTGATAGAGCGCAAGCTTAGCATGTGAGAGGTACCGATATCTACACCCGGATTCTCCAAAGCGATTTTGCGTTTATTTTCAAATAAAACTATGAAATAATAGAGATTATAAATTAGAAAATGCGCAATATTATGTATGGGGAATTACCTCAAGTGGAAGTGCGCTAGCTTGGCATGTCAGAGGTACCGGGTTCCATACACGGATTATCCTACGACATTTTTCGCTTGTTTTCAAATATTCAGTATGGGGAATTACCTCAAGTGGTAGAGTGCTCGCTTAGCATGTGAGAGGTACCGGGATCGATACCCGGATTCTCCAAAGACATTTTTCGCTTATTTTTAAATAAAACCCTAAAATATTAGACCTTATAAATGTGAATATGTTGAATATTCGGTATGGGGAATTGGCTCGAGTGGTACAGTGCTCGCTTAGCATTTCAAGAGGTACCGGAATCAAAACCCGAATTCTCAATAGAGATTTTTCGTAAATTTTGAAATAAAACCCTATAATAAAAGACCTTCCACATGTGAATATACACTATATTGTGTATGGGGAATTAGCTCAGGTGGTAGAGCGCTCGCTTAGCATGTGAGAGGTACGGGGATCGATACCCGGATTCTCCAAAGACATTGTTGGCTTTTTTAAAAATAAAACACTACAATAATAGACCTTATAAATGTCAATATGCACAATATTGTATGGGGAATTAGCTCAGGTGGTAGAGCGCTCGCTTAGCATATAAGAGGTACCAGGATCGATACCCGGATTCTCCAAAGACATTTTTCGCTTATTTCAAATAAAACCCTAAAATGATAGACCGTATAAATGTTAAATTGCACAATATTCTGTATGGGGAATTAGTTCAAGTGGTAGAGCGCTTACTAAGCTTGTGAGAGGTATATGCATCGATACCCGGATTCTCAAGAGACATTTTCCGTAAATTTTCAAATTAAACCCTGAAATAATAGACCTGATAATTTCAAAATAGACATCGTTCTGTATGGGGAATGAGCTCAAGTGGTAGAGCGCTCGCTTAGTATGTGAGAGGTATCGGGATCGATACCCAGAATCTCCAAAGACGTTGTTCTCTTATTTTGAAATAAAACCCTAAAATAATAGACCTTATAAATGTGAATATGCACACTATTCCGAATGGGGACTTAGCTCAGGTGGTAGAGCGCTCGCTTAGCATGTAAGAGGTACCGGGATCGATACCCGGATTCTCCAAAGACAGTTTTCGCTTATTTTCAAATAAAACCCTAAAATAATAGACCTTATAAATGTGAATATGCACAATATTCCGTATGGGGTATTAGTTCAAGTGGTAGAGCGCTTGCTAAGCTTGTGAGAGGTAGAGGGATCGATACCCGGATTCTCAAGAGACATTTTTCGCAAATTTTCAAATTAAACCCTGAAATAATAGACCTGATAATTTCTAAATACACAACGTTCTGCGTGTGTAATTAGCTCAAGTGGTAGAGCGCTCGCTTAGTATGTGAGAGGTACCGGGATCGATACCCACATTCTCCAAAGACATTTTTCGCTTACTTTCAAATAAAACCCTAAAACTATAGACCTTATAAATGTGATTATGAACAATATTCTATATGGGAAAATAGCTCAAGTGGTAGAGCGCTCGCTTAGCATTTGAGAGGTACCGGTTCGATACCCGGTTTCGGCTGAGAGATTTTTCGTAAATTTTCAAATAACACCCTAAAATAATAGACCTTATTAATGTGAATATGCACAATATTCTGTATGGGGAATTAACTTAAGTAGTACAGCGCTCGCTTAGCATGTGAGATGTACCGGATCGATACCCGGATTTTCAAGAGAGATTTCTCGTTTATTTTAAAACTAAATCCTGAAATAATAACCTGATAAATTTAAAAATACATGTACCGTTCTGTATGGGGAATTTTGTTTGTTGTTGTTTAATTGGATTTTTCGCCGTTTTAACAGTATTTCAGTCATATCAAGACGTTCAGTTAACCTAATCACACTTTTCCTGGGCAAGCATAGCCGATCTATGCGCTTTACCAGTACTAAGTGCACATACATATGCCAGTAACTGACAACTCTGCCTACTTGGATCAGAGGTAGGGGCAGAATGGCCGTAGAAATTATTTCATGACCAACCGCAAAACAAGTTATGGTGGTAGTGCGCTCGTTTAGCATGTGAGAGGTACCGGGATCGATACCCGGATTCTCCAAAAACAGTTTTTGCTTATTTTTAAATAAAACCCTGAAATAGTAAACCTGGTAAATTTGAGAATACACACTGTTCTGTATGGGGAATTAGCTCAAGTGGCAGAGCGCTCGCTTTGCATGTGAGAGGTACCGATATCGATACCCGGATTCTCGAAAGCGATTTTTAGTTTATTTTCAAATAAAACTATGAAATAACAGACCTTATAGATTTGAAAGTGCATACTGTTATGTATGGGAAATTAGCTCAAGTGGAAGTGCGCTAGCTTGGCATGTGAGAGGTACCGGGTGGATACCCGAATTCTCCAAAGCTTGTTTTGCTTATTTTCAAATAACACCCTTAAACTATAGAGCTTGTACATGTGAATATGCACAATATTCTGTATGGGGAATTAGCTCAAGTGGTCGAGCGCTCGCTTAGCATGTGAGAGGTACCGGGATCGATACCCGGATTCTCCAAAGACATTTTTTGCTTATTTTAAAATAAAACCCTAAAATAATAGACCGTATAAATGTGAATATGCACAATATTCTGTATGGGGAATTAGTTCAAGTGGTAGAGCGCTCGCTTTGCTTGTGAGAGGTTTTGGTATCGCTACCCGGATTCTCAAGAGAGATTTTTCGTAAATTTTCAAACAAAACAACGAAATAATAGACCTTATAATTTCAAGATACACAATACACAACGTTCTGTATGGAGAATTCGCTCAAGTGGTAGAGCGCTCGCTTAGCATTTGAGAGGTACCGGATCGATATCCAGATTCTCCAAAGACATTTTTCGCTTATTTTCAAATAAAACCCTAAAATAATAGACCTTATTATTGTGAATATGCACAATATTCTGTATGGGGAATTAGCTCAAGTGGTAGAGCGCTCGCTTAGCATGTGAGAGGTACCGGGATCGATACCCGGATTCTCCAAAAACATTTTTCGCTTATTTGCAAATAAAACCCTAAATAGACCGTATAAATGTGAATATGCACAATATTCTGTATGGGGAATTAGCTTAAGTAGTACAGCGCTCGCTTAGCATGTGAGATGTACCGGATCGATACCCGGATTTTCAAGAGAGATTTCTCGTTTATTTTAAAACTAAATCCTGAAATAATAACCTGATAAATTTAAAAATACATGTACCGTTCTGTATGGGGAATTTTGTTTGTTGTTGTTTAATTGGATTTTTCGCCGTTTTAACAGTATTTCAGTCATATCAAGACGTTCAGTTAACCTAATCTCACTTTTCCTGGGCAAGCATAGCCGATCTAAGCGCTTTACAAGTACTAAGTGCACATACCTATGCCAGTAACTGACAACTCTGCCTACTTGGATCAGAGGTTGGTGGGAGAATGGCCGTAGAAATTATTTCATGACCAACCGCAAAACAAGTTATGGTGGTAGTGCGCTCGTTTAGCATGTGAGAGGTACCGGGATCGATACCCGGATTCTCCAAAAACAGTTTTTGCTTATTTTTAAATAAAACCCTAAAATAGTAAACCTGGTAAATTTGAGAATACACACTGTTCTGTATGGGGAATTAGCTCAAGTGGCAGAGCGCTCGCTTTGCATGTGAGAGGTACCGATATCGATACCCGGATTCTCCAAAGCGATTTTCGGTTAATTTTCAAATAAAACTATGAAATAACAGACCTTATAGATTTGAAAGTGCATACTGTTATGTATGGGAAATTAGCTCAAGTGGAAGTGCGCTAGCTTGGCATGTGAGAGGTACCGGGATGGATACCCGGATTCTCCGAAAACTTGTTTTGCTTATTTTCAAATAACACCCTTAAACTATAGAGCTTGTACATGTGAATATGCACAATATTCTGTATGGGGAATTAGCTCAAGTGGTAGAGCGCTCGCTTAGCATTGTGAGAGGTACCGGGATCGATACCCGAATTGTCCAAAGACATTTTTTGCTTATTTTAAAATAAAACCCTAAAATAATAGACCGTATAAATGTGAATATGCACAATATTCTGTGTGGGGAATTAGTTGAAGTGGTAGAGCGCTCGCTTAGCTTGTGACAGGTATAGGAATCGCTACCCGGATTCTCAATAAAGATTTTTCGTAAATTTTCATATAAAATCCTCAAATAATAGATCTGATAATTTCAAAATACACAACGTTCTGTATGGGGAATTAGTTCAAGTGGTAGAGCGCTCGCTTAGCATATGAGAGGTACCGGGATCGATACACGGATTCTCCAAAGACATTTCTCGCTTATTTTCAAATAAAACCCTAAAATAATACCCCTTATTAATGTGAATATGCACAATTTTTTTCATGGAGAATTAGCTCAAGTGGTAGAGCGCCCGCTTAGCATGTGAGAGGTACCGGGATCGATTTCCGGATATTCCAAAGAAATTTTTCGCTTATTTTCAAATAAAACCCTAAAACTATAAACCTTACAAATGTGAATATGCACACTATTCAATATGGGGAATTAGCTCAAGAGGTAGAGCGCTCGCTTAGCATGTGAGATGTACCGGGATCGATACCCGGATTCTCCAAAGACATTTTTCGCTTATTTTCAAATAAAACCCTAAAACAATAGACCGTATAAATGTGATTGTGCACAATATTCTGTATGGGGAATTTGCTTAAGTGGTAGAGCGGTCGCTTAGCATGTGAGATGTATAGGGATCGGTACCCGGATTCTCAAGAGAGATTTTTCGTAAATTTTAAAATAAAACCCGAAAAGAATAGACATGATAAGTTCAAAATGCACAACGTCCGGTATGGGGAATTAGCTCAAGTGGCACAGCGCTCGCTTTGCATGTGAGAGGTACCTGGATCGATACCCGGATTCTCCAGAGATATTTTTGGTAAATTTTCAAATAATACCCTAAAATAATAGACCTTATAAATGTGAATATGCACAACATTCTGTATGGGTTCTTAGCTCAAGTGGTAGAGTGCTCGCTTAGCGTGAGAGAGGTACCGGGATCGATACCCGAAAGTCCAAATTCATTTTTCGCTTATTTTCAAATGACACCCTAAAACTATAGACCTTTTAAATGTGCATATGCACAATATTCTCTATGGGGAATTAGCTCATGTGGTAGAGCGCTCGCTTAGCATGTGAGATGTACCGGATCAATACCCGGATTTTCAAGAGAGATTTGTCGTTTATGTTCAAACTAAATCCTAAAATAATAGACCTGATAAATTTGAAAATACAGGTTCCGTTCTGTATGGGCAATTTTGTTTGTTTTTGTTTGATTGGATTTTGCGCCGTTTTAACAGTATTTCAGTCATATCACGGCGTTCATTTAACCTAATCACACTTTTTATTGGCAAGCTTAGCCGATCTAAGCGCTTTACCAGTACTAAGTGCACATACCTATGCCAGTAACTGACAACTGCCTACTTGAATCAAAGGTAGGGGGAAAATGGCCGTTGAAATAATTTCATGACCAACCGCAACACAAGTTATGGTGGTAGAGCGCTCGTTTAGCATGTGAGAGGTACCGGGATCGATACCCGGATTCTCCAAAAACAGCTTTCGCTTTAAAAAAAAAATAAAACCCTGAAATAGTAAACCTGGTAAATTTGAGAATACACACTGTTCTGAATCGGGGATTTAGCTCAAGTGGTACAGCGCTCGCTTTGCATGTGAGAGGTACCGATATCGATGTGAAATTTTGAAATAAAATCCCGAAATAACAGACCTTATAAATGTGAATATGCACAATATTCTGTATGGGGAATTAGCTCAATTGGCAGAGCAGAGCGCTCGCTTAGCATTTGAGAGGTACCGGAATCGATACGCGGATTCTCCAGAGAGATTTTTTCGTAAATCTTAAAATAACACCCTAAAATAATAGACCTTATAAATGTGAATATACACAATATTCTGTATGGGGAATTGGCTCAAGTGGTAGAGCGCTCGCTTTGCTTGTGAGATGTACCGGATAGATACCCGGATTTTCAAGAGAGATTTGTCGTTTATGTTCAAACTAAATCATAAAATAATACACCTGATAAATTTGAAAATACATGTACCGTTCTGTATTGGGAATTTTGTTTGTTTTTGTTTGATTGGTTTTTTTCGCCGTTTTAACAGTATTTCAGTCATATCACGGCGTTCATTTAACCTAATCACACTTTTCCTGGGCAAGCGTAGCCGATCTAAGCGCTTTACCAGTACTAAGTGCACATACCTATGCCAGTAACTGACAACTGCCTACTTGAATCAGATCAGAGGGAGAATAGCCGTAGAAATAATTTCATGACCAACCGCAACACAAGTTATGGTGGTTGAGCGCACGCTTAGCATGTGAGATGTACCGGGATCGATATCCGGATTCTCCAAAAACAGTTTTTGCTTATTTTTTAAATAAAACCCGGAAATAGTAAACCTGGTAAATTTGAGAATACACACTGTTCTGTATGGGGAATTAGCTCAAGTGGTAGAGCGCTCGCTTTGCATGTGAGAGGTACCGATATCGATACCCGGATTCTCCAAAGCGATTTTCGGTTAATTTTCAAATAAAACTATGAAATAACAGACCTTATAGATTTGAAAGTGCATACTGTTCTGTATGGGGAATTAGCTAAAGTGGCAGAGCGCTCGCTTTGCATGTGAGAGGTACCGATATCGATACCCGGATTCTCCAAAGCGATTTTCGGTTAATTTTCAAATAAAACTATGAAATAACAGACCTTATAGATTTGAAAGTGCATACTGTTATGTATGGGAAATTAGCTCAAATGGAAGTGCGCTAGCTTGGCATGTGAGAGGTACCGGGATGGATACCCGGATTCTCCAAAAACTGTTTTCGCTTATTTTCAAATAAAACCCTAAAACTAAACACCTTATACATGTGAATATGCACAATATTCTGTATGGGGAGTTAGCTGAAGTGGTAGAACGCTCGCTTAGCTTGTGAGAGGTATAGGGATCGATACCCGGATTGTCAAGAGAGATTTTTTCGTAAATTTTCAAATAAAACCCGAAAATAATAGACCTGATAATTTCAAAATCCACAACGTCCTGTATGGGGAATTAGCTCAAGTGGTAGAGCGCTCGCTTAGCATGTGAGAGGTATAGGGATCGATACCCGGATTCTCCAAAGACATTTTACGCTTTTTTTTCAAATAAAACCCTAAAACAATAGACCGTATAAATGTGAATATGCACAATATTCTGTATGGGGAATTAGTTCAATTGGTTGAGCGCTCGCTTAGCTTGTGAGAGGTATAGGGATCGGTACCCGGATTCTCAAGAGAGATTTTTCGTAATTTTCTCAACTTAAACCCTAAAATAATACCCCTTATAAATGTGAATATGCACAATATTCTGTATTGGGAATTAGTTCAAGTGGTAAAGCGCTCGCCCAGCATATGAGAGGTACCGGGATCGAAACCCGGATTCTCCAAAGAAATTTTTTACTTATTTTCAAATAAAACGCTAAAACTATAGACCTTATAAATGAGAATATGCACAATATTCTGTATGGGGAATTAGCTCAAGTGGTACAGCGCTCGCTTAGCATGTGAGAGGTACCGGGATCGATACCCTGATTCTGCAGAGAGATTTTTCGTAGATTTACAAATAACACCCTAAAATAATAGACCTTATAAATGTAAATATGCACAATATTCTGTATGGGGAATTAGCTCAAGTGGTAGAGCGTTCGCTTGTGAGAGGTACCGGGATCGATTCCCGGATTCTCAAAGACATTTTTGGCTTATTTTCAAATAAAACCCTAAAACTATAGACGTTTTAAATGTGAATATGCACAATATTCTGTATGGGGAATTAGCTCAATTGGCAGAGCAGAGCGCTCGCTGAGCATGTGAGAGGTACCGTAATCGATACCCGGATTCTTCAGAGAGATTTTTCGTAAATTTTCACATAACACCCTAAAATAATAGACCTTATAAATGTGAATATGCACAATATTCTGTATGGAGAATTGGCTCAAGTTGTAGAGCGCTCGCTTAGCGTGTGAGATGTACCGGACGGATCAAATTTCAAAGCTCAAAGCCTAGTGGTTTCAGAGAAGACGATTTTTAATGTTTTCAGTTTTAAAATCTATTTTTAGCTCTAGTGACCTTCATATGCAGCGGATCGAAACAATTTGAACATTGTTGAAAGAGGGTTACCCAAGGATTATTCCTATGAAGTTTGGTGAAAATCTGCCCAGAGGAGATGTTCTTTAAATGAAAATGTTGACACACGACGCACGACGGACGACGGACAAAATGCGATCCTAAAAGCTCACCATGAGCACGCTGTGCTCAGGTGAGCTAAAATGACAAAGGGCCATACTTCTTCCAAAATTGTTTGCAGCCTAAATGCCTTCCTTACCATCACCTACACATTAAAGTTCTTCAGCTGAGAATGTTTAAGCGAAATCCGCCTAGCAGTTAAGAGGATTTGAGTCCACACAATTTCGGGACGTACGCACGTACGGACGGCTAAGAACAATGCTCAATGCCTCCCACTTTGTAGACGCATACAAATTGTAATAAAACAGTTACTAAGAAATGCAATAAAAACATTGTTTAAGGATGCGTATATAAGGAAAGTGAACACGCTGAATCATAATAATTTGAAGATGTCATATACATCATCTAACCGCCAGCTAATTTTGGACATTATTTTTTCAGCATCCTCAAATGATAGGTCAGTTAACTTAAATTCTAGAATATGCCCCTTCAAGACTGGGTTCCCACCGAACGAATCAGCCACGTTTGATTTAGACAATGACTTGCAGACATGCATTAAAAGTTTGATCTGAAACGTCAAATAATAATGTTACTTAAGTTATAATACTAGTAACTAACAAACTCGAAAAAGAAGGAGAGTAAAAAAAGAATAAGCATTGCCCAAAAGTTATATATTCGAACGTTACATCCTACGAATTACGGCATGAGGAAGACCTAACGAATGAACGAAAACTTACATTGTTCGTATGTGCAATGGTATCCAGGACCTCCGTAAGGATTTGTTCGCACATTGAATAATCGTGTCGAAAATGACCATCCATGTTATCCAGAAGAATTAAATAATCTAAAACAGTGCTTACGCATATACACTGTTAGTACGCAGAGACATTCAACAAATATTTGACAAAATATTGAACTAGCGGGATGCTCATCTGAATCTTATCAAATAATGGGGCTTAATTAAGTACTGAATAGTGCTTCGCTAAATTGATAACGTTCGATTATTTATGGAAATAACGAGATTAACCGATTAATAAGTTTTACTTTAATCATCAACATAAGTATCTTTACATTCTACGCCAACAGACGAAGTGATTACTTTCCATGTGGCAATAAATACCAACATACGTTCTTTTCTCTTGGCAAGATCTTGCAGTAGAGACATAAGCTTTTGCTTCTGGTCATTCAAGGAGTTAAACGATGCCTAGAAGTTGTTTGTAATGTCTATGTCATTGCTGATGTACTCGACTAGATCGGACAATAACTCTTCCACTTCAGTTTTACCCCTAGCAATTGCGCAAAGAGAGAGGCAGCAAAATTAAACTATTTGTGGTACATGCAAGAATATGTTTTGCTAAGAAGATTTATACTTAAAGAACTGGAAATGCAATGTATATACAGCAAAGACTCCTTATTAAAACAACGTTAAATAATGCATGGGAAAGTGTTTATCTTTAATATTAAAGACAGTATTACAGTGGTAACTTAAATGCTGAATTTTAAATAAACAGGGTGAAAATAACAAAATAATGTATAAAAAATCAACAATCAACTGAGGTACATAAATTATACCCAAACTATTAACTAGTGTACTTTCAACTCACATTTGCTCCGAATGTTAATGTCGACATGTTATCACGTACCTTTGATTGACAACGATGATATTCCATTTTCTAACGACTTTTGGTAGAATCAAACAGAAGGATGTAGCATATCTGACTGGCTAACCTCGTTTTGCCCATACCTGGCAGTCCACAAAGGACGACACCTATAAGAATCATCGTAAACATTACTTATAGTCTCATTTTAGCTGTATATCGACAGTCCACAGTTTGTCACTTGGTTCCATACAATAAAAGAAAGCTAGCGTTAAGCACAACGGTTTTATGGATACTGTGACACTATTGTGGAGCATTACAGAAAATCATGTGCAGAAAATAGTCACAATCACGAAATATCTGCACACATTCAACACATGTAAAAGGCAAAGCGAAGTACAAGCAATAATACCTTTCGGATGTTTCTCGAAACTCGGAGCATTTTCTTGTGGATCTTTCTGAAGAATTTCTGCTATTTTAGTGGTCAGTTCGGCCCTGCCAACAAAGTTCGCGTCAATTTCGAGCCCCTTTGCCGTCAACTGCTTGTAAAATTCTGAGCTGTCTTGTTGGTATTGTTCAAAAGTTTCGATGTATGCCACACCACCAATAAAAACAAAGCCTCATTGGAAAGTCACTAGTATGAAAAACGAAACAACATACATAAAACATACATTCCTGCGTCCTGCTATGTTAAAACTTATTCGAAACTGGGGACATAATTATGAGAAAAATACACAAGTTTTTAATACAATCTATCAAATGTTCGAGTTAAAAAATTTTCTAATACAAAATAACTGAAACACAATTACAATTGGCATACACATGCATTAATAGTCATGAGAACATCACGCTATCAAGATGAAATGCAATAAACGTTAATAATCATAAAAATATGGGCATTCCCAGTTTGAAAACAGTAACTCTCCGAGAATAAATAAGCCAACAAGATGGAATACACCAAAGATTACTTATTTTTATGAATTGGTTAATGGATATTTTGTCCAAATTGTTGGACTTATGATGAAAAAAAATCCCACCTCACAATCAAAAAAGGGAAATCTTCAATGATTTGTTTCTGGAAAGAAACAACATTGAACAAAAACAAAATGAGAGCACTTCTCGCTCATTACACAATTCGCAGAATAAAGCAGATGCAGTGTTTTCATATGCACGGGAATATTGTTTTCCGGATTTATACTTTAAGGTTGTTTGGCTTCGGGTCTGATAAAAGCTAATTTATGAACAAACAATGGCCTTTAAAGCAATGAGAATTTGCAAACTATTGGAATACAATATATATGAAGATAAACGAGAATAAAGGAACTATGAAGCTGAAGTACAATATTCCTAAAGAGATAGTATGGAAACTTCCAACCTAAAATGCTATATACCTATACGATGTAAATTATTCACAACATCAGGTCTAAGTGACCATATACCTAAATCGGCATGAAAGTTTAATGTTGCTGTCAAATTTTTTAGAAAATCAACAGCTCCGTCCTGTCCAAATTTATTTTCCAGGCAATCAAAGAAGGCGTTTTATTTTTGGCTTGTGCGCCCATCCAGACGCTGGATCTTGTTGTACTTATCATCCCCAATCCGAGACTTAGAACTCCGAAGAAAGTTCTCAAAGTCCGAATCTTCGATCGAGAATTCTTCACATAGCTGGTTAATCAGGCGGTCCCATGGGTGCACTGAAAAAGTAAATCAAGTTGAAAGACAAATATAAAACTGTATTTGGTAAAGCCATCGGAACCTTGCCGTTAGTGCGGTGAGTTCTATTTTATTTGGCCTCACCCAACATATCCAAGGTGACCTGAGCTTTCCGCTTTTCCTGTTCCACACCTGTTCCACAGAACGCAATGTTCTGTGCAAATTACTCAGCAGACAAACCTGAAGATTACTATTTTTCTTGCAACAGGTCTATACAACTCGCGAGCTACGGTACGTCACAACTCTTTTTTCGGTGACGTCGCGCTCTTTATAATAGGTCACATTATACTAAATAAATAAGTCATGTAGGGCTGTACTCTCTAAATAAATTAACAAGTTTAACTCGAAGACATGTTTTTAGGTTCAGACACTAGCTTTGACATTCTTTTTTGGAGAATTTGGTAGGGTAAGCATTTGTGGGCACTAATAAATCACTGATATCTTTAAAGATTACAAGAGACTACAGTAGGACACTTCCGCTAAGACGGGTTACATTCAACTAGTAAGTAGCAGGTAAAAAGATGGTGATAAAACAGTCAACTTTGTTTAGTGTCGAGTTCTTTCTTACATATTACATGACATATTGCTTAAATAAATTAAGCTTAGAATGCTCTTTAAGAAAAGGTATGGTTATGAGGATCCCTATGTGCAAAATGTTGCATTTATTTTTGGTTAAAGTTGTCGCGTTTACATAAAATTATATAAGGATTGGAATTAATATATTGTAACCATACTAACAGTGTGCTATTTTCTTAATAAGCGTCTGAATGACATCGCATTTCCATAACAAAGCGTCCAAACGATTCTTTGCAAATATTTCATATTATATAATTAAATTACTATTACAAGTTGTGATTTTATGACCATTTTTGTTAAAACAGCTAATATGTTCATCTATATTACTTTCTTATCGGTTTGAAGAGTAGCAGCATTAATGTTTCGAAGCAATAATTATATATTATAATTATCACGAACGCAATATGGTCGAAACCTGTTGGTACGAATCAAAACAAAACATTAGTTATTCCCATGTTGACAAACAAAACAAAATAACAAACAGAAACATAAAAAATTTATGTATATTAATATGTTAGAAGTAATATATAGCATACATTTAGTACGTGCGTATTGTGTGCCGTTCTGATCTTTTTAGATATGCGACGTATAAAGTTATTATCGTGTATATTAACAACCACGTTTAGTAGTGATACATTTGTTTATTAACATTCCTAATTTGCTAAATTACCAAAGATGTCGAATTTCCTTTTAAAGATATAGACATTCATGGAAATCATGGAAATTGCTAAAATTTCAAACTGTTCCATAAAAGGTGCTGACAACTGTTTGAAAGTCCTTTAAATGCTTATTTGCCCATTTAACATCAAATAATGCTTGCACAATACTTTTAGCTTTTCAATTATTTAATAATATTTTGAAACATAAAATAGCTAATAAAACCTATTTTGCTCCACTGACTAAGCGAATGTGCATACAAGCGAGTTTTTGTCACGGTGACCATTTTAAAGACTGTGAATTGTTACTCGTGATCTATATAAATGTCTAGTTATGAGTAATAAGTCAAAATAATTGAAGTTCAACTTTTTGAAAAATCTTAATTGGCAAACTAGAAAGGGCCTGAATTCAGATCTTTTTTTTCAAAAAAGCTGCAAAAGGGCTTGAATTTTGTCACAGAATATATCTATGCAACCTGAATATCTGCAGCTTCCATTTATTGCTTTCAACAAGATCATTAGTGCTCAATTAATGCCTCTGCTGTTTGTGTGGATACAGGATAACACAGACAACACCCATGACATGGTTACAATTGACCATATGCAATATGTGGATACAGGATAACACAGACAACACCCATGACATGGTTACAATTGACCATATGCAATATGTGGATACAGGATAACACAGACAACACCCATGACATGGTTACAATTGACCATATGCAATATGTGGATACAGGATAACACAGACAACACCCATGACATGGTTACAATTGACCATATGCAATATGTGGATACAGGATAACACAGACAACACCCATGACATGGTTACAATTGACCATATGCAATAATGCACAGAGAGACTGTATTAAATTCTTATAAGACTGATGTTAACAAAAGGGAATTATTATCGGCCAACTATTTGGTAAAACTGTCCGAATGCTACAACAGTCGTAAATTACTATGCATACCCTTGCGCCCGACGACCTCTGTGCGCTTGCCGGTATTAGAAATATAGATTTTGTATTTGAAAATAAAAGGTTACACGCATGCAAGTCAAGTGGAAGAGAGTTTACGCATTCGCGTTACAGACATGATATAATTTATTTCGTATATGTTAGGCACTTGTCTTGTTTACATTCTGACGTCAGAAATGCGAGTAGCTTGTGTATCCATAGTTTGTACACATCTTTACAGTAGCACGACCTGCGCAGATGGTTAGATCGCTACCAAATGTAATTTTGTGACTGTGACATTTTAATATTGATATTCATTCTGGACTTATTACATACATTTTGTTCATTGCTTTTTCAAAAAATCCCATGATGTAGTAGATTATTCATACTTTTTTTACGCATTATGTAATATCTACGCCGTAATGTTGCATACATTTGTGTAGGAATAATGAAATTCACTCGGGCAGTGGACCGATGGATTCAAAACGAGATAGAACGAATGAAAAACGCTCCGAAAATAAGCATTTATCGGTCAACTTCCGTAGAACACCTTACGACAGTGTCGATGTACTACTATATGTACTCCATAAAACTGTTAAAAAATTATTTTGTTGTTGTAAACCTTATAATTATTTAAATGATAATAACGGTGTTCATACATGAATACATTTTAACGTGTGCATTTAACTCGTACTAGTAACATTGAGCTAACTGTAGTAATGCCGTTTAACATAGAATTTAAGTCAAATTGATATTAGCAAAAAAACGATATTCATATAATGCTTGTGAACCTGTGGTGTAAGCAACAAGGAATCGGTTAAGAGCAATAACTACACATGTACCTTTAGAGGATAAACGTAAATATGTTAATAGCTTAAACAATTCAATCAGTCAGGTCTACAGTTTCGATGATTTATTGCCACGGTGCTTCTGGGTATAAAGTTACGCTTTGTGAATACATTGTCGCGCGCAGTATCCATCGCTGACGAGTTAAATTCTGCTGTTTTACTATGAAACACTTTAAAGAAACTCATTGAATGCCACAACGCTACCCACTTACGTACGAAAGATTTGGTATTTTAATTCGTGCTGCATATATTTAAACAAACATAACAATGCGCTCCCAATTGTGTGACCATTTCGCGTTATACTTTTTTTTCTTCATTTCTGCCACTTCGAATAAAAACGACACTTACGGTTTCCATCGGTTTCTATTTTTGTTGTATCACGTTGACAATTGCCAAAGTTTAATTGGCCATACGCGAGAAAGCCTTTTTGATTCACCGCACACTTTGTGAATAAAAAAGTCATGTACCAAAATATTTCAACAAGATTTTCAACAGCAATAACAATATAAACAAAGCGAAACTCCAGTTGCGACAGCTGTAGAGAACTCCTATAAGAAGCCCGCGGTCCTTTATTTATGGCAAGTGACCAATTGCCAAAAGATTACACCGCACATCACAAAAACACATAACAACAACAAAAAACACACGAATAAAACTGGGGTCACCGCCTTGGAACGGTCAATGCAAATCAATGGGGGTTAATACCGGTTTACGTGCGCCCAAACCTCACACTTAGCCCAGAATTATTCACAAAACATGTAAGTGTAAATAAAAATTAACCTCAAAGCATCGCAGTTGAAATTAAACAGCAATAAAAGAGAATACTATTCAATTGAATTACTATTTAATTTCTAAATGGCTAGATGCAAACCAGAGAAGCAGAATTGCAACTTTCTGAGGCACTATGAAATGAACCAAAAACAAGTATCACCTTGTCTTCTTTTTAAATACTTTAAAGACATATAGTGTTAAATCTAAAGCTGAATAGCTTGGTGCTCCCACAAGCTGCCCTTAATTGCCACCAACATGTCCTTTATTAAAGCCACTCTGCCCTTAATTATTTCCAATGTGCCCCAGCTAACACGTACAAGATAACATGTACCTTACTGCCTTGATAAAATATGTTGATATTGTTGTATGTTTCTTTCTTCACGCATGTCTGTTTGATTTGATTTGTAAAATAACGATGAGCTGTCATATGCTCAAGTTAATAAAACATTTGTTCTGTTCTGATAAAAATGCCCTTCACCCTATTTCGCTTATCTCAATATAACACGCTTTATCACACCCACATGGTACCAATGCAGCTGGTTCCTCTATGATGCCTGTATTTTGCAGGGTTGGCACGAATCAACCGTCCCGGGGTTTTCCGGCGG
The DNA here is from genome assembly GCA_027627225.1 of Congeria kusceri. Classification (NCBI taxonomy): domain Eukaryota; kingdom Metazoa; phylum Mollusca; class Bivalvia; order Myida; family Dreissenidae; genus Congeria; species Congeria kusceri. The sequence goes on from CM051024.1 coordinate 44,698,236, forward strand.
GTTTTTACCGTTTTTTCTCGTCCCGGTCAACACCCTGAAAGTGGGCAATACTGGGGAAAAATGGGCAATACTATTTTTTTCTTCAGTCAATATGCAGTTTTAATTGTTTGTATAAATCTAAATATTATAAGGACAATGGCTTATTTTTGATTTTGTAGATCCAATATATGCATAGTTACAGTATGGTCTTGTGCCAGCACATATCCACTGGTTCATTCGTTCATTTGTTGCTTATCATGAAATATTTTCTATGTTGTTTGTGAAATGATTCCGCTTGATAATGAAATATGTCTACATTTATTCATCCTTCTTTATTTCTTGCATTGAACTGTTCTTTTTTGTTATCTATACAACTTAGGGAGGCCTTCTCTGGATAAGAGTTTGCAAAAGGCCCATTAGAATTGACATGGGCCTTTGCCGGTGGCCCCTATTTGAGATCTACATTAGACCTATAGGTCTATTATGTTTATTCAAGGGGTCCAGTTTTTTGTTGAGCACTTGCATCTGCAAATTCAATCAATGTGTATGTTTGTTTAAGAGGGTGTACATATAATTGTGGGTGGGTCAGAAATGATATCACAATATTAGGTCATTAATGTACAGCATGGGGCTGCAAGAGGGTCTTGTCGCAACACGAATGTCGGACACATGCCCTCCCGTAAATTTCCCCACCCGATTATTGTTGTTCAGGCGGACATATGCCCACCCGGACATTTGCCACCCCGGACACATGCCCTCCCGTTAATACACCAACTGGACTCTGGCCCTCCCGTAACTCGTCTTTCGATTGAAAGGTTCAACCGAGATGACGTACACTAGATGCTTCACATCGGACACTAAAACACTTAGTCCGCCTCTGGAGTAGAGTGTCTCCAGTATCCCAAGTCTTCTGGGGACGATGGCCACATCGATAAATATTCATCGCACACACGTCCGTTCAACTATGTTTAAAATATGCGCTGGCAAAAACATAATTTTATTTAAAAAATTGATAATGATATTCGGTTGTCTTGATCAATTTGTTAAAAAAGACATAAAATCAACCTGATACGTGTAAGAATGAATGTAAGACAACTAAATTAGGTCTACTTCATTTTGTACGATCCTCTTTATTTCAATAACCTTTATTATTTTGCAACAACTTATATAATTCCCATTGTATTGTTGACTTGGTATCTTTTTTGTATACATTAATTTAGAAGTACATCTTACGACATTCGCGTTTGCTATCTATAATTCCATATATGCAGTTTGGCCTTAGTAACCGACCATCAATTAATTAATCAACGACTTTTGGCCGATACATAATTCATGTCATTACTTCTTAATGTTTAAATGTGTTAATTTGAGCAATATTTTTCAAACCGTAAAGGCGTATTTAAGGATTTATAACACACATTAAACATAGCAGAAGGGCCAGTGTCCAGGTGGCATATTAACGGAAGGGCACGTGTCCGGGGTGGTAAATGTCCAGGTGGCATATTAACGGAAGGGCACGTGTCCAGGGTGGTAAATGTCCAGGTGGCATATTAACGGAAGGGCACTTGTCCGGGGTGGTAAATGTCCAGGTGGCATATTAACGGAAGGGCACGTGTCCGGAGTGGTAAATGTCCAGGTGGCATATTAATGGAAGGGCACGTGACCGGGGTGGTAAATGTCCAGGTGGCATATTAACTGAAGGGCATGTGTCCGGGGTGGTAAATGTCCAGGTGGGATATAAACGGAAAGGCATGTGTCCGAGGTGGTAAATGTCCAGGTGGCATATTAACGGAACGGCATGTGTCCGGGGTGGTAAATGTCCAGGTGGCATATTAACGGAAGGGCACGTGTCCGGGGTGGTAAATGTCCAGGTGGCATATTAACGGAAGGGCACGTGTCCGGGGTGGTAAATGTCCAGGTGGCATATTAACGGAAGGGCATGTGTCCGGGGTGGTAAATGTCCAGGTGGCATATAAACGGAAGGGCATGTGTCCGGGGAGGTAAATGTCCAGGTGGCATATTAACGGAAGTGCACGTGTCCGGGGTGGTAAATGTAGAGGTGGCATATTAACGGAAGGCACGTGTCCGGGGAGGTAAATGTCCAGGTGGCATATTAACGGAAGGGCATGTGTCCGGGGTGGTAAATGTCCAGGAGGGGTATAAACGGAAAGGCATGTGTCCGGGGTGGTAAATGTCCAGGTGGCATATTAACGGAAGGGCATGTGTCCAGGGTGGTAAATGTTCAGGTGGCATATTAACGGAAGGGCACGTGTCCGGGGTGGTAAATGCCCAGGTGGCATATTAACGGAAGGGCATGTGTCCGGGGTGGTAAATGTCCAGGTGGCATATTAACGGAAGGGCACGTGTCCGGGGTGGCTACAGTCCAGGTGGCATATTAACGGAAGGGCATGTGTCCGGGGTCGTAAATGTCCAGGTGGCATATTAACGGTAGGGCATGTGTCCGGAGTGGTAAATGTCCAGGTGGCATATTAACGGAAGGCACGTGTCCGGGGTGGTAAATGTCCATGTGGCATATTAACGGAAGGGCACGTGTCCGGGGTGGTAAATGTCCAGGTGGCATATTAACGGAAGGGCATGTGTCCGGGGTGGTAAATGTCCAGGTGGCATATAAACGGAAGGGCATGTGTCCGGGGAGGTAAATGTCCAGGTGGCATATTAACGGAAGTGCACGTGTCCGGGGTGGTAAATGTAGAGGTGGCATATTAACGGAAGGCACGTGTCCGGGGAGGTAAATGTCCAGGTGGCATATTAACGGAAGGGCATGTGTCCGGGGTGGTAAATGTCCAGGAGGGATATAAACGGAAAGGCATGTGTCCGGGGTGGTAAATGTCCAGGTGGCATATTAACGGAAGGGCATGTGTCCAGGGTGGTAAATGTTCAGGTGGCATATTAACGGAAGGGCACGTGTCCGGGGTGGTAAATGCCCAGGTGGCATATTAACGGAAGGGCATGTGTCCGGGGTGGTAAATGTCCAGGTGGCATATTAACGGAAGGGCACGTGTCCGGGGTGGCTACAGTCCAGGTGGCATATTAACGGAAGGGCATGTGTCCGGGGTCGTAAATGTCCAGGTGGCATATTAACGGTAGGGCATGTGTCCGGAGTGGTAAATGTCCAGGTGGCATATTAACGGAAGCACATGTGTCCGGGGTGGTAAATATCCAGGTGGCATATTAACGGAAAGGCAGGTGTCCGGGGTGGTATATGTCCAGGTGGCATATTAACGGAAGGGCATGTGTCCGATTTGGTAAATGTCCAGGTGGGCATATTAACCGAAGCGCATGTGTCCGGAGTGGTAAATGTCCAGGTGGCATATTAACGGAAGCGCATGTGTCCAGGATGATAAATGTCCAGGTGGCATATTAACGGAAGGGCATGTGTGCTGGTTGGTTAATGTCCAGGTGGCATATTAGCGGAAGGGCATGTGTCCCGGGTGGTTAATGTCCAGGTGGCATATTAACGGAAGGGCATGTGTCCGGGGTGGTAAATGTCCAGGTGGGCATATTAACGGAAGCGCATGTGTCCGGAGTGGTAAATGTCCAGGTGGCATAATAACGGAAGCGCATGTGTCCAGGATGGTAAATGTCCAGGTGACATATTAACGGAAGGGCATGTGTCCGGCGTGTTAAATGTCCAGGTGGGCATATTAAAGGAAGCGCATGTGTCCGGAGTGGTTAATGTCCAGGTGGCATATTAACGGAAGCGCATATGTCCGGAGTGGTAAATGTCCAGGTGGTCATATTAACGGAAGCGCACGTGTCCTGTGTGGTAAATGTCCAGGTGGCATATTGACGGAAGGGCATGTGTCCGGGGTGGTAAATGTCCAGGTGGCATATTAACGGAAGCGCATGTGTCCGGGGTGGTATATGTCCAGTAGGCATATTAACGGAAGGGCATGTGTCAGAAGTGGTAAATGTCCAGGTGGCATATTAACGGAAGCACATGTGTCCGGGGTGGTAAATATCCAGGTGGCATATTAACGGAAAGGCAGGTGTCCGGGGTGGTATATGTCCAGGTGGCATATTAACGGAACGGCATGTGTCCGGTTTGGTAAATGTCCAGGTGGGCATATTAACCGAAGCGCATGTGTCCGGAGTGGTAAATGTCCAGGTGGCATATTAACGGAAGCGCATGTGTCCAGGATGATAAATGTCCAGGTGGCATATTAACGGAAGGGCATGTGTCCTGGTTGGTTAATGTCCAGGTGGCATATTAGCGGAAGGGCATGTGTCCCGGGTGGTTAATGTCCAGGTGGCATATTAACGGAAGGGCATGTGTCCGGGGTGGTAAATGTCCAGGTGGGCATATTAACGGAAGCGCATGTGTCCGGAGTGGTAAATGTCCAGGTGGCATAATAACGGAAGCGCATGTGTCCAGGATGGTAAATGTCCAGGTGACATATTAACGGAAGGGCATGTGTCCGGCGTGTTAAATGTCCAGGTGGGCATATTAAAGGAAGCGCATGTGTCCGGAGTGGTTAATGTCCAGGTGGCATATTAACGGAAGCGCATATGTCCGGAGTGGTAAATGTCCAGGTGGTCATATTAACGGAAGCGCACGTGTCCTGTGTGGTAAATGTCCAGGTGGCATATTGACGAAAGGGCATGTGTCCGGGGTGGTAAATGTCCAGGTGGCATATTAACGGAAGCGCATGTGTCCGGGGTGGTATATGTCCATAAGGCATATTAACGGAAGGGCACGTGTCAGAAGTGGTAAATGTCCAGGTGGCAAATTAACGGAAGGGCATGTGTCCGGGGTGGTAAATGTCCAGGTGGATTATTAACAGAAGCGCATGTGTCCAGGATGGTAAATATCCAGGTGGCATATTAACGGAAGTGCATGTGTTCGGGGTGGTAAATGTCCAGGTGGCATATTAACGGAAGGGCATGTGTCTGGAGTGGTAAATGTCCAGGTGGCATATTAACGGAAGGGCATGTGTCCGGGGTGGTAAATGTCCAGGTGGCATATTAACGGAAGGGCATGTGTCCGGAGTGGTAAATGTCCAGGTGGCATATTAACGGAAGGGCATGTGTCCGGGGTGGTAAATAACCAGGTGGGCATATTAACGGAAGCCAATGTGTCCGGATTGGTAAATGTCCAGGTGAGCATATTAACGGAAGCGCATGAGTCCGGAGTGGCAAATGTCCCGGTGGGCATATTAACGGAAGGGCACGTGTCCGGAGTTGTAAATGTCCAGGTGGCATATTAAAGGAAGCGCATGTGTCCAGGATGGTAAATGTCCAGGTGGGCATATTAACGGAAGGGCATGTATCCGGGGTGGTAAATGTCCAGGTGGCATATTAACGGAAGCGCATGTGTCCGGGGTGGTAAATGTCCAGGTGGAATATTAACGGAAGGGCATGTGTCCGGGTTGGTAAATGTGCAGATGGCATATTAACGGAAGGGCATGTGTCCGGTGTGGTAAATGTCCAGGTGGGCTTACTAACGGAAGCGCATGTGTCCCGAGTGATAAATGTCCGGTTGGCATATTAACGGAAGGGCATGTGTCCGGAGTAGTAAATGTCCAGGTGGCATATTAACGGAAGGGCATGTGTCCGGGGTGGTAAATGTCCAGGTGGCATATTAACGGAAGGGCATGTGTCCGGGGCGGTAAATGTCCAGGTGGCATATTAACGGAATGGCATGTGTCCGGGGTGGTAAATGTCCAGGTGGGCATTTTAACGGAAGCGCATGTGTCCGGAGTGGTAAATGTCCAGGTGGGCATATTAACGGAAGCGCATGTGTCCGGAGTGGTAAATGTCCAGGTGGGCATATTAACGGAAGCGCATGTGTCCGTTGTGGTAAATGTCCAGGTGGCATATTAACGGAAGGGCACGTGTCCGGGGTGGTAAATGTGGAGGTGGGCATATTAACGGAAGGGCACGTGTCCTGAGTGGTAAATGTCCAGGTGGCATATTAACGGAAGCTCATGTGTCCAGGATGGTAAATTTCCAGGTGGCATATTAACGGAAGCGCATGTGTTCGGGGTGGTAAATGTCCAGGTGGCATATTAACGGAAGGGCATGTGTCTGGGGTGGTAAATGTCCAGGTGGGCATATTAATGGAAGCGCATGTGTCCGGAGTGGTAAATGTCCAGGTGGCATATTAACGGAAGCGCATGTGTCCAGGATGCTAAATGTCCAGGTGGCATATTAACGGAAGGGCATGTGTCCGGGCTGGTAAATGTCCAGGTGGGCATATTAACGGAAGCGCATGTGTCCGGAGTGGTTAATGTCCAGGTGGACATATTAACGGAAGCGCATGTGTCCGGAGTGGTAAATGTCCAGGTGGGCATTTGAACGGAAGCGCATGTGTCCGGGTTGGTAAATGTCCAGGTGGCATATTAACGGACTGGCATGTATCCGGGGTGGTAAATGTCCAGGTGGCATATTAACGGAAGGGCACGTGTCCGGGGCGGTAAATGTCCAGGTGGCATATTAACGGAAGGGCATGTGTCCGGGGTGGTAAATGTCCAGGTGGCATATTAACGGAAGCGCATGTGTCCGGGGTGGTAAATGTCCAGTAGGCATATTAACTGAAGGGCATGTGTCTGGGGTGGTAAATGTCCAGGTGGTATATTAACGGAAGGGCACGTGTCCGGGGTGGTAGATGTCCAGGTGGCATATTAACGGAAGGGCATGTGTCCGGGGTGGTTAATGTCCAGTTGGCATATTAACGGAAGGGCATGTGTCCAGGGTGGTAAATGTCCAGGTGGCATATTAACGGAAGGGCATGTGTCCGGGGTGGTAAATGTCCAGGTGGCATATTAACGGACGCGCATGTGTCCGGGGTGGTAAATGTCCAGTAGGCATATTAACGGAAGGGCATGTGTCTGGGGTGGTAAATGTCCAGGTGGCATATTAACGGAAGGGCACGTGTCCGGGTTGGTAAATGTCCAGGTGGGCATATTAACGGAAGGGCATGTGTCCGGGGTGGTAACTGTCCAGGTGGCATATTAACGGAACGGCATGTGTCCGGGGTGGTAAATGTCCAGGTGGCATATTAACGGAAGGGCACGTGTCCGGGGTGGTAAATGTCCAGGTGGCATATTAACGGAAGGCACGTGTCCGGGGTGGTAAATGTCCATGTGGCATATTAACGGAAGGGCACGTGTCCGGGGTGGTAAATGTCCAGGTGGCATATTAACGGAAGGGCATGTGTCCGGGGTGGTAAATGTCCAGGTGGCATATAAACGGAAGGGCATGTGTCCGGGGAGGTAAATGTCCAGGTGGCATATTAACGGAAGTGCACGTGTCCGGGGTGGTAAATGTAGAGGTGGCATATTAACGGAAGGCACGTGTCCGGGGAGGTAAATGTCCAGGTGGCATATTAACGGAAGGGCATGTGTCCGGGGTGGTAAATGTCCAGGAGGGATATAAACGGAAAGGCATGTGTCCGGGGTGGTAAATGTCCAGGTGGCATATTAACGGAAGGGCATGTGTCCAGGGTGGTAAATGTTCAGGTGGCATATTAACGGAAGGGCACGTGTCCGGGGTGGTAAATGCCCAGGTGGCATATTAACGGAAGGGCATGTGTCCGGGGTGGTAAATGTCCAGGTGGCATATTAACGGAAGGGCACGTGTCCGGGGTGGCTACAGTCCAGGTGGCATATTAACGGAAGGGCATGTGTCCGGGGTCGTAAATGTCCAGGTGGCATATTAACGGTAGGGCATGTGTCCGGAGTGGTAAATGTCCAGGTGGCATATTAACGGAAGGCACGTGTCCGGGGTGGTAAATGTCCATGTGGCATATTAACGGAAGGGCACGTGTCCGGGGTGGTAAATGTCCAGGTGGCATATTAACGGAAGGGCATGTGTCCGGGGTGGTAAATGTCCAGGTGGCATATAAACGGAAGGGCATGTGTCCGGGGAGGTAAATGTCCAGGTGGCATATTAACGGAAGTGCACGTGTCCGGGGTGGTAAATGTAGAGGTGGCATATTAACGGAAGGCACGTGTCCGGGGAGGTAAATGTCCAGGTGGCATATTAACGGAAGGGCATGTGTCCGGGGTGGTAAATGTCCAGGAGGGATATAAACGGAAAGGCATGTGTCCGGGGTGGTAAATGTCCAGGTGGCATATTAACGGAAGGGCATGTGTCCAGGGTGGTAAATGTTCAGGTGGCATATTAACGGAAGGGCACGTGTCCGGGGTGGTAAATGCCCAGGTGGCATATTAACGGAAGGGCATGTGTCCGGGGTGGTAAATGTCCAGGTGGCATATTAACGGAAGGGCACGTGTCCGGGGTGGCTACAGTCCAGGTGGCATATTAACGGAAGGGCATGTGTCCGGGGTCGTAAATGTCCAGGTGGCATATTAACGGTAGGGCATGTGTCCGGAGTGGTAAATGTCCAGGTGGCATATTAACGGAAGCACATGTGTCCGGGGTGGTAAATATCCAGGTGGCATATTAACGGAAAGGCAGGTGTCCGGGGTGGTATATGTCCAGGTGGCATATTAACGGAAGGGCATGTGTCCGATTTGGTAAATGTCCAGGTGGGCATATTAACCGAAGCGCATGTGTCCGGAGTGGTAAATGTCCAGGTGGCATATTAACGGAAGCGCATGTGTCCAGGATGATAAATGTCCAGGTGGCATATTAACGGAAGGGCATGTGTGCTGGTTGGTTAATGTCCAGGTGGCATATTAGCGGAAGGGCATGTGTCCCGGGTGGTTAATGTCCAGGTGGCATATTAACGGAAGGGCATGTGTCCGGGGTGGTAAATGTCCAGGTGGGCATATTAACGGAAGCGCATGTGTCCGGAGTGGTAAATGTCCAGGTGGCATAATAACGGAAGCGCATGTGTCCAGGATGGTAAATGTCCAGGTGACATATTAACGGAAGGGCATGTGTCCGGCGTGTTAAATGTCCAGGTGGGCATATTAAAGGAAGCGCATGTGTCCGGAGTGGTTAATGTCCAGGTGGCATATTAACGGAAGCGCATATGTCCGGAGTGGTAAATGTCCAGGTGGTCATATTAACGGAAGCGCACGTGTCCTGTGTGGTAAATGTCCAGGTGGCATATTGACGGAAGGGCATGTGTCCGGGGTGGTAAATGTCCAGGTGGCATATTAACGGAAGCGCATGTGTCCGGGGTGGTATATGTCCAGTAGGCATATTAACGGAAGGGCATGTGTCAGAAGTGGTAAATGTCCAGGTGGCATATTAACGGAAGCACATGTGTCCGGGGTGGTAAATATCCAGGTGGCATATTAACGGAAAGGCAGGTGTCCGGGGTGGTATATGTCCAGGTGGCATATTAACGGAAGGGCATGTGTCCGGTTTGGTAAATGTCCAGGTGGGCATATTAACCGAAGCGCATGTGTCCGGAGTGGTAAATGTCCAGGTGGCATATTAACGGAAGCGCATGTGTCCAGGATGATAAATGTCCAGGTGGCATATTAACGGAAGGGCATGTGTCCTGGTTGGTTAATGTCCAGGTGGCATATTAGCGGAAGGGCATGTGTCCCGGGTGGTTAATGTCCAGGTGGCATATTAACGGAAGGGCATGTGTCCGGGGTGGTAAATGTCCAGGTGGGCATATTAACGGAAGCGCATGTGTCCGGAGTGGTAAATGTCCAGGTGGCATAATAACGGAAGCGCATGTGTCCAGGATGGTAAATGTCCAGGTGACATATTAACGGAAGGGCATGTGTCCGGCGTGTTAAATGTCCAGGTGGGCATATTAAAGGAAGCGCATGTGTCCGGAGTGGTTAATGTCCAGGTGGCATATTAACGGAAGCGCATATGTCCGGAGTGGTAAATGTCCAGGTGGTCATATTAACGGAAGCGCACGTGTCCTGTGTGGTAAATGTCCAGGTGGCATATTGACGAAAGGGCATGTGTCCGGGGTGGTAAATGTCCAGGTGGCATATTAACGGAAGCGCATGTGTCCGGGGTGGTATATGTCCATAAGGCATATTAACGGAAGGGCACGTGTCAGAAGTGGTAAATGTCCAGGTGGCAAATTAACGGAAGGGCATGTGTCCGGGGTGGTAAATGTCCAGGTGGATTATTAACAGAAGCGCATGTGTCCAGGATGGTAAATATCCAGGTGGCATATTAACGGAAGTGCATGTGTTCGGGGTGGTAAATGTCCAGGTGGCATATTAACGGAAGGGCATGTGTCTGGAGTGGTAAATGTCCAGGTGGCATATTAACGGAAGGGCATGTGTCCGGGGTGGTAAATGTCCAGGTGGCATATTAACGGAAGGGCATGTGTCCGGAGTGGTAAATGTCCAGGTGGCATATTAACGGAAGGGCATGTGTCCGGGGTGGTAAATAACCAGGTGGGCATATTAACGGAAGCCAATGTGTCCGGATTGGTAAATGTCCAGGTGAGCATATTAACGGAAGCGCATGAGTCCGGAGTGGCAAATGTCCCGGTGGGCATATTAACGGAAGGGCACGTGTCCGGAGTTGTAAATGTCCAGGTGGCATATTAAAGGAAGCGCATGTGTCCAGGATGGTAAATGTCCAGGTGGGCATATTAACGGAAGGGCATGTATCCGGGGTGGTAAATGTCCAGGTGGCATATTAACGGAAGCGCATGTGTCCGGGGTGGTAAATGTCCAGGTGGAATATTAACGGAAGGGCATGTGTCCGGGTTGGTAAATGTGCAGATGGCATATTAACGGAAGGGCATGTGTCCGGTGTGGTAAATGTCCAGGTGGGCTTACTAACGGAAGCGCATGTGTCCCGAGTGATAAATGTCCGGTTGGCATATTAACGGAAGGGCATGTGTCCGGAGTAGTAAATGTCCAGGTGGCATATTAACGGAAGGGCATGTGTCCGGGGTGGTAAATGTCCAGGTGGCATATTAACGGAAGGGCATGTGTCCGGGGCGGTAAATGTCCAGGTGGCATATTAACGGAATGGCATGTGTCCGGGGTGGTAAATGTCCAGGTGGGCATTTTAACGGAAGCGCATGTGTCCGGAGTGGTAAATGTCCAGGTGGGCATATTAACGGAAGCGCATGTGTCCGGAGTGGTAAATGTCCAGGTGGGCATATTAACGGAAGCGCATGTGTCCGTTGTGGTAAATGTCCAGGTGGCATATTAACGGAAGGGCACGTGTCCGGGGTGGTAAATGTGGAGGTGGGCATATTAACGGAAGGGCACGTGTCCTGAGTGGTAAATGTCCAGGTGGCATATTAACGGAAGCTCATGTGTCCAGGATGGTAAATTTCCAGGTGGCATATTAACGGAAGCGCATGTGTTCGGGGTGGTAAATGTCCAGGTGGCATATTAACGGAAGGGCATGTGTCTGGGGTGGTAAATGTCCAGGTGGGCATATTAATGGAAGCGCATGTGTCCGGAGTGGTAAATGTCCAGGTGGCATATTAACGGAAGCGCATGTGTCCAGGATGCTAAATGTCCAGGTGGCATATTAACGGAAGGGCATGTGTCCGGGCTGGTAAATGTCCAGGTGGGCATATTAACGGAAGCGCATGTGTCCGGAGTGGTTAATGTCCAGGTGGACATATTAACGGAAGCGCATGTGTCCGGAGTGGTAAATGTCCAGGTGGGCATTTGAACGGAAGCGCATGTGTCCGGGTTGGTAAATGTCCAGGTGGCATATTAACGGACTGGCATGTATCCGGGGTGGTAAATGTCCAGGTGGCATATTAACGGAAGGGCACGTGTCCGGGGCGGTAAATGTCCAGGTGGCATATTAACGGAAGGGCATGTGTCCGGGGTGGTAAATGTCCAGGTGGCATATTAACGGAAGCGCATGTGTCCGGGGTGGTAAATGTCCAGTAGGCATATTAACTGAAGGGCATGTGTCTGGGGTGGTAAATGTCCAGGTGGTATATTAACGGAAGGGCACGTGTCCGGGGTGGTAGATGTCCAGGTGGCATATTAACGGAAGGGCATGTGTCCGGGGTGGTTAATGTCCAGTTGGCATATTAACGGAAGGGCATGTGTCCAGGGTGGTAAATGTCCAGGTGGCATATTAACGGAAGGGCATGTGTCCGGGGTGGTAAATGTCCAGGTGGCATATTAACGGACGCGCATGTGTCCGGGGTGGTAAATGTCCAGTAGGCATATTAACGGAAGGGCATGTGTCTGGGGTGGTAAATGTCCAGGTGGCATATTAACGGAAGGGCACGTGTCCGGGTTGGTAAATGTCCAGGTGGGCATATTAACGGAAGGGCATGTGTCCGGGGTGGTAAATGTCCAGGTGGCATATAAACGGTAGGGCATGTGTCCGGGGTGGTAAATGTCCAGGTGGCATATTAACGGAAGCGCATGTGTCCGGGGTGGTAAATGTCCAGGAGGGCATTTTTCCCGCCTTACAAAATATAATCTGGAGGGCATGTGTTCGGGAGGGCATGTGTCCGTATACCGTTGCAAGATGACCTCAACTAAATATTGTATAACTTTAATATATGTCATAATTGTCAGATTTTTCTTATAAATTTCCTTTTTTCGTTTACAAACATAATTTTGTTACATATGTACTTATATACTGAGACAAATATCATGAAAGTAAGTAAATTCACAGACGCCAAGTAATACTCATTATTGTCCAGACTGACCAAAATATCCAACTTAAATTTTGTGAAAAAGAAAAACAAGTATCTATATGTTTCAACATGAAATTATATTAATAGAAATACAAAATGTAACTTACAGTCAATAATTGTTAATAGATGTGTTTATATGTAGATACTCATTATTAGTTTGCCATGTAAACATAATTGAGCAATATCTTTTTCCCCAGTATTGCCCACTATTGCCCAATAAAACCCAGTTTTTCCCAGTATTACCCATCCGGGCCGGTCAATACTATAAAACCCGGGTTTAATGGTAACCCTGGTATTTTGGTGTGATGCATTATATTGTACTGAATAACACGTTTTTAGATGTACTTTTGTATTTTTCCATTGCAGCTTTATCAAATCTCGAACGATAATTTACCCTTACAATCCAAAGTTAACGCTGATTAATGGATGCCCTCAGTTGACGAATGTCTGCCCTTTTAGCCAGCACCAAGCCGTTTTTTTTTATCCTGGATATAATACAAGACATTGCATCATATAGGTCAATTTTCAGATCATCGTCATGCAATTTCATGAAGAGGCCGTAATGTTAAGCTCTGTTCACTCTGTCAGTCTGAATATACTTTCTTATTCAATATTTAAGTATTGACAACATAAAATACTGGCAAAACGTTGGATCTTTCGAACAGTTGAGAAAAGCATAAAACATGCTCCACAATACGTTGTAAACCTGTAATCATAACAATCTTTGAAGTCGAGTAGACAACCCGTCTAAATCGTTATCGTGTGTCGTTATATCATTAAACCGTCATTATCTGCCGTTCACTTATAACTTAATTAACATTTTAAATGCATTCAAGTGAGCTTGCACTTACGTCAACTAGGTCACGGACGTGATGACCTCATCCAAAATGGCCGCCCTTGCTCAAGTTCGGCCTGCTCAAGAAAGGCTCATAGCGTGCCATATTTACTACTTAAAGCTGATAATGTTCAAATTAAATCGATATATATTTAATGTTGATTACCCAATCGGATAGATAATTATTAACAGTTAATATACATACTCTATAAAAAACTGACAGACAGGTGTCACTGAGTATAGACAAATTATACCCTTTGATTGATAAGGCTGTATCAGTTTATAAATAACGTTTTTAGCATCCAGTTTTGCATATTTACACTTATGTAACCGTATTAAAACATCACTATAAAATTATGGATGAGAAATTCCATTAGCTAATTAAGATTTTAAGAAAATATTATATCTAGAAACCAAACTAAAGTATTTTTAAAAACGTAGTAAACTTTTTGCGTAGTTCATGAAACAAAAATAATTGTTTAATAATTTCTTAGTAAGAGAAAGGTTACGTTTGTTGTAATCATTTACTCATGAACAGGCTCTTTCATAACGAACTAACTGGGAAATATAAATTTCATACGAAGGACTCTTAGGAATATTGCCATCTAAGTACGGGAAATTTAAAACATCAAAATTGAAATCATCACGCTTGTCATACAGACTAGTTTGCACTTTGATGTTACTAATAGGTAGACGTTAATATAGAAATGCAGCATCAGTACTCGAAGAACACGATTACTTTATTGTATGTTCTTTGGGGTATATTTTTTTGGATATATTTTTCAAAATAAGGGTTATTTATGTTTAACACTTCATCAATATATCTACTAGTTTTGTTTAAGCATTGAATTAAACTTAACTGTCTTTCTTTAGACAAACTAAGTATAAAATCCCAGAATAAAAATAAATATGCTATAAGTTGTGCACAATTACTGCCCATTGGAACCCCTATAATTTGCTTAAATATTTTACCATTTAATTTAACAAATAAATTGCCTAAAAGAAAATTGAGAGCAGATCATAAATCTAGACAAGTCCAAATAATATATTTATCAAATACTTAATTAGTGAAGACTGCTGTTTTGTTATTTACAGCTAAGTAGGAACATTTTTCTCTAGAAATGTCAACAAACATAACATTGATCTATATCACTGTATGGTATACGTATTCCATTTAATATACATATTCTTAGCATTAAATGTGAACTTTGTAGCAAATAATTGAAAGTATTAATTGTATTACAACAATAACTGTAAACACATTTGTACGTATATCATACTGTCGTTATCCAGACATTTAACTTACATACATTTGTACGTATATTATACTGTCGTTATCCAGACATTTAACTTACATACATTTGTACGTATATTATACTGTCGTTATCCAGACATTTAACTTACATACATTTGTACGTATATTATACTGTCGTTATCCAGACATTTAACTTACATACATTTGTACGTATATTATACTGTCGTTATCCAGACATTTAACTTACATACATTTGTACGTATATTATACTGTCGTTATCCAGACATTTAACTTACATACATTTGTACGTATATTATACTGTCGTTATCCAGACATTTAACTTACATACATTTGTACGTATATTATACTGTCGTTATCCAGACATTTAACTTACATACATTTAATACCCAGGTGTTGCTATTCATCAATCTCATGGACCAAAATTCTAACAACAAATCCATCCATTCTCTCGCCGCTCAACTCCACTTTGAAACTGTATGTACATTGCGATAAGTGTATGTATAAAACAATATAGCTTTATACTAATGACAATATATATAAAGTTATCGCACATTAATTAAAAAGTGTTTAGAATCAATGCGGATTGTATCATGTTTACATCGCAGTAGTACCTTTTTCCCCTGATCGCCAGTTCAATTTTAAATGTAAAAGGTACTATCTCGTGTTTGATAAAAAATTGTTAAACAAGAGGACCATGATGGTCCAAAGTGCTCACCTGAGTCTGAGAACAATGGCATCATTAGGGATGCAACAGGTACCCGTAAATACCTGCATTATCTGTACTTTTAAAACCCATTTCGCATGACATTAACATATAGGGGCGATACAAAAAACATGGGAATATTTCTATAAAAATACGTATAGAGCTTATGATTGGATACTACCATCTTTTTTCACATAACGGTATATGTTTGACTTAAAATAATACATTATTTATTAACACCAGTACACAGACTGATTTGATGTCAGTTCAACTTTGCATATCGGTGATTGACATATTTTTCTGAATTGTTGTTTTCAAAAATGTTTTAAATGTGTTTGCAACGAAGTCCATAAGCAATGATAAACCTTTACGGGTTCGAAACTGGTACATACAGTGACACTCTACAGTTACAATACTCTATGAAAACGTCCTAAATATCACAATAATGACACCATATAAATGTATCAAACCAAGTAGATTATTTTGGCTGTGTGGACCCGTCTAGCTCAGTTGGCAGAGCGCTATACTCTCAACCAAGGGTTCTTGAGTTCGAGCCCCAGCGCGGCCACATAACTTGTGTGGGGATTGGTCGTGAAATAATTTATACGGCCATTCTCCTCCTACCTCTGATTCAAGTAGGGTAGTTGTCATTTACTGGCATACGTATGTGCACTTGGTGCTGGTAAACCACTTACATCGGCTTAGTTTGCCCAGAAAAAGTGTGAATAGGTCAACTGACCGCCATTATATCACTGAATGACTGGTAAATAAGGCGAAAAATCCAAACAAACACACTTTCCAAATGTACTCTTAGGAGAAGGATATTTCTAGGTTTCATAGGAATACTTATTGTTAACATTAACAACCATACAAGTTACAACTATCAATATTGTCAGATTAAATTATAAATAACTATAAAACATTATAGTTGTTTTGCGTAAAAACTTACTAATACTTTTGAGTCAATGACACCCACAGAGACAAACTTTCCAAATGTACTCTATGGAAACGGGAAATTTCTATGTTATATAGGAATACTTATTGTTAACATTAAGAACCATACACCTATCAACTTTTGTCAGATTAAATTATAAATAACTATACAACCATTTAGTTGATTTGTGTATAAACTTGCTAATAATCACACCAATTTTGAGTTAAAACAGTGTAGAAGTATTTTTAAATTAAGGAGAACTAATAAATCGACATCAAAAATCATGCAAGATAATTACTTGAGTTTCCGAAATTCCAATTCATATTTCTAAGTCAATCCAAAAGTTACATGATTAAATGATACTGAATAAGTTAGTAACTAAACAATCCAAAAACTACAGAAAAAATTAACGGTTTCAGGCACTAGATCACATGATATTAATCCTATATTCTAATTGCTTGTTTACAACATGAAATTTAGCTATTTATTGTTGTTTACATCTTTTTCCTGACTGGATGCCAAGACAGACAGTGGAAAAATTTACTGCTGTACACACAACCAAAATATTGGTCAGAAGCAGGCTTTACATGCTTTACTATGTGTAAACGAACTCGTCCAAGATTTTACGGTCATACACAAACTGTGCAAGTTTGGTCAAGATTGAATAACAAAATGTAGTCTTTTCTGATAACGGTCAAAATGGCTGACGGCATTCGGACGACGGACGACGCCTGAGAGGTCCCCTACACCAATAGCTCACCGAGCACTTCGTGCTCAGGTGAGCTAAAACCTAAATGCAGATACATGCAGATCTTATTTGCATAATGGATGTTTTACAGTATGTCATACAATACCAAAGACTTTGCTTACGTGTCAGCTCTTGTAGAAGTTGTTCAGCTTCATTAAACTTGTTGGGTGTCCTTCTTTAAAGACTCTCAAACTATCGTTCGTGACTGATTTGCATTTCAACGTTATCAATACACATAAGCACGTTTTCAGAGAGGACTTCTAAAATCGATGTTGACTCGAGACTCAACAATCCTATTTCCTCTATCTGTTGTGTTATCAATACAATCATGCTTAAAACGTGACCTCAAAATCTTTGTAATGATTATTTATCAACATAAAAAAACATGCCAGTCGAAATTTTTGTTTTAGGCGGTTATATGTAATTCAATGCCTGTTTAACATAAACTATATCAATACAAATTACATAGATGAATCAACCCATTATTTAACATATCTTTAAAAAGTGGGCCGAGTAGGACCGGGCCATATTCTGCAGTCTTCAGAATTCTTCAGACCGAGCCGAGTTAGCATTCGGGCCGAGTGGACCCTGATTCTGCAAATATTAATTTATTCGGTCTAAATGAATAATAAAATGGTGATAATAACATCAAAATTAAAAAATATTTTACCTTTAAATATCCAATTGTAATTGATGTAAATATATATATTTATAGTGTTACTATAATGGCTGCATTTAAACAAAATTGGTGATTGTTTACTTTTGCTTTCTCTGAAGAAAAAATATAATCCAATTGTTTGTATTTTAATATGCATAAGTTCAGTCATTTGACTGTATTTACTGTATGAAAAAAAAACACGTGTACTTAACGTCAGCATAATTTCGTTGATTACTCTCTTTACAAGACGATTCAATCTTTCGTTCTGATTGCTGGCCTCCGGGAAAGACAGTAGGGCTTGCTTGCCTGGTGCACCACAGTATATCAGATAATTATATCCGGTTTTTGTCAGATTCAAGATCAGTCGTTTCCGTTGCATGATATACGAAAACCTGCACTAGATCAGCATTTGATTCTTTGTCAGTTTCACTTACCATGTTAATTTTCTATCCAACTTGAAACACAAATCTATTGGCGATTTCAAAATATATAACATTGAATGTTGCGTGAAAGTAGTATTATCTCACTTTGACAGCGAAATCGGTTGGATAACAGCCACTAGTGTACACCGGTTAATTCAGGTTAAGGTAGTACAATTTGTAATCATTTCCTGCGTTGTGTTTCTAAGATCGGCCGATATCGTGACTGTCGGAGTTTCGTTACCCAGTTCTTTATTTGCCCGTTTTGGTTCCGATTCTTATCGAATACATGATATTTTTAATATGAGTACATTCTTTTATATAATCACATTATTTTATACATGTTAGTATCATATATATACTGCTGACGAAATACAAAAAGATAAACATTTTGACATAATGAAAAGTTGATAAAAATCGAAACCGAAGTCACATATTTTTCGTGGTATAACAAAAACAACTGTCAAACGAAAATTATAAATACGAGTAAAAAAAGGAATGCTTACTGAAAGACAATCGGAGCATTATAAATAAGCGTCACCAGATCGTTCATATGATGAACCAGGGTGAATCCTGATAATAAGGAGATGAAACACATGTAAGTAAAACAAGAAAGTGAAATAAATGTATTTTTATTCTGAAATTTCTGAATATATCAATATTTGTTTATAAAATCAGAACGTAAATCATTAGAGCATAATATGATGCTTTTCATTTCAATGCTTGAACTACGACATTGTATTGCTTAAATCTACAATTAATATATTAGTATAAGTAATATTATTTACATGTATTTGTGCTTGTCCATATTTCTATATATACTTGTGCTTGTCATTGGACGAGAACGTACATTGTTTCATAAAATGGATAGTGAAACAATGCGGCGTTCTGGTTACCGATAAATATTTCGACGGTAGCTTTACAAAACATTATAAACCTTTATTTAATTTATATCCGAGAAAACGTGTCATTTGCAAAAGATTTTGAACACCTGCACTGAATCAATGTGCACACACACCAGTCACGTAAGCATCATATTGAGGGATCGAATTGTACTCAATTACAAGTTTTTAGAAACGCGTAAATGTATGCTCCATAGTTTAAAAGCAATCTCGATCGTTGCTTGTAGATTTGACACCGTTTATAAAAGCGATTGATTAAATTGTCATTATTATTACGTTGTAAAATCGTTTTATTCTGTCAATTTAATAGACAACGCAGATGTTTAATCGGTGTTTTATACTGAGTTTTTTCGCTTCTTCTGAAAGACGTGTTTATGAATTTGATTTAAACTTGGTGACAATATGTTGGTATATATTTTAAACTAGAAGAAATAAATTTAAATCAATTTTTAATCTCCTTTTATCGTTCCTCAGAATGTTGCTCTTATTTTTTTTAACAGTGTCTACATGGACAGATTGTAATTACATTGAATATGGTATACTCTATTATAACGATTAAGTTTGACTTGCAATGCAGCGATGAAGGAATGTTTTTACATGCATCTTTATATTGATGAATTCTGGACCAGGTGTGAGGTTTTGCAAGCATTTTAACCGGCTTAAACTAAAATCATAATGTATAGTTAAACGGGACTTTACCCTACACTCGTATTTCACGGGGACGAATATGCCATTACCAATACAGGCTATTGATGTTTTTTCAATGTACCCGATATATCTTTAAAATGATGTGTGGTGTCGGTAGTAATTCTAAATTTAGTAAACACATTCCCTGTATCAATAATTGAAACCATGAATAATGCGTTTGTCGTTTTGCATAACGACCAATGCTACGCTTAATTATTTATTTTATTGTTTCTTCTGTGGTGATGCTGTCCGAAACGAAATCGAGAAGCATATAGTCAACACCTGGTTCAGTATTCTTTCATTAAGCACTGACCGAAATTTATTTAAATATTATAAGGAGTTTCACTGCGTAATTTCAGTGTTCTGCTACGGTGATTTGTTTCATATTTGAGTATTGTTTCAATTAAATTAAATACCGACTACCATTCGTGTCGGGGCTATTCCGCTGAAACTGTTGGATGCTTTATAGATTGAAACTTGATGAAGAAATTGGGTATCAGATAGAGATGATCATAATTATCGTAAAAATGTGAAGCTACGATTAATTTCGCAGATATTTGCAAATATAATTTCGTTGATAAGCAGTGTCTGAGCTAATGGTCAGTAACCTCTAATTAGATTTTATTGAAACTTTATTAGAAGCTTTATTAGGAGGAGGCGTGCATATATTCAAGACGAACCCCCTCAATGATCTTTCTTACGAGAAAGTTTTGTTTTTTAATGCATGCAGCATGCTGCAAGCCATGCTGTTTTGATATGTTTTTCAGGAACCACTACATGACATTAAAAACTACTGTTTGAGAAGTTGCATGTACAGCCGGGATGAGATAAGCGTACACGTATTATCATGATGTTGGGATACACTTATTTCTCATAAAGTTAAGGACTTTAGATTACTTTCTAGAAAATGTTTCACGAGCGAATCATGTTCTTTGTGAATGATAAAAAACAGCATGTTTTTTAAAATGGTCCCTGGCTCGTCAGAGTAAAACTGTAACAAAAATAAAACTATATTGAGCAACATTACGTTGCATTTCAACGATACTCTAATTTGTAGTTGGGTTTACCAACTCCCAGACCCTCATCAAATAGCTATGGGAGGACACAGTCATTTTTCATGAATATGTTTATTTAAAGGTGTGGGATATTGCAATAATGCTTACTGTTTTCTTTTCAGTATATTGTGAGTTTAGTTTTTGAAGAATTTACTTTAAATCGTTTATCGTTTCTTTTGATTAAAAAGCTGACCGCACTTTACCACATTTTCCGAAAATATAATTTTATCATGATTGTCATAAATGTTAGATTAAGTGTTGTTGGATTCAGAACATCCTTTTTAAATAATTTACTTAGCATTTAGCGAAACATCCGATTCAAAATGACGTTTTTCGTTAGCTTGTTTATTATTAGGACCATACACATTTTAGTTTACTTATATCAAATCATTTATTGAATGGGCGATATCATACATGCTCTGTCCTGTACGACTGGTTGCACGTAACGAGCTACCAAATGTAATTAAACACAACTCGCAAAATTGCTTTACAACACGATGAGCTTCAATACATGAGGTCATATAAACTGTGTAATAGTTATGTGTTTACATGCGTAATATTTGAGCCACAATAATAATGTCACTTATATTGGTAACACGAAATGAGAATGCGAAACTGAGCAAATGAATGACACGCTTCAAACGTTATTATTTTCGCTTAATCAAAGCTTAAATCTGTTTACGAACGTTTCTTTCGTGAACTGTTTTGGATTTTTGTTAATGGCATTGTTTTTAATAAAAGTATTTGTGTTCACTATGGTCCAAAAACAAAGATGGATGTGTAAAAGGCGAGGTCAGTGAAGGCCACGATTACTTTATTAGTTACGTGATACTGCCTGTTACCAAAGGCATTGTATGAGATTCCAGCGGTGTCACGATGAATACATTACCAAGGCGTTTAGTAAAGTAAAGGCGGCAGGGTACTATATACATTATAAAGGAGAACACTTTGCCGAAGTTTGCTAAAGAATTGCATCAGTGATAAAAAGTAACGAAGAATATCTGCAAAGACGTTTAATAAACTAGTGGTTGTAATAGTGCACAGTAGAAAGATGCTATTGCTGCTGCGGAGTTTTGTAAACGGTGTGGCTTTGATGTAATTAAGGATGGTTTTCTATGCGCGCATTCCAAAGTTGACATACTGCGAGTCTTAATTTGCCATACTGATGCATATGGATTATTATGGTTTTCCTGGAATATCTGAAAAATGAGATAATGTGGTAGACATGGCACAACGAAAAGAGTATTGTTGAGAAAATCGTGTTAGCAATGAAGAGTAAGTAAAAGTCTCATAGCAATTAATGCAGTGATACAAAGAAGGAAAATGATACCACTGCGGACGAATTTGTACAGTTACCCAATATGACATACACAGGGTGTATTAAGTACGTTTATTTAGTTAAAGAAAATTACATATTACATCAAACAAACTTACATTAAAGACGTGATATACTTAAAATGCGTGCGTAAATTGCTAAGCAAACAATGTTAGTTTTATTAACAAATTATTAACTTCAATTGTTAAATTAGTTTATTGATGATATTTAGTTATATTTTTATATTATACATATAAAGCGAGTGATAACAGCACTTAACCGCAATGTTTATATTTATGATATAGTATTTAAATGCAAGAAATGTCAGAGGTTAGCGCGCTCGACTATTCGAAGTATTTTATTTGGTAGGGGCTTACATTTGTTTAAATACAAACCTGAGTAATGGCAGTTATCAATTTATTTCAAGCTTTAAGTGAAAACCTTATGTAGTTGATAAATTATAAGACTTTTGAACAAAAACGTTAATCCCAGAACGTAAAAAGTGGACATGCTTAAGTCAAAATACATAAAAGAGTTATGGGGTTTGTGGCACCTGATGCCTGAGTTGATTACAAAAATGTATTTCATGTTTGAATTTAACAGCTTATACAATTAAGAAATAATTAGTCTTTTGAATAAAAACTTTACAGTGAACATTTTTTGAAAAGGGGGTACAACTCTATCAAAATACAAAACAATATGTGGACTGTGGCACCTAATGTTGTAGTCGAGGACAAAGGTACATTCCAAGTTTCAAGTGAATAACCTATCAAGGTTGTAAAGATATACAACCTTTGAATAAAAACCTAAATCTTAAAATCTATATAAAAGGGACATAACTATGCAAAATTACAAAAAAAGAGTTATTGGGAATTATGGGAAGTGCAACACTTGATTTTGAAGTTGATGACAAAGGTACATTTCAAGTTTTATTTGAATAACTTATGTAGTTTTGAAGTTATAAGACTTTTGAATATAAACCAGACAATCTATGGGCAAAAGAGGCATAACTCTGTCAAAAAAAAGCAGAGTTATGGAGAATGTTGCAATTGATGTTAGATTTGAAGACAAAGGTACATTCCAAGTTTAAAGTGAATAACTAATGTGTTTATAAGGTATACGACTTTTGAATATAAACTTTAATCAGACAATCTATGTGAAAAAGACAGCCATTGGGGTAAAGATTCAACGACTACAAAGAAACAATTTAAAAAGTAATAAGATAGATAGATAGTCTGGTATCTGTGCATCTAACTCATCTCCAAAGCCTCTCTATGTGTGGTGAGATGAGGGATTAAAACTATTCCATATATATTCTTAAATCTATAATCAAGACTACACAATTTATAATCAATCCATGCTGGACACAGATATGCTTCGGACAGTGTAAAGGACTGATATTTTGTATTTGATCTTTGAACTTGAATTGTGAACTTGACCTTACATCTAGAGACCTGGTTCTTGCGCGTGACGCCGTCTTACCATGCCTGTCAACCTTGCCAAGGTATTTGAAAAATCCATCCATGTTTGACAGAGATATGTTCCGTATAAAGTGTTAAGGATTGATTTATTAAATTGACCTTTGACCTTGAAATGTTACCTTGACTTGGACTTAGGGACCTAGTTCAACAGAAAAGTTTACCCAAATTACTGGTATTTTATCCAACAAATATTGCTTGCGACAATCACTGAATTAAAGGTTTCTCATGGAAACTTTAATGACGTGGAATGCATTTTAAATTATGAAACAACTAAGCAAGAGATCTGGCAAAGAAAATTTTTTACCACCTATACACAAAATATTGTAAGTAACAAAATAATCAACAGGCAAACATCTAAATCGTCAAAATAGTATGGATAAACTTTTTTTACAAAATAAACACCATAAATGGTGAACTGCAACACATATTAAAAACTACGTTTGCGTCAATGGTTAAAAATGCAGCTGCCAAAATTTAATGTGGACAAAATCGACTTTGTTTTCGTTGAAAATATAAAGGATTTCATTTAAAAAAAAAAAAATGTATAAGACAGTACAATTGGAATATTTTATAAACATGGACAATCGGGGTAAAACATAGTATTTTCTATTTGCAAATGAATTGCAACCTGCTTTGACTTCTACAGTCCAATGTTTTCATCTTTTGTAATTATGGCTTTGATGGAATTTCATTATTCATATTTCCTGTACAATAAACAAAGCCTAGAGCTTAAAGGTTTTTAAAATAAATACACATATATTTGGACAAAGGTATGTTTTATGACATAAGACTTCGCAGTTTTAAAAGAACTGTGAAATTTTAATTTGCTTTTGACTAACAGCCATGTGATGTATTTTTCTAAATGCAATGCAAATATTTTGATTCATATACGTCCATTAGTATCTAAATGTAGTATTCTATGAACTGTATACAGATGAGGACGATGCTGAGACTCCAGATGAATCAGAAATTGAGATACTTATAAAAAAAGAAATATTATTTTCAATATTACTTATATTGGACGCATCATTTTGTTTAAAAATATCTTAATAAAATTATGAAATATTAGTGTTTTTCAAAATTATTTTGCAGTCATACCAATCTTTATATTTTGTAAGTACATGTAAACACATCTTTAAGTTATAATCCGTGGGATCAAGCTTTGATTACAAAAATACAAACTTCAATATGAAATATATTACATTACAATTAAACACATATTTTCAAATGAAAGGTAATAACTTTAACAATATATGTTTAAAATGGAATATATACACCGGGTGTTTGCTAGTATTATTAAAAATAACATTTAAATACAACACGCTTAATATAACACTTGTGTAGGGGGGGGGGAGGGGTTCACAGGGTAATGCATTAAAATACAAACCAACAGCATAAGAACACTACTAACAAATTCATTCAGTAAATACGAACTTTAATTGTTTTCCAATCGAATTTTACAGGTTTCTTTCCATTAAAAAAACAGTCATAACAATGTCAATTCACACATTCAAGTACAAGAACGCTCGTACACATATTGGAAAATAAAAGAAGTACAAATATCAATGAACAGTTTCTGTAAAAGAAAATGTATCAACAATTGAAATTATACGTCTTCTTTCATAAATAAGAACATTTTTCTGTCAGAAAAATATTGTAACAATATTCGATTTTACATCGAAAAATTGAGAAATAATATATACAAACTGTACATAATAATAATAACAAGCGGTTGTATTCTACATAGGCGGTAAGGCATCTTGCACTTTGTGTAACAAAGTACATACATTTTAATAGAAAACACTCTCACTGGATAGCTTTTGTAAAGCAATATACATTTGTTAGTTATATTGTATAAAAACACTCCAACGTTTCCGTCGCATGTTTATTTTAGCTGTTTCGAAAAGTTATCATTATTTTGCTTTTTGTGCTTGCAAACATGTTCATTATAAAATGTTCAAATAGTGAACATTTTGACTATATACAGTAATTTTGAATTAGGCGACAAATGAACACTGTAAAATTACGCTGATTAGCAGAATTTAATATAAACATTAAACAATTATTAAGATAAAAAGAAACTACAATGCAATGAAAATAAAAACAAGAAGATACATGCATAGGAACAAACGGAAATTATTTTAAATGGATGCCATTCGTTATTTTTATTACATATCGGGAAGCAAAATTTAATACGTTTTGTGTGTTGGCACGAACGCAAAAGGAATGATGGTTGAGATCAATAAAATTGAAATGCAATAAATTACAAATATATGTATATAGTTCATCAGAAAACTATCATATTAACTTTAAATTTGCAAAAAACAATTGTACTTAATGGTCGATATATTTGCTAAGGCTTGTTATGTTAATACTTGTCAATATATACTTGAGCGGAAAATTTGATTTTATTATGCAATAAAATGTATGTGAACACAATATGTAAGGATTAGGAAATGATGCGACGATGGTAAGCGATAATGTATATATATTATATTGTGTGTGAACAGTGAACATCATTCTTAACATAGAAAACGACATTTGGAATTATTTGTTTTATCCTTAATTATAAACCTAGCACACAACATATAAGACAACGTTTTGTTATAAAACGTCAATTAGACCAAATACGAAAATACTTTTCAAAGTATGGTACCATTTTGTCAAAATAAATCTTACATGAGAAAAACAATTTACAAAACCATTTTTGTCCATGACGTTCCAATATATGTAGGCTAATTATCAGAGTGTTGTTGAAGTCGAAATCAATGCTATATTCATTTTCACTCATGTTCCTGTTTCATATGTAGTGGAATATTCCATCACTGTACCGATATTGTGCTCCTTGTGATATGTCAGAACATGACTAAATTTGAGGTATACTTGCTTAAACAAATACTGAACTATAAACAATCGCAAGTTAAATACGCAAGTTATAACTATACTGTCATTTGTTGCATCATGGCACTGGATTTCCGTACAATCAAATATTCACTATTCATATTCATTTCATTAATTGAAGAATACTTTCTTACATGGACTACAAAAACAATTCTCAATATCTGCAATAACATTGTTATAAACATAAACTATTAGGTTTATCCCAAACTACTGTTATTTGGTATAATGTAACAGTTTACCCAAATTACCGGTATTTTATCCAACAAATGAACTTGGAAACTTTAATGACGTGAAATGAATTTGAATTTATGAAACAACTAAACACAACTACGTGAGATCTGGCAAATCACAATGTTTACTACGTACACATAAACAAGATTGTAAGTATGAAAATGCAAAAATCTGAAAAAGTCAAAATATTATTGATTATAATGTTTAACAAAATAAACACCATAAATGAAGGTGAACTGCAAAACAATAAGAAAAAACAACGCTTGCGTAAATGACTGAACATGCAGCAGCCAAAATTTATGAAAACAAATCGACTTTGATTTCGTTAAAAATATAAATGATTTGATTTAAATGACAACACGTACGGTTAAAATATTTTATAATCATGGACATTCATGGTAAAACATAGTATTTTCTATTTGCAAAAGAAATTTTCATTTCGTAAAAAGGACCTGTATTAAAAAATAAAGATCTGTTCATTATTACTTATATTGTACGCATTTAAAAAAAATAAATATCTTGATAAACTAATGAAATAACAGTGCGTTTTAATATTCTTAGGAAATTATTTTGCAATCATACCAATGTTAATATTTGTAAGTAAACACATCTTTAAGTTATATTCCGTGATAATACTAAAAAAATCAAACTACAATATGAAATATATTACATAACAACAAAACACAACGTTTCAAATTTTAAGTAATAAAAGTATGAATATATGTTTAAATGGAATATATACACCGGGTACATAGCAAACATACAACATATTTACAGCACGTGCTTAACATTATTAAAAATAACACTTAAATAAAAGACGCTTAGTTCTACATTTGTGTATGGGGTGGTGGGTACACAAGATAATGCAATACAATACAAACCAACAGCATCAGAACACTACTTTTTCAAATTCATTCAATAAATACGAACTATAATCAATTCTAATTGAATTTTACATGTTTTGCCATTCTGAAAACAGTCATAACAATGTCAATTAACACATTTAAATACAAGAACACTCCTACCTGTACATATGTTTGAAAATAAAAGAAGTACAAATATCAGAGAACTGTTCGTGTACAACAATATATACATATTTGGAATTATACGTCTGCATACATAGATACTTGTATGAACAGTTTTCTGTCACAATAATATGGTAACACTATTTGATTTTACATTAAACAATTGTGAAACAATAAACACAACATGTACATAAAAAATAATAAAAATAGTTGTATCTACATAGGCGGTAAAGAATCGTATTATTAATCGTTATTCATTACTGATGATTGCACTTTTTATAACAAACGACTCTCTGATGTATTTACAACAAACGACTCTCTGATGTATTTACACACATTTCAATAGAAAAGCCTCTCACTGGACAGTTTTTGTAAAGCAATATACATTTGTAAGTTAAAATGTATTTTTAAAA
This sequence comes from Congeria kusceri, assembly GCA_027627225.1. Lineage (NCBI taxonomy): Eukaryota > Metazoa > Mollusca > Bivalvia > Myida > Dreissenidae > Congeria > Congeria kusceri. The sequence continues at coordinate 44,726,345 of CM051024.1, forward strand.
AATCCAACGTTTCCGTTGCACGATTATTTTTGCTGTTTTGAAAAGTTATATTTATTTTTCCTTTTTTGTGCCTTCAACCATTTTCATAATTAAATAGTGAACATTTTGATTACATTTTTTGCTTTTAAGAACATAATATTAAATTAGGCGACAAATGTACCCTGTAAAATTACGCTGATTAGCAGTATTGCATATAGCTATTAAACAATTATTGCGATAAAAAGAAACGACAATGCAATGAAAAAACACAAAAGATACATGCATTGGAGCATATCGAAGTTATTTTAAATGGATGCCAGAGTCGTTATTGTTGTTATAAATCGGGATGCAAAAATTGTGTGTGTATGCAAGAACGCAGAGGGAATGATGGTTGAAATCAGTAAAACTGAGATGCAATAGAGTACAAATATATGTATATAGTTCATCAGAAAAATATTTACTTTAAATTTGCAAAAACAATATTACAAAATGATCCATGGAGTCTGCTAAATGCTTTCATGTTGAAACTTGTCAATATACACTTGAGCGAACATTTTGATATTTTTATGCACTTAAATTTATGTGAACACAATATGTACGGTTTATTAAATGAGAAATTTGAGATCAATTATCTTTTTAAAAGACAATGATTACGTGACATTAAACCGCCGTAATGCGACGATGCTAAGTACTAACTGTATGAATATATAATAAACTGACAAGGATGCAAATAAAGCCTTTCAAACGAGCAGCCTGAAATTGTTTTTGAATAGTGCATATCATTTTTTTGTTACATAGAATACGATATTTGGAGTTATAAGTTTCATCCTGAATTATAAAAGTAGCACACAACGAGTAAGACAGCTTTTTGTCATTAAACATCAATCGAATGAAATGCGAAAACACTTTAGGTTTGTATATCTATAATCTACGTGACAAACACTTGTAAAAGATCTAAACCAATTTAAACGACATTACATTTCGGAAAACGAAAATAATATAATTTATTGTACGTACGTATTATGTTATCATGTCAACGTTATGTTGTCTACAATAGATACTACACGTCCAAACAAAAAAGCAATTGCACATGTAACCAAGTCCAGCATTGAACATTATTAAAGATCAAACTCAAAATAAAATCAAATCAGACCAATTTTTTCATCTTCCGTAATCGTTCCTTTGTCGTCAGATTCTTGAAACTTAAGTTGTTTTGGAAGTGGTTCGTCATCTTAAAAAATATTAAATTAACAAGAATTACAAGAGCTGTCATAGGACAGCGTGCTCGATTATTTGAAGGATTTTAAATGGTACATATTGGGAAAATTGGAAGGACATACATTTGTTGAAATACAAAGCTAAGTTATGGCAGTTAATGCATCAATGTATTCCAACCTTGTGTATATCTTATGTTGTTTTGAAATTATAAGACTTTGGACCAAAAACTTCGACCCCAAAATATATGTGCAAAGTCGGCATGCAAACCTCTGTCAAAACAGAAAACAGAGTTATGGGGATTGTAGCACCATATACTTAGATGATTACAAACATGTATTCAAAGTTTCAAGTCAATATCTTATGAAGTTTAAAAATTATAAGCCTTTTGAATCAAAACTTTACACTTAAAATCTATGTTTAAAGAGGGCATAACTTTGTAAAAATACAAAACAGGGTAATGCGGATTGTTGCTCCCGGTGCTTTAGTTGATGACAAAGGTATATTCCAAGTATCAAGTGAATAACATATACATATTTGAAGTTTTATTTTTTAATAAAAACTTAAATCTGAAAATCTATGTGAAAAGATTTGTAAACATTATTGGGAATGTTGCACCCGATGCTGGAATTAATGACAAAGTTATATTCCAAGTTTCAAGTGAATAAATTATGTAGTTGTGAAATTACCAATTTTCTGAATCTAAATAAAATTCAGACGCCGACGCCGGGGCGAGAAGGAAAGATTACCTATCATTCGAAAAGTGGAGCTAACAATTGTAGCTAAATCTGGATATTATTTATTTCATAAAAACATGTTACAATTTCAAACCAAAAGAAGAAATCGATGGCTATATGGACAGCTGACCTACCATCATCCGTGACCTGCAATTTCCATAATTCGCTGGCAACCGACTCTTGTTTACCACTGTTTGCCCAAAGCTGTCTTTTCTGGTCACATTCATTTGTAAGCACTTCTTCTTCCGCTTGTTCAACAATCTCATCATCAAAACTGGATACCTTTCGCCACTCGTCTGAAAAACTTCCTGATGAGGACAACGAAGAACTTTTTCTTTTCAGGCTTCCTAAGGAAGACCGACTAGACCTAGATGTGGACGGATTGCGAAATTTTACATCACCCTCAGCGATGATATCTTTCGAAACAGCATGAGAACCATCAATGCTACTATATCTTCTAAGCCTGTGTATTTTGTCGTCGATTTTGGGGTTCGTATACTCTTTGCTTTCAGATACGGAAACCTTAAAATCAGGATTGTCAAATGTACCAATACCAATTCCTTTGTTCTCTTCAAACACTTGTTCCTCCTGCTGCATACGTATGTCTAATTCGTCGTCTGTAGGTTCAACATCAGTAGAAATAAATTCGTCACATACTCCACTGTCTTTCCTTTGTCGAGACAAAGCCATATCATAATGGGTGTCTATTGTTGTATCAATATCTTCAGAAGAACTTAAAGAACAGAAGAAATCCGCACCCTCTGCTATAGCCTGTCTGATACGTTGTTGTTCTTCATGATCTGGGACGAATGACTGATTTTGACTTATTAGTTTGTTGAACTTTCCAAGCTCAAACTCCTGTAAATATTACAATACAAAATTTAAAGACAACTGCTGGCAATTAAAATAAAGTTGGCATATGTCTTATTAAGTACAACAATACATTTTTTTATGATAATACAACTTGAAGAAAAGAAAAATATTAAAAGTGACAAACTAATCAAAAGTAACCAATTAAGAATATACAGCAAATCCAAGTAATCAACCTAATTGGTCCTTTTACTTTTAACTTTAATTTGAAATGAAGTCTAGTACTACAAATGTTATATAAAAAGCAAGTAATACAGGACATAAAAATACATATTATAACAATCTCTTTGTTGATTAAAAACTCAGTAAGCGCAACGTAATCATAAATATTGAATTCTACAATAATCTAAAGAATGACAGAAATTGACAGATACCTGATACCGATGTTTTATTTTGTCGATTTGTTTCTTACTGTATCTAAGTTTCTCCATCAGCTTAATATGATTGTCTAAAACAAACAGAAAATGGAAAGAATTACATCAACATAAATATTTACTGTTTACAACAACCATATGACCAATGAAAGCATTTCTTTATATACTCATAGCTATAACTAGTTTTACAAGTGTAACAGTATGTACACTGGGTATATTTCTTGCAAACGGGAATAAAACTTTGTATCTTTCCTTTTAAAAAGTTAATATAAAACAAGTTAATATAATACCTTTTGCATTTCTGTACTGCTTGTTGGTGGGAAGCTGTAGTCTTCGATTTCGCAACCATTCAATCAAATGCTGATAGGCCACCTTATCGGGTCCCACACACTTGGAACTATCACCGCATTTAATGCACTGAAAAGCCTCAACGTAAGCGGATGTGCTAACGTTCGGTTGTACTGGCTCCAGGCGGTTCTTTATTAATTCTTCCAACTCGGTAAAAATTACTCGATCGTCGTTGTTTTCAAATGGAAGAAGGCCACCGTTACTTATTTGATATAGCATCTCGTCGTATAATTTCAAACCCATATTCATCAACTTTGTCCCTTCATCTGCAATTAATCAACATATTTATGGTGAGCTTTGCAAACTTCACAACATTCAGATTTTCAAATGCGCTTTTTACTGGTTATTGTTCGACAAGAAATAATAACTGCATTGTACAATCATATAAAAAAAGTTCTTAACGGAAGTAATGTTTCAATAATCAGTGATAATTGTCATAATAATACCTTTTTGTTCATCTTCATCTCTCAACCTTTTCCCGAGTTTGAAATGGTACAATGCTGCCCTATCTATTGCCATCGTAAGCTTAACATGGGGGGGTACAAATAGTTTTCTTGCAATTCTCAGAGCATGCTTTCCATCTGTCTGTGCCTTTTCTAGTTCTCCCTGTTTAATAATTGATATATTGAGACAGCAACAGACTTTCCAACTTTTTTTATTATTGTTTTAAAAATATCTCAAGCTTTTGTACAAGTATTCAATACCGTTTGTTTTGCTTTGGTATACCACAAGAATAACATTTTCGCGTGCTACTCTTATGCGTCTGAGTCAATAGCTTATTTGGTGATAATCCAGTATAATAATTGGATAAACTGATACATTAATTTGAATAGCATTGTCATTGTTGTAATCAAACAAGCAATATGTGTTTCTGTCATGTTGATCATTGTACAAAACTTTAAAACTCACTGAAAACATGAATACCTACCTTCACATAAAACACGTCTGCGCGATTGAGAAGAATTGTCAGAGAGGTTGTGGAATTCTCCATTCCAATGTCTTTGTTGAAACTGATGCAGTTATTATATTCCATTAGCGCGTCATTGAGGTGTTTCATACGCTCATTTTGATTCTTTGTGTTCAGTCCCATCTGATGATAACATTCAGCTATGTTTGCAGCATATTCAACTCGTTGACTGATAAAACTGGGTCTAGAACAATCCGATGCCTTTGCGGCTTTATGACATTCGAGAGCGGTTGTTAAATCACCAGTGCTGAAGAAAACACATCCACGACCGTTTTGAATTTCGGCAGTATCTGAATCAATTATCTTTTTCAATTTCTTAGAACGTTCCTCATGTATGATATTGATTGCTTTGTCAAATTTTACCAATGCTATCTTCAACTTGTCTTTATTGTTTTCCTTGTTTCCCATCCGAAGATAAATTCTTCCATACACTTTGTTAAAAGTGCAAAACGCAAACTTTTCGTCAGCCTTTGATACATTCCAACCTTCGGCGCTGTAAGCCAATTGATCATCATCTGTAATTTTAAACTGGCCGTTAATTTTGTCCATAGATTCTAACGCGACCTTCAATTTGTCGCTTTTCATTAAACACATTGCCTCCGTTGATTTCCAATAAATGTACTGCATCAGCTCTTTCGAATTCTCAGCATGCTGAGCCTGTCTTTGGGTGAATGTTAACTGCAAATATTGTGCGTTTGTGAACTCGGAAACATCCCATATGTAGCTGCATCGAATTGTCGACGGTTCTTTTGCTTTGTCAAGCAGACTGCTTAGAGATTCTTTTCCCTCTATGACCAGTTTGAAAAATAAGCTCAGATGCGGCTTAAGTTCCTCCATATGCATCTTGATGTCTAGCGGATTACGAGCGTTCATCTTCCGCCCACGTTTTTCTATACGTTTGCAGAAATAGGAAAGAAAAGCATTCCTTCCATCGATATACTCTTGTTTAAAACTCGGCGAATCTTTCAATGTTTGCCCCAAAAACTCAGCAACAATGGAATGGAATGCAAATCGTTCTTCTTGCTTGCATGATTGACGTCTTGATAACACAGAAAAGAAGTCTCTTTCGAGCATATGATAAGCCTGTGCTGTGTGCAATTTTTCAACTGTACCAATGGACTGTCGCTGTGGAACATCTGGGACACTGGCTGAAACGTGCTGGGCATCTTTAACGGTGAACCAGGTGGTGTTAAAAACAGACAATCGAGCGATAAACCTCTGCATACCTTCTGGAATCATTTTGGCAAATGTTTCCTTCAGACATGACATCACAGAAAACAGTTGTCCAGTTTTAAATGAGGAACGAACAAAGTCATCGTTGCGTGGGTCACGAAGTAACACAGACAAGGCTTTTATCGCTAAAGGGTTACCGTCACAAGCAACAAAGGCCTGCTGACACAAACCTTTTTCTAGCTGATGCTGTACAAGTGAAACAAAAATTCAGCTTTTTAATATAAAACTAGGTCGTAGGTTTAATTCACAAAAAAACTAGATTTTTCACAGACACGGAATTCCCCACCACACATGTTTAGACACAGACAAAGGGCGTGTGGCTAACACTTATTTTTGCCTCCACAAATTTATTTAATATATATTGTATAGTGGAAAAAAAGGTCTACGGGCCAAATTTGGTCGCAGCCAAAATTCCTTTCTTTACGATCACCTATACATTAAAGTTCTTCAGCTGTAAACGTTTGAGCGACATCCATCCAGCAATGAAAGAGGAGTTGAGTCCACAAAATATCGGAGGGTATATATTCTATAGTGAAAAAATGACAAAGGGCCATAATTTTTCCAAAGTTGTTTGCAGCCTAAATGCCGTCCTTACCATCACCTCCACATTAAGGTTCTTTAGATGAGAAAGTTTGAACGAAATACGCCCAGCAGTTAATAGGATTTCAGTCTACACAATTTCGGGACGAACGTACGTACGGACGGATAAGAACAATGCTTAATGCCACCCACTTTGTGGAAGCATACAAATTATAATATAACAGTTACTAAGAAACGCAAGGATGCGTATGTAAGGAAAGTGAACACGCTGCATCATAATAATTTGAAGATGTCATATACCTCATCTAACCGCCAGCTCATTTTGGAAATAATTTTTTCAGCATCCTCAAATGATAGGCCAGTTAACTTAAATTCCATAATATGCCCCTTTAAGACTGGGTTCCCACCGAACGAATCAGCCGCGTTTGATTTAGACAATGACTTGCAGACCGTCATTAGAAGTTTGATCTGAAACGTCAAATAATAATGTTACTTAAGTTTTAATGCTAGTAACTAACAAACACGAACAATCAGCAGAGTCAAAAAAGAATAAGCATTGCCGAAACGTTATATATTCGAACGTCACATCCTACGAATTACGGCATGACCTAACGGATGAACGAAAACTTACATTATTCATATGTGCAATGGTATCCAGGGCCTCCGTAAGGATTTGTTCGCACATTGAATAATCGTGTCGAAAATGACCATCCATGTTATCCAGAAGAATTAAATGATCTAAAACAGTGCTTACGCATATATACTGTTAGTACGCTGAGACATGCAACAAATATTTGACAAAATATTGAACTAGCGGGATGCTCATCTTAATCTTATCAAATAATGAGGCTTAATTAAGTACTGAATAGTGCTTCGCTAACTGATAACGTTTGATCATTTATGGAAATAACCAGATTGACCAATTAATAAGTTTTACTTTAATCATCAACATATGTATCTTTACATTCTACGCCAACAGACGAAGTTTTTACTTTCCATAGCGTCCTGAAACAGTGACAATAAATACCAAACATACGTTCTTTTCTCTTGGCGAGATCTTGCAGTAGAGATATAAGCTTTTGCTTCTGGTCATTCAAGGAGCTAAACGACGCCCAGAAGTTGTCTGTAGTGTCTATCTCCTTGCTGATGCACTCGATTACATCGGACAATAACTCTTCCACTTCAGTTTTGCCCCTATCAATTGCGCAAAGAAAGAGAGGGTCAAGACTCCTTATTGAAACAACCTTAAATAAAGCATGGGAAAAGTGTTTATCTTTAATAATAAAGACAGTATTACAATGGTAACATAAAAGCTGAATTTTAAATAAACAAGGTGAAAATAACAAAATAATGTATTAACAATCAACAATCAACTGAGGTACACAAACTATTAACTAATGTGATTTCAACTCACATTTGCCCCCACTGTTAATGTCGACATATTATCGTATACCTTTGATTGACAATGATGATATTCCATTTTCTGACGATATTCCATCTTCTGGTAGAATCAAACAGAAGGATGTAGCATATCTGACTGGCTAAACTCGTTTTTCCCATACCTGGCAGTCCACAAAGGACGACACCTATAAGAATCATCGTAAACATTACTTATAGTCTCATTTTAGCTGTATATCGACAGTCCACAGTTTGTCACTTGGTTGCATACAATAAAAGAAAGCTATCGTTAAGCACAACGGTTTTATGGATACTGTTACACTATTGTGGAGCATTACAGAAAATTATGTGCAGAAAATAATCACAATCACGAAACATCTGCGCACATTAAACACATGGAAAAGGTAAAGCAAAGTACAAGCAATAATACCTTTCGGATGTTTATCGAAACTCGGAGCATTTTCTTGTGGATCTTTTTGAAGAATGACTACTATTTTAGTGGTCAGTTCTGCCCCGCCAACAAAGTTCGGGTCAATTTCGAGCCCCTTTGCCGTCAACTGCTTGTGAAATTCTGAGCTGTCTTGTTGGTATTGTTGAAAAACTCGTGTGTACTCGTCTCTACCTATAAACATAAAGCCTCATTGGAAAGTCACTAGGATGAAAAAGGAAAGAACATACATTAAGGCATACATTCCTGTGTCCTGCCATGTTCAAACTTTTTCGAAACTGGGAACATAATTATGAGAAAAATTAACAAGTTTTTAATACAATCAAACAAATGTCGAATTAAAATTCTAATACAAAATAACTGAAACACAATTACAATTGGGAAACTTATAACCCGGAATAACATTCCTTGGATATTCTTATTATTTTCAAAATATAATGACGTTATCTTTAAAAAAAAAAGAGGAAATTTGGACACTTCAAGTATGGAATAGAATTTACCTGAATATCAAGGGGAATACAAAAAAACTTTAATTTGCTATACAAATACATTAATAGTCCTGAGAACATCACGCTATCAAGTTGAAATGCAATAAACGTTAATAATCATAAAAATATGGGCATTCCGAGTTGGAAAACAATACATCTCCGAGAATAAATAAGCCAACAAAATGGAATACACGAAAGATTACTTATTTTTATGAATTTGTTAATGGATATTTTGTCCAAATTGTTGGACTGATGATGAAAAATAATCCCATCTCACAATAAAAAAGGGCAATCTTGAAAAACAGTTTTGTTTCCGGAAAGAAACATAATTGAACAACAAGGTTCTGTGTTTGATAAACACACATGCCCCCAGTTGGTGCTAGGTAGCCCATTTCTTAGTCCAAATTAGGTCAGGGTCAAGGTGAAAGTGAAGATGGGTGATATGGGTGTATTGAGGATGGTCATAAGCAACAAATATGTAAGTATCCAAGTGTTACAACACTTGGACACTTGGATTTCATCTAGCACCAACCCCGCTTGCTACAGCAAGCGGGTTTGGTGCTAGATGAAATGGTACAATCAAGTCAACCAAGAAACAGCCCATTTGAAATATTCTAAGTGCAAATTAGGTCAAGATCAAGGTCAAAGTCAGAATTCGGTGATATGGGTGGATTGGGAACGGTGATAAGTAACAACTGTGTAAATATCCAAGTGTTGTAGTAAGCGGTGTTGTTGCTAGACGAAACGGTAAAATATAGTTAACAAGAAATGGCACTTTTGAATTATTTTAAGTCCAAATTAGGTCAAGTTCAAGGTCGAAGTGTGGTTGTTTGATATAAGTGGATAGGGAATGGTCATAAGCAACAATTGTGTAAGTATTCAATTGTTGTAGTAAGCGGTGTTGGTGCTAGACGAAACGGTAAAATCTACTAAACGTTGTCACGGACGGAAATACGGACAGGACGATCACTATATGCCTCCTGCATCAAGATGCAGAGGGCATAAAAACAAAATGAGTGCATTTCTTGCTCATTATTTAATTCGCAGATTTTAAGCAGTTGCAGTGTTTTCATATGCACGGAAAAAAAATTCCGGATTAATAGGTTGAAGGTTGTTTGTCTTTGGGTCTGGTAAAAGCTAATTTATGAACAAATAATGGCCTTTAAAGCCATGAGTATTTGCTGACTATAGCTGGAATACATATATCTGAAGAGACACGAGAAAAAAGGAACTATCAAGCTGAAGTATTGTATTCCTAAAGAGATAATATGGAAACTTCCAACTTGAAATGCTATACGATGTAGATTATTCACATTATCTGGTCTGAGTGACAATATACCTGAATCGCCATGAAAATTTAATGTTGCAGTCAAATTTTTGAGAAACTCAACAGCTCCGTCTTGTCCAAATATATCTTCCAAGCAATCAAAGAAGGCGTGGTATTTTTGGAGTGTGCGCCCATCAAGAAGCTGGATCTTGTTGTAGTTATCATCCCCAATCCGAGTCTTAGAACTCCGAAGAAAGTTATCAAACTCCGAATCTTCGACCGAAAATTCTTGACATAGCTGGTTAATCAGGCGGTCCCATGGATGGACAGTCAATGGGTCCCCAAAGCTCGAATGCTGTTTCTTTAATGTACCACGATCCTCGTCCATATTGGCATATTTTGGCACTGGAAGACAATATTCACTGTACGTGATTATGAAACCATAGTTGCATCTATTCCACAGCGTAAGGTATTTGTATTTAAAAATTGACCAACCTGAACAACAATATACAGGGCTTTTCTACCGCAATTGTGAAGGGACATGGGCCTGTTCTGTGAAATGTGAGCGCAATAAAAAAGCAAATTTTTCATGAAAGCTTAAATTGAAGTGCTAAATGATGACATTTAAAATCGATTAGAAAAAAAGCTCATAGACATGTACAAATGTATCATTACTTAAATATGAACCTATGCTGAAACAAATCACATTGAGTTGATAGACATGGAGCAGTGTGTTTATATACAATCCATATTTGCGAAATTCCGCAGACACAGTTGTGAAACATATATTTGATTGCCGATTGGGAAGAGGCCTTCTAAATTCCCCAAGAACAAAGGATAAAAAAACCCCGCTGACCATTGCTTGAAACAAACATACGGACTAACACTGGGATCACATCCTTGTAAGCGTTTAATGAAAGGCATAAATGGGTATACGTATGGTTTAAATGTACGCTGTAAGTACACGGTGTGACTTAACTTTAGATATTTGGACAAATACACAGATCGGTCACGTAAGGTATACACATACTTACTTTGTGTTTGTTTGTTTTGTTCGGATTTTTCGCCGTTTTATTTAGAGTATTTCAGTCATGTTCACGGCGGTCAGTTAACCTACTCACAATTTTCCTCAGCAAGCTTAGCCGATCTAAGCGGTTTACCAGTACTAAGTGCACATACTTATGCTAGTAACGGACAACTACGTGAATCAGAGGTAGGAGGAGAATGGCCTTTAAAATAATTTTATGACCAATCCCCACACAAGTTATGTGGTCGGGCTGGGGAGTGAACTCACAAACCAGATTGACACTCAAGCGCTCAACCAACTGAGCTAGCCGGGCCATACATATTAACTACCGAACAATGTACATCTTTTAAATTAAAATATAATACTATTTAAATTTAAGTAAAATTTGGTAGAAACAATATTTGTCCTGCTCGGCGTGTTTTGAAACGATATGAAATGGAAATAAATACAACTTTCCGATTGCATCTAAGCATGTTTTGCAACTGACATATGGTGATCATGATGTACGTACATTTTATAGGAATAACACAAAACATGTCAATGACTGTTCGTTCTTATAATAACTCATATTGCAAAACAATCTCAAACCAGAGATAGCGTTTTATTACTGCCAACATATCTCATTTCCCACAACGGCACATCGTCCCTTTGAGAAAGGTATCAAGTTTTAATTTCCCGAACAAAACTGATGCAACACATGTATTCGAAAATGGTTGTTTGCTAAAATACACCACAGCTAGTAATCTATCTATTATCTAAATGATGGTTTAAAAAGTGCGTCAGCTGTGGTGTGCACAGCCTTTCATAGCGGAAATCATATTGAGATATACATTCCATAAAATCTTCCGCTTTAGTATAGTTTACCTGTCATATCAATATGTGTCAGATTGATCAACGCGTTTAACACGTTATTTTATACAGTAGTAGTTCTAAATCGGTAAAAAAGTGTTTATAATGTGTCTACAAATGTCCATTTTAGTAACGCCTTTAGGACGAGAGAATATCCACTACAGTTTTATAAACATCTTTGATGTACAGCGTCACATGTACACCTGACTTACATTCAGATAGCATGCCCGGTTAGATGATATTTATAGAACAATGAGAGCATCTATATGTCAGTTTTTTACAATACTATTACAAAGAGCTCATTTACAACTGTACACTGAATTGAATGAAAACAGGATAATCAAAACACTCACTTTCGGATTAAGTGCTTTACATCAACAAAATCTGAACGTAGCGAGACGAAAAAGCATAAACATGTCGGACTAAGTGCAATAAACAACACACGTTAAAACGCTTAAATAATGTAGTACGCATAAGTAATTAACACGTAGTAGATCTATAGCAGTCGTGTGTCGCAGATATTTTCATTATTTAAATCAACGCAAATACGATGCAAGTTGGTCGCGAATTAAGGTGTACAGTAAACAGTACACTTATTTTAAAGCAGCCGGAGCTATTTCAACATCGCGAAAATATGTGACAGTCCAGTGCTTCTTTCTTTCTTCATTTTTACTTCAATTATAATCAATTGACAATGTGTATGTGATTAACAGTAATATGCAAATGCTACAAATATTTAATAATCTTATTTGCACTCACTTGAATATTGACGAAAAATCACAAATAACGAAACAGACGGCCGCGATTATTGATCGCGTCTGATCTACTTACAGCAGGCTAGTGTTGTTTATTACGTCTAATGCGAGTTACTTCCCATGCACCACGCCGGGGAATCATTGCAACCATAATTAGGCGTATCGACGGTAGATCGACAATATACAATAAACATTTCAAAAATACAGTTAATTTACAGAGAAACAATAGCGAATATAACTTACGGACTCTTTTTGTTAAAGGTAATGCAATCAACAAAACACTGAACAACTAAGAGTAAGACAATTTACAACATTCTTTTCTTTTATTAAAAAAGAAGAGTTTACATAATATATGTTTATTTGCCACCATAGTGTCTGCTTTTTATTATATGCTTTTCAGTGAAATATCGAATGTTATTGGTGAAATAAATTTTTATATTTTCACTGTTCGAGCAGTGAAAATATAAGATTATAAGATTTTATATTTTCACTGCAGTGAAAATATAACACAAAACGGACTATTTTTCCACAAATAGCATCGATATACAAGTAGTGGTTTACAACTTTTGGCAAATGTATATACATGTACAGTGTTTACATAAAACACATTATAAAATTCAACAAAATTCTAATTTAGCGACAACGACTAACAAAATATGGCACTTTTTTCACACCATACTAACAAGTGACAGTTTTAGAATCATTTATGATGTCATTTTTATGACGTCGGAATACACAAACTTGTTACGTTTTAGCTTATCTCGCGCAATTTTATTTATTTATTGTTCAAAAGCATAAAATAAAAAGAAATTTTGTTGATTTCGGTGTAAGATCGTATTTTATTTCACTTGTGATAATAGAAAATATATATTTTCACGAGTGGCGCAATAGTGAAATAAAATACGATTTTACACCGAAATCAACAAATATCCTCTATATATTAAACAATGTGGAACCCGCGGACGTTACGTATGATTGCACTGTACCAGTTGTGTGCTGAAGCTTCTAAGGTTGACGTGTCCCCAGATAATGCGTACTGATGTTACGCAATGTACATATCAGAAGATTTCACAACTATAACTGACAATTCACAATATGAATATCAATCTCTTATTGTCAGAAAATGTTCACAGTATAGACAATAGTTTTCAATATCGAACATTATTTCTCTGAATAATACATGTATATTTCATTTCTGATTTAAGAGATGTTCACAGCGGATTTGGTAGAATCGCCATGGTAAAGTACAATTCGAGGGCACATTCTATTCGTATGGCTAGCTAAAAGGTAGGTATAATCTGATAATTTATAAAAAAAGAGCGCTTTATATTGTAAATAGACAACATTTGTAACTGAACGTTTGAATTGCGACAAGACGGTAAAAAGGCTAAGCCAAGTTATAAACTGGCTGCAGCTTACTTTCCAGTTTGGTTAAATTTGTATTTCCTAGCTTGGTATGGTGTTTTATGGTACCGTTACACTACAAGGTACGTCAACACCTCACAGCTGCATGGGTACCATAACATGTGTCCGCAACCACAACATGTTCAAACACTGGCATATAACCTCATACCGGATAATTGTTGTAAATCATTTGTCATTGAATTGTGTTTATAAGACTATTACCTTTCCAAACGTACATAACTATATAAGAAATTTATCACAATCGTCTATTTGTATCGTAAACCTTGAGGATGTTATCACTGCAAATGTTCGACAGGATAAGATTTCGCAGTGTTCCGTATTATTTTGCAATTAAATAATTAAAGCTAAGACGCATAATTGTTTCTAATAACATTCTCCGATTTTTGAAGTGCGGGCTGACAGGTATTATAGAAGCGACGATGCAGAGTAGAGCTCACCAGTTGCATTAATTATTTATGGAAGCGTCCTAGTGAGGAGATAGTATAATTAGAGATACTACATGTCTCTCCTAATTATGACTTACTATATTTTAATTAGATGCTATCTCCCCATTAGGACTTAATATCTCCCCATTAGGAGTAAGTATCTCCTTATTGTGACTTACTATCTCCTAATTATGAGATACTGTCTCCTAATTATGTCTTTGTTTAGATACTTTCTCCTAATTATGACTTAGTATATCTCCTAATAAGGACTAATCAGAAGATACTATCTCCTATTTAGGACTTAATATCTCGTAATTAGGACTTTGTATCTCCTAATTACGACATACTACATATATCTCCTAATTTGAACAATCTAGCTCCTAATTCGGACTAACTATCTTTTAATTAGGACATAGTATCTCCTAATTAGGACTTAGTATCTCCTAATTATGCGATAATGGAATACAAAAATAAAATAGACTTTGGCACAAGAACGCTTCCATATATATTAGACTGTTGGCTGAAACATATGATACACAAGTCACTACGAGAATCTTACAATATGTAAACTGAATTCAATAAGGAGGAATATAAAACATACTTTGATAAAAAGACTATAACATCTAGGTGTTCTAACAACACATAGTGATTTTCTAGTTGTTCTAAGTAAACAGCCAAAAAATGGTTTCTACTTGTTCTAAGTGAACTGCCCAAAGTGGGTTTCTAGCTGTTCTAAGTGAACAACACAAAGTGGCTTTCTAGTTGTTCTAAGTGAACAACACAAAGTGGCTTTCTAGTTGTTCTAAGTGAACAACACAAAGTGGCTTTCTAGTTGTTCTAAGTGAACAACACAACGTGGCTTTCTAGTTGTTCTAAGTGAACAACACAAAGTGGCTTTCTAGTTGTTCTAAGTGAACTGCCCAAAGTGGCTTTCTAGTTGTTCTAAGTGAACAACACAAAGTGGCTTTCTAGTTGTTCTTTGTGAACAGTATATTAACCAGTTCGTAAAGGTGAACACAACGTTTAAACGCAAAGTTCCCCACTCTATGCAGTTAGAGCTGTCGTAAATTACAAAGGTGGTTGAACTAATAATGGTTATGTTTTAAATCATATTTAATTTATATATCCTGTCTGCTAATCTTCAACTCAAATCATTTTTCAAATACTTAAGATCAATATGTAAATAGGGTAGGATTATAAATATGTTAACAGAGTTGTAGTGAATAATGTGGTATTGATTTCTTCAAACACACAATACAAAATTCGGCAGATGTAACATGACACTGGTTTTAAAAATATTATATGCATTTGTTAACCCACTGGCTAATATTGAAGTGCGACAAAATGGCTTCCAATTTTGAAGGTTCAATTCAAAAAGGATCGGATTTGTATTAGGATTTTCCTTGTTTTACTTGTCAGGGAAATGACATAAACAAATTGTGAGTAGCATAAAACAAGCCACGGTAACCAGTAAGGCGCATAAGCCTGTCCCTCAAAGACAAACAAGTGGTGTGAATAAGCCAGGCCTTGTATACACACCAAATCAAGTCATCAGAGTGATGAGCAGTAAGCAGTATACTGTGAAGATGAAGAGTGATTCATACAAATGCAATATATCAGATCTATATATGTACGACAGCTACTGGCGAACTTCTCATCACAGACTACTATAACAAGAAAGTCAAGATGCTGGGTCGGGCCTACGAAGTGGTAGCACACAGTGGCATGAATAATTCTCCTTCCTCCATGTGCAGCATTTATTCCAGTCAGGTGGTTGTTGCTGTGAAGAACAATCACATCATCTTTATCACAGTGACCAATGGTCAGTTGGTGCTGGAAAAGACACTGAGGCTCAAAAATGAATGTGAAAGTATTGCCCACCACCAATCTGTACATCGTATCAGGTACAGCGCTGTACTGCTATACTGTGAATGGGAGTCTGGTGAGCAAGATGTATACACCAGAATCGTTGACAGGTACTGATGATCATTGTAGATAAGGACATATTTCACACACAAAAACAGTTTTATTATCATCGAAGTTGTATTCATGTTTTTTTTTCTGAATATCACTATGTTATTAACGTGGCATTTCCCTTAAAATTCATCAAATATTATGAAATAAAAACATATAATACAAGCAAATGTAAGTTAAAACTATTACGATTGTGTATATAAATTCAAAATTATACAACTAAGTAAGTTTTAGAAAAAAACGTACATGTATAATCAAGCTGTAAACACATCAGTTTTAAAAAGAAAATAGGGTTGCTTGTGTAACTTGTGTTTGTATTTACTATTTTTACTGTATGGAAATTACGTAATCCATGTATTGTAATATAATATTTATTCAAAGTAATAATTAATCACTATTATTGCACATTTATTTATCACATGCTTAACCTTCTTTTCCGTGTAATACAGCCATTACAATTATTTTTATCCTACACATGTTTAAGATAACGTTTTGAGCGTTTTAATTGGCTACATATTCTTTGACTAACCGATCGCATGACGTTATTTTGGTGAAATGACGTCGTTAACATGAAATGACGTCATGTAAAGTACACAACTTTAATGATTTATCAACATCTTTTGGTAAAATCATAAACAAATTTTTCGTTTAAAAGCATGTTATAAAAAATATCTGACACTCGTTGTCATTTCATGCCACATTTTATTATGCGAAAGGCTCGCTTACTAACACAATTCCTGAACTCATTTAATAAAATATGGTATGAAATGACAACTCTTGTCAGATCTTATATATGTTAACTGTATTAATTATATTATTAATTTAAGGTAACATCGAATCCGGGAGGTTCGTGTCCACCTGCAAGTCCGTGTTTGAAACTCTGACATAATTAGCAAATTCTTTGTAAATTTGGCCGAAACAAAGTTTACATTATAAAATACAATGTTATTTTAGTGAAATGCATGTATTATTCATGCACTGTTTTCAATTGCTTTAGTGTGTATTAATAGTTAGTAAGACTGATTTGGTTTTATCATTTCGGTATGGTTTAATTCATGTAATCCAAGTATATATTGAGCAGCATCAGCAGGAAGATCATCACATTATATGTACAAATAAAATTCCTTGAAATGGTCTTTCCGTATGACGTCACCTTAATTTGCACACGCGCTTGAACTAACAATCCAATCTATTTAATTGTGTTGACAATATTCAGTCCGTTGCATATTATGCGCATGCGCAAAGTCATATTGTTTAATGGACACGAACATGCAAGAGTAGATACTATGTCCTTTTCAAATATCTAAATTACAAAAAAAATACACACAAGAGAACAACTCTTTCATTTTTTCCTTTAACTCTGAAACAATATAAAAGACAGGCATCAACCAAAGATATGTTTTTATACTTAAAATTTATAGTTTGTTTATATAAATAAATCTGTAATACCAGTCATTACACTGTATGTTTTATTCATATAGTGTGTTGTATTATTGGCAACAATACATTTTATATTTTAAATAAACATTCAGTATTATTTACAATTATGTTGTGACATAATACCTGTTCTTATATAGGTAGACAATGTTTTAACTTACAGTTGTATCCTGTGCAGTCAGTCCTGAAGGAGACCGAATACACGTGATCAACAGTACCAATAACACGCTGGTCACACTGTCCAGGGATAGCACAGTGATCTCCACACTGACTGACCCTGCAATGCAGTTGGCGGGCTAAATGTCTTACCATGCATCCATGTGGCAGAAACGGGACAAGTACTGGTATGTGGAGGCGGGTCAAACACAATCCTCCAGTTGGACAGAGATGGCAGACAGATACTGACAGAGGTGGTATCTAAGAAGGATGGTGTACCCTGTCTATCATCTGTCTACTTTAGTGAACACAAAAGTTGCTCATTGATGGGATGTTGGAAAATGACAACATTTTGGTATTTAAGACACAGTAACTGCTTGGAGGGCGACAGCTCGGAATTTACATGCATAAAACTATAAATTTTACAAAGGAAACTATAGTGTAATTACAATAACAATGGTTTATTGTTTTATAGAAAAATTGTCTGATATTTTATAATAGAGTTTATTACACCAAAATAGGGCTAAAAATAGAGTCATATTTCTTACTTGAGCAAGGAAAATGCACTGAGACAATATAAGTGCATTGTAGCTAGAGGCTGAACAATTCCTATGGTATATATCAGAACACAGGTATTTCGCCAAAAAAGGGCAGCAATTGTGGTGTTACTGATCCATTCCGACTGATTGTTAAACACATCTTAAATATTATGGATGAAAATAGACTGAGCATCATCAACCAACCTTCATTTGCAGCCAGAAATTTAACTTGTATGACATATTCATGACAAATTCGTTTGACGGACGCATGTCAGGGCCCAATTTTTCTAATTTTCTTGAGAATAGCAGGCGTCTTTCATTTCATCAATACAAGTTTTCATTTTAAATTGGTGTTACAACAAAAATATTCTTTGTTGTATTTATCTGACTTTTAATTTTCATTAACAAATATATCACTGTCTTTACAATATTATTTACACACACTTTATTGACAAATTAAAACACTGATTTTAAACTAATATTGTTACATGTAACGAACTTAAAACAATTTTAAGAAATTGGGGCAAGGTACTTAATTTGTGCATGTTTCCATTATGTAACTGTAATAAGAACGTGCCGTACTTGAATGTTACAGTTGTTTGTCAGATTTGATAAGCATTAATAAGCCTGTAATCAATAACAGGAATTTTGTCATGACTCAAGAGTCATGTCACAAGATTATATCTTGTGAGTTTGTCATGAGTATGCTGTATTATTATATTATACAAGTCTGGGATGACACTCTTTGAGCTGGTCCCCGATTTCCCCCAAAAATATTATGTATATTTTAACAGGATTAGCTTAATATTACTATTTTCATATTCAAATTAGTGTGCATCAATAGTATTGTTTAAATTTGAATTGTATGTCAGACACTCATAATAAAATAATATATTGTGTTGTAATATAGGAATAATGAAACTACAGATGTCACCATGAGAGAAACACTTATGACCATCCGATTAACAACGAACGATTAAATTTAATGTTGATTGGTGAAATAAGCGACTTAAGCCATTTAGTCTTAAAATAATTCCAGAAATTTATGCTGTACCCTTGTTCTAGATGATAATTTCGATATAATTGTTAGAGAATGTTTGATAAATGTGTTGTCCCAAAATAACGTATAGTTAATATCAATACCATTCAACTATAATTATAACGCACCTGATGGAAACAAATGAAAATTGTTGTATTTTCTTTATTTATACGAATTTCAGCTTGAACTGTCAGCTATGAATATGTGAGTTACTCATGTACGTTTCAAACCAAATAATTGGCAAAAATATGAACGAATTTCGTGCTTACCAGGGCGCAGCTGAAATTCTTATAAATAATGTAAATACATGTAGAACAATTTCCATTTGGTGCGTTATAACTTTTGTTGAGTGTATGTATAAACTATTTAGTGAACTTTCGCATGTTGATTGGGCAATCGCTCACCCACACGACAAAGTACTTTTCATTATATATTGCTGCCCATAACTTTGAATTGTTCGGTATTAATCATAGCTGACATTTCAAGCTGAAATTCTATAAAATTAAGAAAGAAAAAAATACGACAATTTCTATTTGGTGCGTTGTAACTTTTGTAAACAAAGTTACAGCACTCTTTAGTCAGGGTACGTTATATATTTTGCTTAGTGTATGTTAAGGTTCCAACATAAATGCCTTAAATAAATATAAAGATGAAAAGTATTTAAAAGAATAATATAATAAGCACACCAAATACATAACTATGGATAATATTCACAACTACATAACGTGTTAAGTTAATATTGACTAAACAGAAACAATTCTGAAAATAAAGCATTTGCAGTAAAGTTTATTTTTTATGTCATGTTTATAAGGTAATAGGTAATCCTTTATAAGGTAATACTTAATCATTTATCATTTTCTTGACTATATTTTCATAACATACTCTTTGTAGCCTACATTCAAAATTTGGCAGTAATGAAAGGCTTAAGCTGATAAGGTAATGAAAAGATAACGTCTGTTATACTTCACAACATTTTCTATATTAAGAAAAACTTGACTCACTTGAATAACTTTAATAAATATGTATTATTAATTATATGTTTTCATACACTGGAGCAGATACCTTTTAACAAACATTTATTGATAGATCTAGTACTGGAGGTTTTAACTATTCATTAACTGTGTTCATTAAATTGATTGTTATTTCCCTTATTAAATTAGGAGCACTAAGAGTCATTGTTAGTATCCCACGAGGGAAGACACTAAGTCTGCTGCTATCTCCAGTTTCCCAGTTAATTAAGACACTAAGTCTGCTGCTATCTCCAGTTTCCCATTTAATTAAGACACTAAGTCTGCTGCTATCTCCAGTTTCCCAGTTATTTAAGGCACTAAGTCTGCTGCTATCTCCAGTTTCCCAGTTAATTAAGACACTAAGTCTGCTGCTATCTCCAGTTTCCTAGTTAATTAAGCAGTTTATGACGGAAAGTTAACTTTTTCTTACTTTCTCAGCTATATATTTAATGTGTTTTGTTCATTTTAACTGACATTACTTGATACTTAGGTCTTGGCTTGTTCTTGGTTTGCATGATCTGTCTTTGCACGTCTTTGCACGTCTGTCTTTTGACTTCGTTTTGAATTTGTTACCCTTTTAAATGCAGTTAGGAGTGTCTGAGTGGACGCCCCGCGATACATAGAAACCAGTCAGCTGTGTCATCCTGACCGGAAATAAGTTTCTTCAATTAGACCCGATCTATATGTCCCTTGTATATAACAACTTCATTTGTTTCATTTTAAATTTACATTACTCAACCTTTCGGTTATAAAACTTCATCAGGAGGAATAACATAGGTAATATTTAAAAAAAATATGAAGGAAATTACGTCATTGTCACATGACGTCGACGGCAACTTCGTCATACATAGACAACAACATAGAGAATACTAGATTAGTGATGAATAAAGATAAGTTTATTTAGCGAGGCTTAGCAAACGTTTCACTTTTTCGTGCCGAGCAAATAAACTTATCTTTATTCAATACTTACCTAGTATCTATTTATCCCATTAGTTTCTGTCTTTATTTTGAAAATAAAAGAAATAAAATACAATAAAGTTTGCAAAAAACACAAAATGACGTCAAGAAATTAACAAGATGACGTCATAATACTGCGCGTGTTTGCTTTATCCGACAATGTGATTAACGTTTATTTCATGGGGGTTAATTTCACCAAATGCACGCCTGATGATGGGATAAAATGTTATACTATATTTGGCGATAAATTTGACACAACACCAACAAATTTATTATATAACGTTATTATAGCATGCTTATTTACATAAAATGATTTTAATTAAGTAAAGTTTAAGTATAGGATCAATTTTGATTCAAAATTATTGGCAAAAAATGCAGTGAGAGTGCGAACATGTAACATAATCCTGTAAAAATATAATTGCCTACTAAGATTACATAACTCGTAACCGTCCCGTGACCGGTTCTCTTACGTAAGAGAACAAGACCGCACGCCACACATGATTTTAAAATGCACAGATGTGGCACAGTAATAGTGACTAGAATGAATACATTTAGTTCGGAAAACAATCAAGCAAGCTCTTCCAAATTGCGGTTATAAAATGGAAACAAATTTTACAACGAAAATTTCAACTGCAGATAGATATATCGAATGTTGTTTTTTGTTAAACAATGTAAGCTGTGTGCACGTTTAGAGATTATTTTTTACAAGCATTCGTGTTATTTTCATCTTGGAGAAGGGAACCTTGACGTCTGATAAGATTTGCAAACCATCTGATTGTTTCTAAACTATGTTCAACACACATATTTGCAGACTGAACACAAATGTGGTTTACATTGCTTGAATTATGCAACATAAAGCAACACGTTTGCCATTATTCTTGAAAATCATCAAACAAAAATAATTACCGCTACCTTCCAATTTAAATATGATTAACTGGTAGAACCTAATTGTTGAAGCTTTCAAGTTGTTCTAAGTGAACAGCACATAGTGTTTTTTAGTTGTTTTAAGTGAACTGTTCTCGTAGATAGAGTGTCTCATGTTGTTCTGAATGGAATGCGCATCGTGTGTTTCTAGTTGTTATAAAGGAACAGCCTGTAACTGGATCATCTTGTTGCCACAAAAGGGCGCATGTGTGTGTGGGTGTAAAGTGATTAATGGAAGTAAATAATACAAAGGGAATTGGTAGTGTATATACGATGTTTATATATCCATATATTTACCATCCAAATCATTCCAAGATGATGTACTAGCAAGTTACTTTGTACATAACATAACAAATACAATAGCATTGCGACTCTAATTATTGGGTGACTGATTCGGTTAATTCGTATATTGAAACTCGCGTATTCTACATTTTCTTTCATCCATGATTTGTGTTCACGAGTAATGTTTCTTGATTCACCCGATCGTTTATAAACTCTCTTTTTCTTAATATGGAAAATAAAACAACACACAGTATATTTTGATTTATTTGTAAAAAATGCATTCGATATCTACGTGAATATAATATGAAATACATGAGTCCGTTAAACGGTTATATGACATAAAATGAACAAAATAACATATACAATATACATCATTGATTTTAGACGCCTTTCTGGATTATTGATTCCTTTAATTTCTACTTGCGCAAGTGTGCTCTATTTATAAAAGTTTTTATTTTACCCTTTTAGGCGCTTCTCCTATCTCAAATAATAAAATAAACATAATAAACTGTAACATTTGCATTGAGCAGAAGTGACATGTATCACAGTTATAAATTCAGTTAGTAACACACATAACATAAACATAAAATCCATTAATGTGGAGAACAAATCAAATACTATTATAAAGCAATGATACATAAAACATTTATTCTTAACTCAGCATTTATAAATTCGCCATTCTGTAACGACAATTCCTATTGGATGTTAGAATTGCTTCGACAGTTTCTATTGGCCAGCAGCCTTCGGTATTTTCTCCAGAAGTAATTACTCGTAAAGAATGTGGATAACACATTAAATGTCATAATAGAACGCATTCATAAATTGCCATTTTCTAACGACAATTCCTACTGGTTGTAAGAATTGCTTCGAGAAATTTTATTGGCCAGCAGCCTTGGGTATTTTCTCCGTAAGTAATTACTCGAACAGAATGTGGATAACAAATTAAATGCCATAATAGAAGGCATTCATACATTTGCCATTTTGAAACCGAAATTCCTATTGGAAGGTAGAATTGCTTAGACAGATTCTATTGGCCAGCAGCCTTTGGTATTTTCTCCGGAAGCAATTACTGGTACAAAAGTGGAAAACAAATCAAATGCCATAATAAAAGACAGTCATTAATTTGCCATTGTGTAACGACAATTAGACTTGCGTGGACAGTTTCTATTGGCCAGCCGCTTTGGGTATTTTCTCCGGAAGTAAGTACTCGTACGGAACGTCTAGCTCCTCGTTGCGTTTGTGAATTTGGCGGGAAATGTCATCCATCTCGTCTGCGTACCAGTCCAAAATGTCTCGTACTGACCTTTCAGTGAAGTAACTTTCCTTGTATTCTCCAATATAAATCTATGAAATGAATAAAAAATAAAAACAATATATGATATACTCGGTACTATATTCTCCAATATAGACTTGCTTATTAAAAATAACAACAATCTGTCCAAGTTTCATGAAGATTGGGCAAAACATGTGACTTCTAGAATGTTAACAAGCTTTTTCTTCAAGTTTACCTAGTTACCTAGTTTTAGACCCCACATGATCCAGATTCGAAGTCGGTCGAGATATCGTTGGGACAAATATTCTGACCAAGTTTCTAGAAGATTGGGCAAAAAATGCGACTTCGAGAGTGTTAATAAGCTTTTTCTTCTATTTAACCTAGTGACCTAGTTTTTGACTCCACATAACCCAGATTCGAACTCGGCCGAGATATCTTTGGGACAAACGTTCTGATCAAGTTTCATGAAGATTGGACGAAAAATGTGACTTTTAGAGTTTTAACAAGCTTTTTCTTCAATTTGACCTAGTTACCTAGTTTTTCACCCCACATAACCCAGATTCAAATTCGGCCGAGATATCTTTAAGACAAATGTTCTTTCCAAGTTTCAAGAAGATTGGGCAAAAAATGTGACTTCTAGAATGTTAACAAGTTTTTTCTTCAATTTTACCTAGTTACCTAGTTTTAGACCCCACATGATCCAGATTCGAACTCGGTCGAGATATCGTTGGGACAAATATTCTGACCAAGTTTCAAGAAGATTGGGCAAAAATGTGACTCCAAGAGTGTTAATAAGCTTGTTCTTCAATTTAACCTAGTGACCTAGTTTTTGACCCCATGTGACCCAGATTCGAACTCGGTCGAGATATCATTTGGACAAATGTTCTGACCAAATTTCACGAAGATTGGGCAAAACATGTGACTTAAAGAGTGTTCACAAGCTTGTTCTTCAATTTGACCTAGTTACCTAGTTTTTCACCCAAAATGACCTAGATTCAAACTCGGCCGAGATATCTTTAAGACAAATGTTCTGACCAGGTTTCATGAAGATTGGGCAAAAAATGTGACTTCTAGAGTGTTAACAAGCTTTGTCTTGAATTTGACCTAGTGACCTAGTTTGACCCCACATGACCCAGATTCGAACTCAGCCGAAATATCATTGAGACAAATGTTCTGACCAAGCTTCATAAAGATTGGGCAAAAAATGTGACCTCTAGAGTGTTCACAAGCTTTTCCTATAGCCATATAAGGAAAACTGCAGCCCCCCCCCCCCATGGCGGCCATGTTTTCACCTGACAAGAACCATTTTTGAACACGGCCAAGATATCATCAGAACAAAGGTTCTGAGCAAGTTTCATGTTGATGGGGCAAAAAAAAGTGACTTCTACAGAGTTCACAAGCTTTTCCTATAGCCATATAAGGAAAACTGACTCCCCCTGGCGGCCATGTTTTCAACGGACCGGAACCATTTTCAAACTTGGCCGAAATATCATAAGAACAAATGTTCTGAGTAACTTTCATGTTGATTAGGCAAAAAAATGTGACTTCTAGAGTGTTCACAAGCCTTTTCTATAGCCATATAAGGAAACCTGCCCCGCCCCATGGAGGCCATGTTCTTCAACGAAGCGGAACTATTTTCGAACTCGGCCGATATATCATAAGAACAAAGGTTCCGAGCATGTTTTATGTTGATTGGGCAAAAATTGTGACTTCTAGAGTGTTCACAAGCTTATTATATAGGCATGTAAGAAAACTGCCCCATCCCCTTGCGACCATGTTTTCAACGGATCGGAACCATTTTTCAACTCGGCCAAGATATTATAAGAACAAATATTCTGAGTAAGTTTCATGTTGATTGGGCAAAACATGTGACTTCTAGAGTGTTCACAAGCTTTTTCTTCAATTTGACATAGTTACCTAGTTTCTGACACCACATGAACCAGATTTGAACTCGGCTGAGATATCATTTGGACAAATGTTCTGACCAAGTTTCACGAAAATTGGGCAAAAAAGTGACTTCTAGAATGTTAACAAGCTTTTTCTTCAATTTTACCTAGTTACCTAGTTTTTGACCCTACATGACCCAGATTCGAACTCGGTCGCGCATTGGGACAAATATTTTGACCAAGTTTCAAGAAGATTGGGCAAAATATGTTACTTCGAGAGTGTTAACAAGCTTTTTATTCTATTTAACCTAGTGACCTAGTTTTTGACCCTACATGACCCAGATTCAAACTCGGTCGAGATATCATTAAAGAAAATGTTCTGACAAAGTTTCATGAAGATTGGGCAAAAAATGTGATTTCTAGCGTGCTAACAAGCTTTTTCTTCAATTTGATCCAGTAACCTAGCTTTTTACCCCACATGACCCAGATTCGAACTCGGCCGAGATATCTTTAAGACAAATGTTCTGAGCAAGTTTCATGAAGATTTGGCAAAATAGTGACTTCTAGAGTGTTAACAAGCTATGTCTTCAATTTGACCTAGTGACCTTGTTTGACCCCACATGACCCAGATTCGAACTCTGCCGAGATATCATTGGGACAAATGTTCTGACCAAGTTTCATAAAGATTAGGCCAAAAATGTGACCTCTAGAGTGTTCACAAGCTTTTCCTATAGCCATACAAGGAAAACTGCCGCCCCACCCCCCTGGCGGCCATGTTTTTCACCGGACCGGAACCGTTTTTGAACACGGCCAAGATATCATCAAAACAAAGGTTCTGAGCAAGTTCATGTTGATTGGGCAAACAAATGTGACTTCTAGAGAGTTCACAAGCTTTTCCTATAGCTATATAAGTAAACTGACCCCCCCCCCCCCTGGCGGCAATGTTTTTCAACAGACCGGAACCATTTTCGACCTCGGCCGAGATATCATAAGAACAAATGTTCTGAGCAAGACTCATGTTGATTAGGCAAAAAATGTGACTTCTAGAGTGTTCACGAGCTTTTTCTATAGCCATATAAGGAAAACTGCCATGTTTTTCAACGGAGCGGAACTATTTTCAAACTCGGTCGAGATATCATAAAAACAAAGGTTCTGAGCAAATTTATGTTGATTGGGCGAAAATTGTGACTTCTAGAGTGTTCACAAGCCTTTTCTATAACTATATAAGGAAAACGGCCCCGTCCCCTGGCGACCATGTTTTTTTTAAAGGATCGGAACCATTTTCAAACTCGGCCAAGATATCATTAAAACAAATGTTCTGAGTAAGTTTGATATTGATTGGGCAACAAATGTGACTTCTAGAGTGTTCACAAGCTTTTTCTTCAATTTGACCTAGTGTCCTAGTTTTTGACCCCACATGATCCAGATTCGAACTCGTCCGAGATATTATTGGAACAAATGTTCTGAGCAAGTTTCATGAAGATTTGGCAAAATAGTGACTTCTAGAGTGTTAACAAGCTATGTCTTCAATTTGACCTAGTGACCTTGTTTGACCCCACATGACCCAGATTCGAACTCTGCCGAGATATCATTGGGACAAATGTTCTGACCAAGTTTCATAAAGATTAGGCCAAAAATGTGACCTCTAGAGTGTTCACAAGCTTTTCCTATAGCCATACAAGGAAAACTGCCGCCCCACCCCCCTGGCGGCCATGTTTTTCACCGGACCGGAACCATTTTTGAACACGGCCAAGATATCATCAAAACAAAGGTTCTGAGCAAGTTCATGTTGATTGGGCAAACAAATGTGACTTCTAGAGAGTTCACAAGCTTTTCCTATAGCTATATAAGTAAACTGACGCCCCCCCCCCCTGGCGGCAATGTTTTCCAACAGACCGGAACCATTTTCGACCTCGGCCGAGATATCATAAGAACAAATGTTCTGAGCAAGACTCATGTTGATTAGGCAAAAAATGTGACTTCTAGAGTGTTCACGAGCTTTTTCTATAGCCATATAAGGAAAACTGCCATGTTTTTCAACGGAGCGGAACTATTTTCAAACTCGGTCGAGATATCATAAAAACAAAGGTTCTGAGCAAATTTATGTTGATTGGTCGAAAATTGTGACTTCTATAGTGTTCACAAGCCTTTTCTATAACTATATAAGGAAAACGTCCCCGTCCCCTGGCGACCATGTTTTTTTTATAGGATCGGAACCATTTTCAAACTCGGCCAAGATATCATTAAATCAAATGTTCTGAGTAAGTTTGATATTGATTGGGCAACAAATGTGACTTCTAGAGTGTTCACAAGCTTTTTCTTCAATTTGACCTAGTGTCCTAGTTTTTGACCCCACATGATCCAGATTCGAACTCGTCCGAGATATTATTGGAACAAATGTTCTGAGCAAGTTTCATGAAGATTGGCCAACAAATGTGGCCTCTAGAGTGTTCACAAGGTAATGTTGACGAACGATTCACGACGCACGACGCACAACGCACGACTGACGACGGACAAAAGGCTATCACAAAGCTCACCATGAGCACGTTGTGCTCAGGTGAGCTAAAAAGAAACATGAAAAAACCGCCAGCAATAAACAAAATAAAAAACAAAATATGGTCAGTATGTATAAAATGAAGTAAAACATAAAATCAAAGGCGATGCGACGAATATTTACTTATAACAATATACGTTTAACATTTGAAGTATTGCATAATTTGAAGTATTGTTATATGGTTGTATTACCAAATATGCGAACAAAAACCAGTGAACAAATATTTGATTGTAGCACTGTTTTATACCTCATCACTAAGCGGTTCGCTGAGTTAGTATGAGAACGCAATAGCCACCGCCTGGTCAGCCTGGCTGGGTAGACTGTCAACGATGTCCTTCTCGCTTACCGTCCCTTTGTTGCTAGGTGGCGGGCGTCGCATCGCACTTGGATAGTTCGGACCCGGATTCTCCAGAGAGATTTTTGGTAAATTTTCAAATAACACCCTAAAATAATAGACCTTATAAATGTGAATATGCACAATATTCTGTATGGGGAATTAGCTCATGTGGTAGAGCGCTCGCTTAGCATGTGAGCTGTATTGGATCGATACCCGGATTTTCAAGAGGGATTTGTCGATTATTTCAAACTAAATCGTGAAATAATAGACCTGCTAAATTTGAAAATACATGTACCGTTCTGTATCAGGAATTTTGTTTGGTTTTGTTATATTGTTTTTTCGTCGTTTTAACAGTATTCAGTCATATCACGGCGTTCATTTAACCTAATCACACTTTTCCTGGGCAAGCTTAGTCGATCTAAGCGCTTTACCAGTACTAAGTGCACATACCTATGCCAGTAACTGACAACTGCCTACTTGAATCAGAGGAAGGGGGAGAATGGCCGTTGAAATAATTTCATGACCAACCGCAACACAAGTTATGGTGGCAGAGCGCTCGTTTAGCATGTGAGAGGTACCGGGATCGATACCCGGATTCTCCAAAACAGTTTTCGCTTATTTTTAAATAAAACCCTGAAATAGTAAACCTGGTAAATTTGAGAATACACACTGTTCTGAAAGGGGAATTAGCTCAAGTGGTAGAGCGCTCGCTTTGCATGTGAGAGGTACCGATATCGATGTGAAATTTTGAAATAAAACTCCGAAATAGTAGACCTTATAAATGTGAATATGCACAATATTCTGTATGGGGAATTAGCTCAAGTGGTAGAGCGCTCGCTTAGCTTGTGAGAGGTATAGGACTCGATACCCGGATTCTCAAGAGAGATTTTTCGTATAAAACCCTGAAATAATAGACCTGATAATTTCAAAATACTCAAAGTTCGGTATGGGGAATTAGCTCAAGTGGTAGAGCGCTCGCTTAGCATGTGAGAGGTACCGGGATCGATACCCGGATTCTCCAAAGACAGTTTTCGCTTATTTTCAAATAAAACCCTACAATATTATACTTTATAAATGTGAATATGTACAATATTCTGTATGTGGAATTAGCTCAAGTGGTAGAGCGCTCGCTTAGCATTTCAAGAGGTACCGGGATCGAAACCCGGATTATGAAGAGAGATTTTTCGTAAATTTTCAAATAAAACCCCAAAATAATAGACCTGATAAATGTGAATATGCACAATGTTCTATATGGGGAATTAGCTCAGATGGTAGAGCGCTCGCTTTGCATGTGAGAGGTACCGGGATCGATACCCGGATTCTCCAAAAACATTTTTCGCTTATTTTCAAATAAAACCCTAAAATAAGAGACCTTATAAATGTGAATATGCACAATATTCTGTATGGGGTATTGGCTCAAGTGGTAGAGCGCTCGCTTAGCATGTTAGATGTACCGGATCGATACCCGGATTTTCAAGAGAGATGTGTCGTTTGTTTTCAAACTAAATCCTAAAATAATAGACATGATTACTTGAAAATATATGTACCGTTCTGTATAGCTATATACCAGGTGTTTTCTAGGTATTCTTATCAGAATGTATAGCTATGCACCAGGTGTTCGTCAGATGTTCAAAGGCAAATGAATAGCTATGCATCAGGTGTTCGTCAGATGTTTAAAGGCAAAATGTATAGCTATACACCAGGTGTTTACTAGGTATTCTTATCAGAATGTATAGCTTTGCACCAGGTGTTCGTCAGATGTTCAAAGGCAAATGTATAGCTATGCATCAGGTGTTCGTCAGATATTCAAAGGCAAACGTATAGCTATATACCAGGTAAAACCCTAAAAAAGTAGACCTGATAATTTCAAAATACACAACGTTCTGTATTGGGAATTAGCTCAAGTGGTAGAGCGCTCGCTTACCATGTGAGAGCTACCGGGATCGATACCCGGATTCTCCAGAGACATTTTTTGCTTATTTTCAAATAAAACCCTAGAATAAGAGAACTTATAAATGTGAATATGCACAGTATTCTGTATGGGCAATTAGCTCAAGTGGTAGAAAGCTCGCTTTGCATGTGTGAGGTACCGGGATCGATACCCGGATTCTCCAGATAGATTTTTCGTAAATTTACAAATAACACACACAAATTAATAAACCTTATAAATGTGAATATGCACAATATTCTGTATAAGGAATTAGTTCAAGCGGTAGAGCGCTCGCTTTGCTTGTGAGAGGTTTTGGTATCGCTACCCGGATTCTCAAGAGAGATTTTTCGCAAATTTTCAAACAAAACACTGAAATAATAGACCTGATAATTTCAAGATACAAAATACACAACGATCAGTATGGGGAATTAGCTCAAGTGGTAGAGCGCTCGCTTAGCATTTGAGAGGTACCGGTATCGATATCCAGATTCTCCAAAGACATTTTTCGCTTATTTTCAAATAAAACCCTAAAATAATAGACCTTATAATTGTGAATATGCACAATATTCTGTAAGGGGAATTAGCTCAAGTGGTAGAGCGCTCGCTTAGCATGTGAGAGGTACCGCGATCGATACCCGGATTCTCCAAAAACATTGTTCGCATATTTTCAAATAAAACCCTAAATAATAGACCGTTTAAATGTGAATATGCACAATATTCTGTATCCGGAATTAGATCAAGTGGTAGAGTGCTCGCTTACCATGTGAGAGCTACCGGGATCGATACCCGGATTCTACAAAAACATTTTTTGCATATTTTCAAATAAAACCCTAAATAATAGACCTTATAAATGTGAATATGCACAATATTCTGTATGGGGAATTAGCTCAAGTGGTAGAGCGCTCGCTTAGCATGTGAGAGGTATAGGAATCGATACCCGGATTCTCAAGAGAGATTTTTCGTAAATTTTCATATAAAACCCTGAAATAATAGATCTGATAATTTCGAAATACATAACGTCCTGTATGGGGAATTAGCTCAAGTGGTAGAGCGCTCGCTTAGCATGTGAGAGGTACCGGGATCGATACCCGGATTCTCCAAAAACATTTTACGCTTATTTTCAAATAAAACCCTAAATAATAGACCTTATAAATGTGAATATGCACAATATTCTGTATGGGGAATTAGCTCAAGTGGTTGAGCGCTCGCTTAGCTTGTGAGAGGTATAGGGATCGGTACCCGGATTCTCCAAAAACATTTTACGCTTATTTTCAAATAAAACCCTAAATAATAGACCTTATAAATGTGAATATGCACAATATTCTGTATGGGGAATTAGCTCAAGTGGTTGAGCGCTCGGTTAGCATGTGAGATTTACCGGGATCGATACACGGATTCTCCAAAAACATTTTACGCTTATTTTCAAATAAAACCCTAAAACATTAGACCTTTTAAATGTGAATATGCACAATATTCTCTATGGGGAATTAGCTCAATTGGCAGAGCACAGCGCTCGCTTAGCATGTGAGAGGTACCGTAATCGATACCCGGATTCTTCAGAGCGATTTTTCGTAAATTTTCACATAACACCCTAAAATTATAGACCTTATAAATGTGAATATGCACAATATTCAGTATGGGGAATTAGTTCAAGTGGTAAAGCGCTCGCCCAGCATATGAGAGGTACCGGGATCGAAACCCGGATTCTCCAAAGAAATTTTTCGCTTATTTTCAAATAAAACGCTAAAACTATAGACCTTTTAAATGTGATTATGCACAATATTTTGTATGGGGAATTAGCTCAAGTGGTAGAGCGCTCGCTTAGCATGTTAGAGGTACCGGGATCGATACCAGGATTCTCCAGAGAGATTTTTCGTAAATTAACAAATAACACCCTAAAATAATAGCCCTTCTAAATGTGAATATGCACAATATTCTCAATGGGGAATTGGCTCAAGTGGTAGAGCGCTCGCTTAGCATGTGAGATGTACCGGATCGATACCCGGATTTTCAAGAGAGATTTATCGTTTATTTTCAAACTAAATCCTTACAAAATACAACTGATAAATTTGAAAATACATGTACCGTTCTGTATTGGGAATTTTGTTTGTTGTTATTTGATTGGATTTTTCGCCGTTTTAACAGTATTTCAGTCATATCACGGCGTTCAGTTAACCTAATCACACTTTTCCTGGGCAAGCTTAGTCGATCTAAGCGCTTTACC
This sequence comes from Congeria kusceri, assembly GCA_027627225.1. NCBI lineage: Eukaryota > Metazoa > Mollusca > Bivalvia > Myida > Dreissenidae > Congeria > Congeria kusceri. The sequence continues at coordinate 44,759,212 of CM051024.1, forward strand.
AGTACTAAGTGCACATACCTATGCCAGTAACTGACAACTGCCTACTTGAATCAGAGGTAGGGGGAGAATGGCCGTAGAAATAATTTCATGACCAACCGCAACACAAGTTATGGTGTTAGAGCGCTCGTTTAGCATGTGAGAGGTACCGGGATCGATATCCGGATTCTCCAAAAACAGTTTTTGCTTATTATTAAATAAAACCCCGAGATAGTAAACCTGGTAAATTTGAGAATACGCACTGTTCTGTATGGGGAATTAGCTCAAGTGGTGGAGCACTCGCTTTGCATGTGAGAGGTACCGATATCGATACCCGGATTCTCCAAAGCGATTTTTTGTTTATTTTCAAATAAAACTATGAAATAACAGAGCTTATAGATTTGAAAATGCATGCTATTATTTATGGGGAATCAGCTCAAGTGGAAGTGCGCTAGCTTGGCATGTGAGAGGTGCCGGGATCGATACCCGGATTCTCCAAAAGCTGTTTTCGCTTATTTTCAAATAAAACCCTAAAACTAAACACCTTATACATGTGAATATGCACAATATTCTGTATGGGGAATTAGCTCAAGTGGTAGAACGCTCGCTTACCTTGTGAGATGTACCGGATAGATACCCGGATTTTCAAGAGGGATTTGTCGATTATTTCAAATTAAATCGTGAAATAATAGACCTGATAAATTAGAAAATACATGTACCGTTCTGTATCAGGAATTTTGTTTGGTTTTGTTTGATTGGATTTTTCGCCGTTTCAACAGTATTTCAGTCATATTACGGCGTTCATTTAACCTAATCACACTTTTCCTGGGCAAGCTTAGTCGATCTTAGCGCTTTACCAGTACTAAGTGCACATACCTATGCCAGTAACTGACAACTGCCTACTTGAATCAGAGGTAGGGGGAGAATGGCCGTTGAAATAATTTCATGACCAACCGCAACACAAGTTATGGTGGTAGAGCGCTCGTTTAACATGTGAGAGGTACCGGGATCGAGACCCGGATTCTCCAAAAACTGTTTTCTCTTATTTTCAAATAAAACCCTAAAACTACAGACCTTATACATGTGAATATGCACAATGTTTTCTATCGAGAATTAGCTCAAGTGGTAGAGCTCACGCTTAGCTTGTGAGAGGTATAGGGATCGATACCCGGATTCTCAAGAGAGATTTTTCGTAAATTTTTAAATAAAACCCGAAAATAATAGACCTGATAATTTCAAAATGCACAACGTCCTGTATGGGGAATTAGCCCAACTGGTAGAGCGCTCGCTTAGTATGTGAGAGGTACCGGGATCGATACTCGGATTCTCCAAAGACATTTTACGCTTATTTTCAAATAAAACCCTAAAACAATAGACAGTATAAAGTTGAATGTGCACAATATTCTGTATGGGGAATTAGTTCAAGTGGTTTAGCGCTCGCTTAGCTTGTGAGAGGTATAGGGATCGGTACCCGGATTCTCAAGAGAGATTTTTCGTAAATTTTCAAATAAAACCCCAAAATAATAGACCTGATAATTTCAAAATAAACAAGTTCCGTATGGGAAATGAGCTCAAGTGGTAGAGCGCTCGCTTAGCATGTGAGAGGAACCGGGATCGATAGCCAGATTCTCCAAAGCCATTTTTCGCTTATTTTCAAATTAAACCCTAAAATAATACCCCTTATAAATGTGAATATGCACAATATTCTGTATGGGGAATTAGTTCAAGTGGTAAAGCGCTCGCCCAGCATATGAGAAGTACCGGGATCGAAACCCGGACACCAGACATTTTTCGCTTATTTTCAAATAAAACGCTCAAACTATAGACCTTATAAATGTGAATATGCACAATATTCTGTATGGGGAATTACCTCAAGTGGTAGAGCGCCCGCTTAGCATGTGAGAGTTACCGGGATCGATACCCGGATTCTCCAAAAACATTTTTCGCTTATTTTCAAATAAAACCCTTAATAATAGACCGTATAAATGTGAATATGCACAATATTCTGTATGGGGAATAAGCTCAAGTGGTAGAGCGCTTGCTTAGCTTGTGAGAGGTACCGGGATCGATACCCGGATTCTCCAAAGACATTTTTCGCTTATTTTCAAATAAAACCCTAAAACTATAGACCTTTTAAATATGAATAGGCACAATATTCTGTATGTGGAATTAGTTCAATTGGCAGAGCAGAGCGCTCGCTTAGCTTGTGAGAGGTACCGGAATCGATACCCGGATTGTCCAGAGAGATTTTTCGTAAATTTTCAAATAACACCCTAAAATAATATACCTTATAAATGTGAATATGCACAATATTCTGTATGGGGAATTAGCTCAAGTGGTAGAGCGCTCGCTTAGCATGTGAGATGTACATGATCGATACCCGGATTTTCAAGAGAGATTTGTCGTTAATGTGTTCAAACTAAATCCTAAAATAATACGCCTGATAAATTTGCAAATACAATGTACCGTTCTGTATTGGGAATTTTGTTTGTTTTTGTTTGATTGGATTTTTCGCCGTTTTAACAGTATTTCAGTCATATCACGGCGTTCAGTTAACCTAATCACACTTTTCCTGGGCAATCTTAGCCGATCTAAGCGCTTTACAAGTACTAAGTGCACATACCTATGCCAGTAACTGACAACTGCCTACTTGAATCAGAGGTAGGGGGAGAATGGCCGTTGAAATTATTTCATGACCAACCGCAACACAAGTTATGGTGTTAGAGCGCTCGCTTAGCATGGTAGAGGTACCGGGATCGATATCCGGATTCTCCAAAAACAGTTTTTGCTTATTTTTAAATAAAACCCCGAGATAGTAAACCTGGTAAATTTGAGAATACACACTGTTCTGTATGGGGAATTAGCTCAAGTGGTAGAGCGCTCGCTTTGCATGTGAGAGGTACCGATATCGATACCCGGATTCTCCAAAAACTGTTTTCTCTTATTTTCAAATAAAACCCTAAAACTACAGACCTTATACATGTGAATATGCACAATGTTTTCTATCGAGAATTAGCTCAAGTGGTAGAGCTCACGCTTAGCTTGTGAGAGGTATAGGGATCGATACCCGGATTCTCAAGAGAGATTTTTCGTAAATTTTTAAATAAAACCCGAAAATAATAGACCTGATAATTTCAAAATGCACAACGTCCTGTATGGGGAATTAGCCCAACTGGTAGAGCGCTCGCTTAGTATGTGAGAGGTACCGGGATCGATACTCGGATTCTCCAAAGACATTTTACGCTTATTTTCAAATAAAACCCTAAAACAATAGACAGTATAAAGTTGAATGTGCACAATATTCTGTATGGGGAATTAGTTCAAGTGGTTTAGCGCTCGCTTAGCTTGTGAGAGGTATAGGGATCGGTACCCGGATTCTCAAGAGAGATTTTTCGTAAATTTTCAAATAAAACCCCAAAATAATAGACCTGATAATTTCAAAATAAACAAGTTCCGTATGGGAAATGAGCTCAAGTGGTAGAGCGCTCGCTTAGCATGTGAGAGGAACCGGGATCGATAGCCAGATTCTCCAAAGCCATTTTTCGCTTATTTTCAAATTAAACCCTAAAATAATACCCCTTATAAATGTGAATATGCACAATATTCTGTATGGGGAATTAGTTCAAGTGGTAAAGCGCTCGCCCAGCATATGAGAAGTACCGGGATCGAAACCCGGACACCAGACATTTTTCGCTTATTTTCAAATAAAACGCTCAAACTATAGACCTTATAAATGTGAATATGCACAATATTCTGTATGGGGAATTACCTCAAGTGGTAGAGCGCCCGCTTAGCATGTGAGAGTTACCGGGATCGATACCCGGATTCTCCAAAAACATTTTTCGCTTATTTTCAAATAAAACCCTTAATAATAGACCGTATAAATGTGAATATGCACAATATTCTGTATGGGGAATAAGCTCAAGTGGTAGAGCGCTTGCTTAGCTTGTGAGAGGTACCGGGATCGATACCCGGATTCTCCAAAGACATTTTTCGCTTATTTTCAAATAAAACCCTAAAACTATAGACCTTTTAAATATGAATAGGCACAATATTCTGTATGTGGAATTAGTTCAATTGGCAGAGCAGAGCGCTCGCTTAGCTTGTGAGAGGTACCGGAATCGATACCCGGATTGTCCAGAGAGATTTTTCGTAAATTTTCAAATAACACCCTAAAATAATATACCTTATAAATGTGAATATGCACAATATTCTGTATGGGGAATTAGCTCAAGTGGTAGAGCGCTCGCTTAGCATGTGAGATGTACATGATCGATACCCGGATTTTCAAGAGAGATTTGTCGTTAATGTGTTCAAACTAAATCCTAAAATAATACGCCTGATAAATTTGCAAATACAATGTACCGTTCTGTATTGGGAATTTTGTTTGTTTTTGTTTGATTGGATTTTTCGCCGTTTTAACAGTATTTCAGTCATATCACGGCGTTCAGTTAACCTAATCACACTTTTCCTGGGCAATCTTAGCCGATCTAAGCGCTTTACAAGTACTAAGTGCACATACCTATGCCAGTAACTGACAACTGCCTATTTGAATCAGAGGTAGGGGGAGAATGGCCGTTGAAATTATTTCATGACAAACCGCAACACAAGTTATGGTGTTAGAGCGCTCGCTTAGCATGGTAGAGGTACCGGGATCGATATCCGGATTCTCCAAAAACAGTTTTTGCTTATTTTTAAATAAAACCCCGAGATAGTAAACCTGGTAAATTTGAGAATACACACTGTTCTGTATGGGGAATTAGCTCAAGTGGTAGAGCGCTCGCTTTGCATGTGAGAGGTACCGATATCGATACCCGGATTCTCCAAAGCGATTTTTGGATTATTTTCAAATAAAACTATGAAATAACAGAGCTTATAGATTTGAAAATGCATACTTTTATGTCTGGGGAATTAGCTCAAGTGGAAGTGCGCTAGCTTGGCATGTGAGAGGTACCGGGATCGATACCCGGATTCTCCAAAAACTGTTTTCGCTTATTTTCAAATAAAAACCTAAAACTAAACACCTTATACATGTGAATATGCACAATATTCTGTATGGGGGTTAGCTCAAGTGGTAGAACGCTCACTTAGCTTGTGAGAGGTATAGGGACCGATACCCGGATTGTCAAGAGATTTTTCGTAAATTTTCAAACAAAACCCGAAAATAATAGACCTGATAATTTCAAAATGCACAACGTCCAGTATGGGGAAATAGCTCAAGTGGTAGAGCGCTCGCTTAGCATGTGCGAGGTACCGGGATCAATACCCGGATTCTCCAGAGAGATTTTTGGTAAATTTTTTCAAACACCCTAAAATAATAGACCTTATAAATGTGAATATGCACAATATTCTGATTCGGAAATTAGCTCATGTGGTAGAGCGCTCGCTTAGCATGTGAGCTGTATTGGATCGATACCCGGATTTTCAAGAGGGATTAGTCGATTATTTCAAACCAAATCGTGAAATAATAGACCTGATAAATTTGAAAATACATGTACCGTTCTGTATGGGGAATTTTGTTTGTTTTTGTTTGATTGTTTTTTTCGCCGTTTTAACAGTATTTCAGTCATCTCACGGCGTTCATTTAACCTAATCACACTTTTCCTGGGCAAGCTTAGTCGATCTTAGCGCTTTACCAGTACTAAGTGCACATACCTATGCCAGTAACTGACAACTGCCTACTTGAATCAGAGGTAGGGGGAGAATGGCCGTTGAAATAATTTCATGAAAAACCGCAACACAAGTTATGGTGGTAGAGCGCTCGTTTAGCATGTGAGAGGTACCGGGATCGATACCCGGATTCTCCAAAAACAGTTTTCGCTTATTTTTAAATAAAACCCTGAAATAGTAATCCTGGTAAATTTGAGAATACACACTGTTCTGAATGGGGAATTAGCTCAAGTGGTAGCGTGCTCGCATTGCATGTGAGAGGTACCGATATCGATGTGAAATTTTGAAATAAAACCCCGAAATAGTAGACCTAATAAATGTGAATATGCACAATATTTTGTATGGGCAATTAGCTCAAGTGGTAGAGCGCTCGCTTAGCTTTTGAGAGGTATAGGGATCGATACCCGGATTCTCCAAACAGATTTTTCGCTTATTTTCAAATAAAACCCTAAATAATAGACCGTATAAATGTGCATATGCGCAATATTCTGTATGGGAAATTAGTTCAAGTGGTTGAGCGCTCGCTTTGCTTGTGAGAGGTATAGGGCTCGATACCGGGATTCTCAAGAGAGATTTTTCGTAAATTGTCATATAAAACCCTGAAATAATAGACCTGATAATTTCAAAATACTCAACTTCCGGTATGGGGAATTAGCTCAAGTGGTAGAGCGCTCGCTTATCATGTGAGAGGTACGGGATCGATACCCGGATTCTCCAAAGACAGTTTTCGCTTAGTTTCAAATAAAACCCTATAATATTATACTTTATAAATGTGAATATGTACAATATTCTGTATGTGGAATTAGCTCAAGTGGTAGAGTGCTCGCTTAGCATTTCAAGAGGTACCGGGATCGAAACCCGGATTCTGAAGAGAGATTTATCGTAAATTTTGAAATAAAACCCCAAAATAATAGACCTGATAAATGTGAATATGCACAATGTTCTGTATGGGGCATTAGCTCAGATGGTAGAGCGCTCGCTTTGCATGTGAGAGGTACCGGGATCGATACCCGGATTCTCCAAAGACATTTTTCGTTTATTTTCAAATAAAACCCTAAAATAAGAGACCTTATAAATGTGAATATGCGCAATATTCTGTATGGGGAATTGGCTCAAGTGGTAGAGCGCTCGCTTAGCATGTTAGATATACCGGATCGATACCCGGATTTTCAAGAGAGATTTGTCGTTTGTTTTCAAACTAAATCCTTAAATAATAGACATGATTACTTGAAAATATATGTACCGTTCTGTATAGCTATATACCAGGTGTTTTCTAGGTATTCTTATCAGAATGTATAGCTATGCACCAGGTGTTCGTCAGATGTTCAAAGGCAAATGAATAGCTATGCATCAGGTGTTCGTCAGATGTTTAAAGGCAAAATGTATAGCTATACACCAGGTTTTTACTAGGTATTCTTATCAGAATTTATAGCTGTGCACCAGGTGTTCGTCAGATGTTCAAAGGCAAATGTATAGCTATGCATCAGGTGTCCGTCAGATATTCAAAGGCAAACGTATTGCTATACACCAGGTGTTCGTCAGGTGTTCAAAGGCAGAATAATACCTATACACCAGGTGTTCACTAGGTATTCAAATCAGATTGTATAGCTGTGCACTAGGTGTTCGTTAGATGTTCAAAGGCAAAAGTATAGCTATACACCAGGTCTTTACTAGGTATTCACATCAGAATGTATAGCTATGCCCCAGGTGTTCGTCAAATGTTCAAAGGCAAAAGTATAGCTATACAGCAGGTGTGCGCTTGGTATTCACATCAGAATGTATAGCTATGCACATAGTGTTTGTGAGATGTTCAAAGGCGGAAGTATAGATATACACCAGGTGTTAACTAGGTATTCATATCATAATATATAGCTATGCACCTGGTGAACGTCATATGTTTGAAGTCAAATAAATAAATATACAGCAGGTATTTGCAAGTTATATAAAACAGAATGTCAAGTAATACTTAGCGAAACCCTGGTGCATATCTATACTTTTGCCTTTGAACATCTGACGAACACCTGGTGCATAGCTATATATTCTGATGTGAATACCTAGTAAACACCTGGTGTATAGCTATACATTTAGCCTTTGAACATCTGACGAACACCTGATGCCTCGCCATTCATTGCCTTTGAACATCTGACGAACACCTGGTGCATAGCAATACATTCTGATGTGAATACCTAGTAAATACCTGGTGTATATCTATACATTTGCTTTTGAACATCTGGCGAACACCTGGTGCACAGCTATACATTCTGATTTGAATACCTAGTGAACACCTGGTATAAAGCTATACTTCTGCCTTTGAACATCTGACGAACACCTGGTGCATAGCTATACATTTGCCTTTGAACATCTGACGAACACCTGGTGCATAGCTAGACATTCTGATAAGAATACCTAGTAGACACCTTGTGTATAGCAATACATTTGCCTTTGAGCATCTGGCGAACACCAGGTGCACAGCTTTAGATTCTGATTTGAATACCTAGTAAACACCTGGTGTATAGCTATACATTTGCCTTTAAACATCTGGCAAACATCTGGTGCACAGCTATACATTCTTATTTGAATACCTAGTGAACACCTGGTATATAGCTATACGTTTGCCTTTGAACATCTGACGAACACCTCGTGCAAGCTATACTTTTGCATTTGAACATCTGACGAACACCTGGTGCATAGCTATACATTCTGATAATAATACATAGTAAACACCTGGTGTATAGCTATACATTTTGCATTTGAACATCCGACGAACAACTGACGCATAACTATTCATTTGCCTTTGAACATCTGACGAACACCTGGTGCATTGCTATACATTCTGATAAGAATACCTAGTAAACACCTGATGTATAGGTATACTTTTCCCTTTGAACATCTGACGAACACCTGGTGCATAGCTAGACATTCTGATAAGAATACCTAGTAAACACCTGGTGTATAGCTATACATTTGCCTTTGAACATCTGACGAACACCTGATGCATAGCTATACTTTTGCCTTTTAACAACTGACGAACACCTGATGCATAGATATACTTTTGCCTTTGAACATCTGACGAACACCTGGTGCATACCTATACTTTTGCCTTTGAACATCTGACGAACACCTGGTGCATAGCTATACATTCTGATTTGAATACTTAGCGAACACCTGGTGTATAGCTATTCGTTTGCCTTTGAACATCTGACGGACACCTGTTGCATAGCTATGCATTGTAGTTTGAACAGCCGGTGAATATCAAACATCTAACAGCCAACTTCACAGACCTAGATTTTTCGCTTATTTTCAAATAACACCCTAAAATAATAGACCGTATAAATGTGAATATGTACAATATTCTGTATGGGGAATTAGCTCAAGTGGTAGAGCGCTCGCTTAGCATGTGAGAGGTACCGGGATCGATACCCGGATTTTCAAGTGAGATTTTTCGTAAATTTTCAAATAAAACCGTGAAATAATAGACCTGATAATTTCAAATTACACAACGTTCGGTATGGGGAATTAGCTTAAGTGGTAGAGCGCTCGCTTAGCATGTGAGAGGTACCGCGATCGATACCCGGATTTTCAAGTGAGATTTTTCGTAAATTTTCAAATAAAACCCTGAAATAATAGACCTGATAATTTCAAATTACACAACGTTCGGTATGGGGAATTAGCTTAAGTGGTAGAGCGCTCGCTTAGCATGTGAGAGGTACCGGGATTGATACGCGGATTCTCCAAAGACAGTTTTCGCTTATTTTCAAATAAAACCCTAAAATATTAGACCTTATAAATGTGAATATGTACAATATTCTGTATGGGGAATTAGCTCAAGTGGTAGAGTGCTCGCTTAGCATTTCAAGAGGTACCGGGATCGAAACGCGGATTCTGAAGAGAGATTTTTCCTAAATTTTGAAATAAAACCCCGAAATAATAGACCTGATAAATGTGAATATGCACAATATTCTGTATGGGGAATTAGCTCAAGTGGTAGAACGCTCGCTTAGCATGTGAGAGGTACAGGGATCGATACCCGGATTCTCCAATGACATTTTTCGCTTATTTTCAAATAAAACCCTAAAATAATAGACCGTACAATTTTAATATGCACAATATTCTGTATGGGGAATTAGTTCAATTGGACGAGCGCTCGCTTAGCTTGTGAGAGGTACCGGGATCGATACCCGGATTCTCAAGAGAGATTTTTCGTAAATTTTCAAATAAAACCCTGAAATAATAGACCTGATAATTTCAAAATACACAACGTTCTGTATGGGGAATTAGCTCAAGTGGTAGAGCGGTACCGGGATCGATATCCGGATTCTCCAAAGACAGTTTTCGCTTATTTTTAAATAAAACCCTAAAATATTAGACCTTATAAATGTTAATATGCACAATATTCTGTATAGGAAATAAGCTCAAGCGGAAGAGCGCTCGCTTAGGATGTGAGAGGTACCGTGATCGAAACCCGGATTCTCCAGAGAGAATTTTCGTTTATTTTTTATTTAAAGTCTGAAATAACACGATGTTAAAACGAGTCGGTAACCTCTCCGTTAAAACTTACCCAAAACGCACCCTCTCCGTTACGGTACCTGTCCCTCTCTGTTAAATCAGCAGGTTTGGGTGTGGGAGGCATCGAACAACACAGAAGCACGGAAGTTATGAGGTATGTTGCTTGAAAATTTATGGCGCACGAAACATTAGCATGGTTAAGCTTTGAAACAGCATGTTTGTTTTTTGTACAAATGCAATACGGAACTCAAACGAAAGAAAACAATTTCAGACAGTCATCAACCGCACATATTTACATTTGAAGATTGTTTACATATGTGCATCGATTTCTGTCAATTCCTGTTGGGTGCATTCTCAACTGATATTTCATCAGTCAAATCATAAAAATATGAGAAATACTGTCTTAAATATGTACAAAACGAATGACATTAGTATCACATCGGCACCTGTATTCTCTCAGTTACGTCATTTTTGGTGGTACCTGTGTTCTCTCCGTATATGGTACCTTTTCGTTATCATTCATTAATACACGAGTTCTTATATATTCGGCTAGTGGTAAGGAGATGTTTATTTTTTTTAATCGTTTCAACTCAAGGTGTGTAGAACTCTACCACATTGGTGATCAATTCAAACGATACAGTAAAAATACAACAATGAAAATTATTACAGTGACATTTTCCTTCACAAACATGAGAAAATGAAAAGTATGATTATTAGAAAATATAATTTAAAGTATAATCATTGAGAATATGTCAGCTTTATAAAACGATTAAAGTAAAACATTATGTATTGTAATAATATGATTTGTACATTGTGTATGCAATAAATGCGCGTTTGTTAATTATATCAAATGCATGTATTATTTGACTTAAAATACACAATCCTACAACTTTCATCTGTTTTGATAATTATTATGTCCCCATATCGATGTATTGGTTTGCTTGAGGCCGCGGCGGCGTAGTGGATATGGTGTCAGCCTAGCGTTAGGAAGGTCCCAGGTTCGATCCCCACTCTCAAGATCTCCCCCAAAGACACCAAGTACTGGCTCTACCCAGGAAACGGACTCGAGAGTGTCTCAATAAGCCTTAGGCTTTAGATGCGATCGAGCTAAATAAATATGTTTAAATTAAACTCTTGGTTTGTTTTATGTCGGTCGGTCGGTCAGTCTGTCGGTCGATAGACCACTTTCCTTTCTGCTCTCTAAATTCAAACAATTTTCATCCGATCTACCCAAGTGGCCCTTGATCGATATAAGACTGTGGTTCGAGTCCTGCCAAAAACTTTCTTGTTTATTTTCATAATTTTCTTTTCCTTTAACATCTTTTTTCTTTATTATTATTTTTTTTTTATTTCTCGGTTATAAATTTTCTTGATTAGTTTAATAACCGTGTAGTTATTTACAAGTGACAATTAATTATAATCTTACAATGATAACTAAACGGAGCGCAATAACTGTCAAAGATCAACTGAAAATAATTGATACCAAAGTACCATTTTGCGAATTAAAGGGGCATATTGACGGTAATTCCCGTAAATATAGAAACGTGCTAACCATTTTAGCTCGACTGTTTTTGGTTAAGGTTTTTGTCAGCGTCCATTTCTCACATAAATATCAAAGGTATCCGTTTGCAACTTTCAATACTTGTTCCCTATCAAAAGGATAATCCATCACAACAAGGCAGGTAACACTGTTATTTGTATTTCCAGAGTTATCTGCCCTTGTTTGGACTTAAAACCTGACATATTTGGACAATTTTTGGTAAATATAAAATTTCTCAATAACTATCGAAGACATGAAATTTTGAAACACAAGGCACTTGTTTATGATGCTGTCCCCATTCTGCAGACAAGAGGAGGTAACTCTTTTACTGATTTTGTTGGAGTTATTACCCTTTTCAACTTACAATTTCCGCTTTAGGTCAAATTTCTCAATACCTATAATGAGGTTTTGACTTGAAACTCAAAATACTTGATCACAGTGATGAACTTATTCTTTAAACAAGAGGAGGTAACTCCATTAAGTATTTTGTTTGAGTTATTTCCCCTTTTTCAACTTAGAATTTTTGTTTTAGGTCAAATTTCACAATATCTATAAGAGGTATTGACTTGAAACTCAAAACACTTGATCACAGTTATGAACCCATTCTGTAGACAAGAGAAGGTTAGTATATCAACGACTTTGGTGGAGTTATTGCCATTTTTTTAACTTAGAATTTTAGGTCAAATTTTTCAATATCCATAAGAGGTTCAGACTTAAATTTAACATACTTCATCACAGGGATGAACCTATACTATAAACAATAGGCCAGCGTAATTTCAAATACGAGGAATAAGTTTCCGAATTACGGAAGCCGTCGATACGCCCCTTTTAATAACTTTACAGTACCCAAATAACCAATAATTTTGAATCAAATTAAATAAGAGTTTATGACGTAAAAGCTCGTCTTCAAATGGAAAACAATTCAACTTCAGAAAGGGCAGCAAACAGCTACTAATTATGTTTAATGCCATACATTTGTCTGGTGGATTTTAAAAGAACTGGTGCAAGTATGTAATCTACGAAAATCAACAAGCATTCGCAATGTCACCGATAACACAGTATTCCTGATAACAAATTGCATAATTTGTATGTTTTACATGTTTTGTTTTGTAGCGAAAATATCAATAAAAGCTTTGGCGACGGAGAGGTTACACGTACCTGCCTTTTTCTGTGTCGTGGCCTAAGTTTAGTAATAGTTGTAGCATACTTTTACAAAAATATGTTAGTTATTTAACGAGCCTGCAGGGCGAGCTTAAATAACTAACATATTGAGGTAAAAGTATGCTACACGTGTTTTATATCATATTTAGTTTTAATTTATACGCACGCTACTTAATGCACGGTTAGGCTCCTCCCAATAGTGATATCACAGTTATTGAACAACGCTTAACAAAGACAACTTTCTGAAATATGGTACAATGGCATTTATACCATTTTTCTACTAATTGTGCTATCGGTAACAACACACATACATCGTGGAATCATTTTTAAACTAAGTTTGGCCAAAACAGCACTGGCTTGTAATTAAACAAAGGAAATTACGACAGAAAACATCACTGAAATTAGCAAATGTCAGTCAGAGAAGGGCTCGAATTTAGCACTAGCAAATTCGCAAAATGCAAGTAAAAATTTATTTTTGTAAGTTATGTTTTATGTTACTCGAAAAAAATTGCGGGTGTAAAATATGTGTACGCATGGAGTATTTGTTTTATCCAGAAATATCTTTTTGTTTTAATGAAAAGCAAATTTTATAAATTATTATATTGACTGCCACATTTTGAATGTGTATATAATTTATATACTTTTCTAGAAGTTGATTTTTCTATTACTTAAATGGAATTGCAAGAAGAAAATAATTTGTGCGAGCCAATATATAGGCCACTCGCAAATATTTGCAAATTGAAAATATGATTTTATAAAAGTGAATTCGCACAATATTCTGTATGGGGAATTAGCACAAGTGGTAGAGCGCTCGCTTAGCAAATGAGAGGTACCGGAATCGATACCCGGATTCACCAGAGAGATTGTTCGTTTTTATTTTCAAATTAAATCCTATAATAATAAACCTGATAAATGTGAAAATGCACACCGTTCTGTATGGGGAATTAGCTCAAGTGGTAGAGCGCTCGCTTAGCAAGTGAGAGGTACCGGGATCGATATCCGGATTCTCCAGAGAGATTTTTCGTTTTTATTTTGAAATTAAATCCTCAAATAATAAACCTGATAAATTTGAAAATACACACCGTTCTGTATGGGGAATTTGCTCAAGTGTTAAAGCGCTCGCTTAGCAAGTGAGAGGTACCGGGATCGATACCCGGATTCTCTACAGAGATTTTTCGTTTTTATTTTCAAATTAAATCCTAAAACAATAAACATGATAAATGTAAATATAAACACTGTTCTGTATGGGGATTTAGTTAAGTGGTAGAGCGCTCGCTTAGCATGTGAGAGGTACCGGGATCGATACCCGGATTCTCCAAAGATATTTTTCGTTTTTTTTCTGATCATTGAAACCCCGAAGTCATAGACCGGATATATTTGACTAATTATATATACATTCTGTATGGGGAATAAGCCCAAGTGATAGCTTGTGAGAGGTACCGGCGTCCATACCTGGATTATCCAAAGCGATTTTAGACTGTTGGCGAAAGCTAACGGTCTTTTGAGAGGGTAATTTCCGAAACAGGCATCGCGGAAAACAACTTCTTTTCTTTGAGTGGTCTGCTACGAGTCAGTATATCGAGACCGGAAAGGGTCCTTCTTCAAAACAGCAAAAAATCACGAATGTTTTCTAACCTTATAATTATTTAAGTTAATGTATGTCATCTGTATTATAATGTGTATATCATGTGATTTATTACAATTACATTTTCTAAAAAAGTCAATGTATTTAAAATGTTACGTACAATTAATGACAACCCTATTTGCGCTATTCACTTGAATGAAACCGAAATATTCACTTGAGTGTCCTGGAATAAGACCACTAAATTAAAGCGCTACATCGGTTATTTTTGAATCGTTGTGAAAGTGTTATTTCTTGTTACCGATTCTTACTTTGAATATTTTGACAACAAATTACTGCAATGTATTAATTTAAAAATGAAGTTAGGGAAATCGAGAGCACGCATCGTATGACCTACTTTTGACTCAGTAGGCTACGAATCATTAACAATCGGTGCTCCTGATTACCACGCTTTATCGGTTATTCTGCATGGCTCGTTGCATGTATATATTTCCGATTACATAGATAATTAGCTTAAAAAATAAATATGTATTCTTTACTAACAAATAAATGTGTATTATGATGTCGTATACTATATAAAAAGCTTATTTTCAAGTGTGAAGGTGGGAAATTGAACTTCATGCAAACAAATGTTTCCTTTTTAGCAAAAATGCACTCATAATTCACATGCTTTAAGTTTCTTTTGTCGCCAACAGTCTTTCTACGCTGTCAGCGTTTTGATTTTCTTTTAATAAACACGCGAGTTAATAATCCTGGTAAGTTTGAATACGCTTTTTCAAGGGATAAGGGATTACATCAAGCCCAGCCTCCGTTGTGGTGAACGAACTTGCAAAACTGGTATAATATGATTCAATACAAATATGTCCACGCTTTACTATTCATGCACATTTATGTGGCATCGTTAAACAATATATTTAAATAAATAATATTTAAAATTCCGAAAGATGCAATAAAGACTAGTCAAACTACAGAACCGGTATACATTATGCATATTTATAAATTCTTTGATCGTCACTAAAGTTTATTCTGCTCATGGAGTTGTAAACGAAATAATGAAAGTCATAACGTTGCTTGTTATTGACCAATGATATATATATTTAAACCATATAGTATTTCGATGACCTTCAACATTTACAAGAATTACCCGGTAGGAGTCGTAATGACCGTTACCATCAATTATCATTGAAAGCGATCTTCTATGACAATGTAAAGGTTATTACAAAGGCATAACATTAAATATTATATGACTAATATACGTCTTTATGAGTTCGTTAATAATAAAAAGTAAATCCTTGGAAAAACGAAAACCCAGAGTGGGTTTCGAACTCACGACGTCGGAGTCATAATTACAAATGACATTTGACAGCGCAATAACCAACTGCACTCACTGGCACTACGTATTCTGATTTGTGAGAGTATATTTGCAAACTATGGTTATACCAGATACGTATAATTCTGACGTCAAAATGTAAACAAGAAACAGGCGAAACATGTCTTATCATTATCCCGCAGAAAGAAAAGCAACTCCGTTTGCGCCGACGAGACGTGTTTATTGATCTGTCAAGGGAACACGGGCTTAATGCATGTGCGTAAAGTGTCGTCCCGGATTAGCCCATGCAGCATACCTAGGATGTTCCTCGATTTCAATTTAATACCAAGGTTAACCCTTGGGCAACCCGACCCTACCTAGCGAAAACCCCCGACCCTAAAGCTGTTAGCGACTATTTTTGCCGTAAAATCAGTATTCGTCAGATTTTAGATAATTTTCAATGTTTTTTTACCGAAATGTATCTTTAAACTAGAAATGTGTCCACTGACACGGATGCCCCCACCTATGCAGCCATTTCTACATGGCGCCGCTTTTTCTGTATGCATACAAATTATTTGCAAAAAGAGAATTGCCCTTTTATATTTTACTTTCTGCTTATGTATGCTCTTATTTTGTTAAGTAATTTGGATATCACAAAATAGTTTTAGCCCTGATAAAAAATCAATAAAGGGTAGTAATTAAAACTTTTAGGCAATTATGAGTAATGGTTCTTGTATGCTTCACTTACTCTTGCTATCTTAAATCATTATGTGCAAAATCTACAAAATGCCTTTCATTATTTTTGTATTATGCTTTGCACACTCATGAATAAAGGGAAGCAATTTACTAATTTCACAAGCCAGGTTCGTGCATGCAACACATCATCTGGTGACGCAATTTATCTGAAAATCCCTGCATGCATGACAATATTATGCTCTGGAAAATTATTTGACCTTTGACCTTGATTAATGACCTTGACCTTTCAGCTACAGACCTGGTTCTTGAACGCCACATGCCGTCTCATAATGCTGACCACTTCCGCCAAGTTATTTGGAAATTTTTCATGCCGGACAAAATTATGTTCCAGACAGAATCCATGGACTTAATTCTTATACTTGACCTTTGACCTTGACCTAGGGACCTGGTTCTTGCGCGCGACACACCGTCTCACCATGCTCAACATGTGCCAAATGGTTTGAAATTTCTTCCATGCTAGACAAAATGATGCTTCGGTCAGTGATAGAAGGCTTAAATTCTTATATTTGACCTTTGACCTATAAGTGTGACCTTGACCTAGGACCTAGGGATCTGGTTCATGCGCGAGACACACCGTCTCACCATGCTCAACACTTATGCCTAGTTATTTGAAATTCCTTCCATGCTGGACAAAATAATGCTCCGGATAGGGTCTATGGCTTAAATTCTTATATTTGACCTTTGACTTTTAAGTGTGACCTTGACATTGGACCTAGGGACCTGGGTCTTGCGCCCGACACACCGTCTCACCATGCTTAACACTTGTGCCAAGTTATTTGAAATTCCTTCCATGCTGGACAAAATTATGCTCCGGACAGGGATAGAAGGCTTAAATTCTTATATTTGACCTTTGAACTTTAAGTGTGACCTTGACCTAGAACCTAGGAACCTGGTTCCTGCGCGCGACACACCGTCTCATTATGCTTAACATTTCTGCCAAGTTATTTGAAAATCCTTCAACACTGGACAAAGTTACTGTCCGGACAAGAATCTGAACATACGTACATACGTACGTACCCACGTACAGGGCAAACTCTATATGCCCCCCCCATCATTGATGGTGGGGGCATAAAAAAAGTTAAAACAAAAAACAACTCAATCCCGACCCTACCTAACTGTTTGAAACCGTTACCCGAAACACACAATTTATTTTTGTCGGCCCGCATTACGGCACATGTCACTATCATTTCGAAAAAAACAACACACCGCTAAATTATTATGTTTAATAACAACCAACAATCATTATGCATTAATATTTTAATAAACATCAAATATTGTGCATGGATATAATTTGCGTAAATGTTTCGTACTATAGCTATGCTTGTACACTTTTTAAGTTTCAAAGCAAAAAGGGTTTGGGTGTTCAATATGCCTTATCACAGTAATAAGCGATGACCTTGTTCTATATTTGAGGTTTGGAAGTTTGATAATAACAGTGCCAGAGGAGGAAACTTCACAGCAGGAGAAAAACGATGCAACTCTAAAGGTTTCAACAGAGTAAAACAATTTCTCAGATATTAAAAACAACAACAACAACACAGGTCTCTTATTTTAATTACGAAATGATATGTATGGAAATAGTGTGCATTTGCTTTAATATTGTTGCAAGTTACTACACCAAGTAGAAATACTTGTTTAGCACTATAGCATGTACACCACTTAATTAAAACTATAAAATATAATGATTGGGCTATAAAGCGTCAACTGTTCACCTTGAAAACGTTTAAATGTCTATCTTTCCAACTGGTTTACTTATGTTTAACCAACTGCATAACATATACTTCTTAAGCTTGCGGAAACAGAGGAAAACAGTGCGTTTTCTGTACAACTTTATTTCATAAGCGCCTTTACTTGACCTGTGATAAGCATACGACAGATAGGACACTTCCGGAGCGCATGCGCACACTTATCGCAGCTGACCACGTGACCACATGGTAAGAAGACCACATCGGCGTTCCTGTCAACACAGATCTTGCAGACGAGCAGGTCAGTCAGGCGCTTGTTTTCATCAATCGTTTGTCGTACTGGACAAAATTAGATAAACATATATTTACTATAATGCACCTATCATTATTTCCCCCCCCCCCGGAGGGAAGCGGCGGGAAGTACCAGGGGAATTGGACTAATTTTATTTTTCGGGTCTTATTCCTCACCCTAGAGCCAAGCATTTTTGTCTAAACCCCCACACTGCCAGATGCCATATTTATGTTGTGTGCAAAAACCGGCGTCTTAATTTCCCAATATTATCAGAATCTAAAATCCGACCAAAGTATATTTCCCGGGACCCGGAATCATTCGGCGTGTCAAATTCCCGCCTGTTGCTCCCCCCCCCGGAAAATGTTGATAACATGTCCAACTCAAAATTTGAGGACGCTGGCTTCCACCAAGGCAGCCCTATCTCTAACTAGTAAATATAAAGTTTAAAACATTTCTGGGCCCAACGTGGGTCCAGACGATAATCCGAATCACCACCACAATCTAATCATTTGTTCATTGACCATTTCCGGCCTTCCCAGCAAATTTCATGCAAACCCGTCCATAACTTGTTGCACGACGACAAAAGCATGACGGCGGTAAGAAAGGTTGATTTTTTTCATATTTACCTTCAAGGTATCGGTACTTCTGCTATGTTAACTGTATTGATGTCCGTCCAACAATTAAAATTACAATTTTAAGTGTTTCGTTGTACAGTGCAGTCATCTTCAATGACATTGTACACATATCTTCAATGGCACCAATGTCAGTCACATTCAATCAATGCACATCTTGAAGCAGAAGTATCTTTCTAAGTAAAATAATGTGATCAGTCATTAATAAATTTCAGTGTTGAGTCAAATGTAAATGCACTGCATTTTCCAGTGTCAAATTTAAAGTCTCTGAGGTAAATGCACATGAATTTCCCTAAGTCAAATACAGATTCTTAAAGGTGCATGCACTTATATTTTCCAGGGTCACATGGAAAGTGTCAAAGGTAAATGCACCTGTATTTTCCAGGATCACATGGAAAGTGTCAAAGGTAAATGCACCCGTATTTTCCAGGTCACATGAAAAGTGTCAAAGGTAAATGCACCTGCATTGTCCAGTGTGAAATAAAAGTGTCAAAGGTAATGTACCTGTATTGTCCAGTGCGAAATAAAAAATGTTATTGGTTAATAAATCTGCATTGTCCAGAGTGCAATAAAAAGTCGCAAACATGAATGTAAAATTATCTGCATTTTTGCAGAATCAAATATCAAATTTTAAAGAGGAATTTACATGTATTTACCAGTGTCAAATCAATGTACCTGCATGCATCAGCGTCAAATGCGAAGAACTAATGATAAATGTATCTGCATTTTTCCAGTAAAGTCTCAATGCTGAATGTACCTGCATTTTTTTCCAGTAAAATGTCAATAGTGTATGTACCTGATTGTTCCAGTAAAGTGTCAATGGTGTATGTACCTGAATGTTCCAGTAAAGTGCCAATGGTGTATGTACCTGAATGTTTCAGTAAAGTGTCAATGGTGTATGTACTTGAATGTTCCAGTCGAGTGTCAATGGTGTATGTACCTGATTGTTCCAGTAAAGTGTCAATGGTGTATTTACCTGATTGTTCCAGTAAAGTGTCAATGGTGTATGTACCTGATTGTTCCAGTAAAGTGTCAATGGTGTATGTACCTGAATGTTCCAGTAAAGTGTCAATGGTGTATGTACCTAATTGTTCCAGTAAAGTGTCAATGGTGTATGTACCTGATTGTTCCAGTAAAGTGTCAATGGTGTATGTACCTGAATGTTCCAGTAAAGTGTCAATGGTGTATGTACCTGATTGTTCCAGTAAAGTGTCAATGGTGTATGTACCTGAATATTCCAGTCGAGTGTCAATGGTGAGTGTCAATGCATTTTTTAAGTAAAGTCTCAATGGTTATTGTACCTGATTTTTCCAGTAAAGTCTCAATGCTAAATCTACCTGCATTTGTTCATTAAAGTGTTAATGGGGAATGTACCTGATTTTTCCAGTAAAGTCTCAATGATGAATGTACATGTACCTGCATTTTGCAGTAAAGTCTCAATAGTGAATGTACCTGCATTTCCAGAGTCAAATGGAAAGTCTCAATTGTAAATCTACCTGCCTTTTCCAGAGTAGAGTAAAATGAAAAGTCTCAATGGTAAATCTACCTCCACTTTTCCAGTAAAGTCTCAAAGGTGAATGTCCCTGCACTTTTCCAGTAAAGTGTCAATGGCGAATGTACCTGCATTTTCAAACATTATAAATCTACCTGACTTTTCCAGAGTAGAGTCAAATGGAAGTGTCAATGGTGAATGTACCAGCATTTTCATATAAAGGCTCAAAGGTGAATGCATCTGCGTGTTCCAGAATAAAATTGAAAACGGGTTATTAAACCTGCATTTTGCAGTATCAAATTGTGAATGTTCATGCACCTGCATTTTCCAGTGTCACATGGAAAGTCTCGCATGTTCATGCACCTGCATTTTCCAGTGTCACATGGAAAGTCTCGCATGTTCATGCACCTGCATTTTCAATTGTCAAATGAAAAGTCTCGCATGTTAATGCACCTGCAATGGCGTTAAATGCAAGCGTACCTGCACTGGCGGCCTCAGCACGCATACCACCAGGTGCTCCATGTATAGGGACGTTGGCAGGGACGCCGAGTGCAGATTTCGCAACGTTGCTAAGGAACGGGCAGTCTGGTTTCCTCGCCCGGTGGACTTCCCAGACGGGTGTCTCGTTTCTCCAGTCGTCGTACAGAAATCCGCAAGCGAAGCATCGAACCGCCGACCCCGGACCGCTGTAGAAGAACCCATGTTGCGCAAGCCGTATGACGCTGACGTCAAACGCCGGAAATGTTTCGAACGACCTGAATCTCTCCCACTCTTGGTGCATGGGGGATCACTTCCGCAGGAGAAACGCTCAATAGTGTAACGATTTTAATTATGTGATCTTCAATACAATGTTCTTTCTCTTTTTGAAATTAACAACGTAGTTTCTATTTTCATAAAAAACAGAATCCCAATGAATAATGGCTATTTTAAGAACTCTGTTATGCAACGCTGTCATGGTGGGATGAACGTACTTCACGGTGAATATGGGCACCGCATACTGCTCGAATAAAACTGGAAAGCACAGTATACTTCCTGGAAAAAGTCGTTGAAAAGGCACGATATATCTGTATTTAAATTTAAATATTTAACAATCCATATAATATATGATAAAACAACGAGTTGCACTGAACAAAATATTATTTAAGCCACACATGAACGTTCAATTTTAGTAAAATAGTGCTATAAACATGGTGTAAATCTCGGTAAAAAAACAAGTACCTTCATTGACTGATATGCATAATTCGCATTTAAACCTTAAGTTTCAATATAAAGTTTATAGTTCCAAACGAAAATGTTCAACAAAAACAAAGTTATCGGATCACCGAAACTTAAATGAGCTTCTATCACACGATTTATAGCCCAATGGCAGAGCTATCTGAATATATATCTGAACATTCGCGTTATGAATAAAAGACATGGACACTTTTTCACTTCGTCTATGACGAGGGACGAATTTCAGGAATTAAATTTGTAAGAATTTTAGCAGCGATACCCACTGCGTTCCGTAGAACTAAAATTATTGTCATCCCATGATGAAAACCCAGAGAAATTAACATTTTCTTGCACTGCACTCTGTTTATTTGTCCGTTAAGTATGCGGTGCCCATACGTTTATTATAATGGTAACGTAGTTTATTACATCAGTATACGTTGACCATATAAACCGTGTATAGTCCGTTTTTTTTGAACTGTCTAAACATGAATAATTTCACGGTGGTTGAATGCGTTATTTATATCCTTGGCCAGCATTCGTGATTTTCCGATAGCCTGCTTCGGGTTTCGGGTAGAAAATACTACATGTGATGTATGATATTTAAAGCAGGGTTTTCAATGAAGCAGTAATTTCTACCTATAAAATATTAGAGAGGTATTATGCTCGTCACATCAACCAAGCTTTTGCTGGTTCGAGTCCCGTCATTAAAAAACATTTTGAGCAAAAAGTTAATATTGTAAATCTTAAATTGCATTTGTTTTAAATATTAGATTTTATAATTACATATATTTGTTATTATGTCTTTTCTTTTCTCTTTTTTATTATCTTTACCTTTTTTATTATTCAATGTTCATTAAATAAATAATTGATACCATTACAATTTAAAAGCAAAATCAGATAAGCGCTTCTTCGTCTTCTTCTGCAGTAGCGGTCTCTGTGGAGTGAAAATCATGATTCACTTATTAAAGCAATGTACAATGAAAAAAATATTGCTTTGAATAATAAAATAAACAGTATAACTCTCTGGGAATCGAACTCGGTTCGCTCGGTTAACAACGGATGTATTTCGTCTTTAAACTACTCGGTCATTCCGACGGATGGTCAGTGCAGAATTGCTAATGTTATTTATCACGTATTTTGCATATCATAAAAGGCTAATCAATACCCGTAAATACGACGGAAAACTGCGATGAACGTCAAATGCTAACACATTCAACCACTATGAAATTATTCATGTTTTGACAGTTCTGAAAAAAACGGACTATACTTGAAGCGTACGAAATAAAGACAGAAACACCAGGGTTTCACCAGCGTAGCTTGGGTTCAACAATTTATAGGCACAATAGGCGGAATCTACAAAAGGACGCTGTAAGCGATAATTTGGGCCAGCAGTGTTTATACTCGTATGTGGCTACAAACAACTAACTTCAGCTAAACTCCGATTCTACAAAATAATTGTAAAATAAGCGTGCGTTTCATGAAAGTTATTTCATATTGACGTAATCGACTCGTTTAACAGTGAAGTATCAACACAGCCAAGAAAGATCCCCTCATCCCCATCCCCCCTCTTTTATTGCATTTTTGGCATATTTAAATTTTTCATCTCCGGAAAAATGTAGAGGCACGTGTCCATAGTGCCTACAGGAAGCTACGCCCCTGAACACTGCCCCGTGGTTACTCTGTATTTGCAATGTTGCAACTATTCGTGTGTGTTTTCACTGTTAGTGAAAAACTGCAATTAGCTATTCATAACGATCCATGAACAGAAAAGCTGCAAAAAACATATACAAAATTAATATAAATGTAATTAAAACATACCCAACACTAAGTGATCATGTTTCCCTTTTTGTTACATTCTAGCGTGAATTTGTTAAGAGTATTACTCACTGAAAATGTCAGACTACTATTTGTTAATGCGACCATAATAAACTGCTTCATTTAGGTTGCGATAGCGACCAGACTTCTGCATTTATCAACTTGATTACATGTTCAACCCTCATGTCCGTGTATTGGGTGTTCATTTTGGTGAAAGTGATGTAAGGGAAAGCACTGCGTAGGTGCTTGCGATAAAACGACAACTCTACTTTCAGGCGATTACCTCCTACATGGAATTATTTCGTTATTTCCATTTTAAAACTTACGCTCACTCTCACTTTCATTCTTGCACTAAACTGACTCCTTACTCCTTATTACATTCTTATTTTAATACCTCACTTTCACTCTTGCACTAAACTGACTCCTTACTCCTTATTACATTCTTGTTGTAAACCTCTCTTTCACTCTTGCACTAAACTGACTCCTTACTCCTTATTACATTCTTGTTTTAAACCTCTCTTTCACTCTTGCACTAAACTGACTCCTTACTCCTTATTACATTCTTGTTTTAAACCTCTCTTTCACTCTTGCACTAAACTGACTCCTTACTCCTTGTTACATTCTTGTTTTAAACCTCTCTTTCACTCTTGCACTAAACTGACTCCTTACTCCTTATTACATTCTTGTTTTAAACCTCTCTTTCACTCTTGCACTAAACTGACTCCTTACTCCTTATTACATTCTTGTTTTAAACCTCTCTTTCACTCTTGCACTAAACTGACTCCTTACTCCTTATTACATTCTTGTTTCAAACCTCTCTTTCACTCTTGCACTAAACTGACTCCTTACTCCTTATTACATTCTTGTTTCAAACCTCTCTTTCACTCTTGCACTAAACTGACTCCTTACTCCTTATTACATTCTTGTTTCAAACCTCTCTTTCACTCTTGCACTAAACTGACTCCTTACTCCTTATTACATTCTTGTTTTAAACCTCTCTTTCACTCTTGCACTAAACTGACTCCTTACTCCTTATTACATTCTTTTTTAAACCTCTCTTTCACTCTTGCACTAAACTGACTCCTTACTCCTTATTACATTCTTGTTTTAAACCTCTCTTTCACTCTTGCACTAAACTGACTCCTTACTCCTTATTACATTCTTGTTTTAAACCTCTCTTTCACTCTTGCACTAAACTGACTCCTTACTCCTTATTACATTCTTGTTTTAAACCTCTATTTCACTCTTGCACTAAACTGACTCCTTACTCCTTATTGCATTTTTGTTTTAAACCTCTCTTTCACTCTTGCACTAAACTGACTCCTTACTCCTTATTACATTCTTGTTTTAAACATCACTTTCACTCTTGCACTACACTGACTCCTTACTCCTTATTACATTCTTGTTTTAAACCTCTCTTTCACTCTTGCACTAAACTGACTCCTTACTCCTTATTACATTCTTGTTTTAAACCTCTCTTTCACTCTTGCACTAAACTGACTCCTTACTCCTTATTACATTCTTGTTTTAAACCTCTCTTTCACTCTTGCACTAAACTGACTCCTTACTCCTTATTTCATTCTTGTTTTAAACCTCTCTTTCACTCTTGCACTAAACTGACTCCTTACTCCTTATTACATTCTTGTTTTAAACCTCTCTTTCACTCTTGCACTAAACTGACTCCTTACTCCTTATTACATTCTTGTTTTAAACCTCTCTTTCACTCTTGCACTAAACTGACTCCTTACTCCTTATTACATTTTTGTTTTAAACCTCTCTTTCACTCTTGCACTAAACTGACTCCTTACTCCTTATTACATTCTTGTTTTAAACCTCTCTTTCACTCTTGCACTAAACTGACTCCTTACTCCTTATTACATTCTTGTTTTAAACCTCTCTTTCACTCTTGCACTAAACTGACTCCTTACTCCTTATTACATTTTTGTTTTAAACCTCTCTTTCACTCTTGCACTAAACTGACTCCTTACTCCTTATTACATTTTTGTTTTAAACCTCTCTTTCACTCTTGCACTAAACTGACTCCTTACTCCTTATTACATTCTTGTTTTAAACCTCTCTTTCACTCTTGCACTAAACTGACTCCTTACTCCTTATTACATTTTTGTTTTAAACCTCTCTTTCACTCTTGCACTAAACTGACTCCTTACTCCTTATTACATTTTTGTTTTAAACCTCTCTTTCACTCTTGCACTAAACTGACTCCTTACTCCTTATTACATTTTTGTTTTAAACCTCTCTTTCACTCTTGCACTAAACTGACTCCTTACTCGTTATTACATTTTTGTTTTAAACCTCTCTTTCACTCTTGCACTAAACTGACTCCTTACTCCTTATTACATTTTTGTTTTAAACCTCTCTTTCACTCTTGCACTAAACTGACTCCTTACTCCTTATTACATTCTTGTTTTAAACCTCTCTTTCACTCTTGCACTAAACTGACTCCTTACTCCTTATTACATTCTTGTTTTAAACCTCTCTGTCACTCTAATTCACGATCGAAAACTCGCTCTCACTCCCATTCTTGCATTAAAATTCGCTTCCTCTGTCATTTACGCTCTTAACCACGGCCTGTACCCGGATAATCCTAACGCAGAGCAGCGACCCTAACGCAGTGCCAATAGGGCGGACACGGAGACAAAGTATGTAATTGTTTTTCACGTGTTTCGGCGTAGCTGTCTAAGATCACTTTTGACCTAGATTTCTTGCGATAATTATGCAGCGGGAAAATTGAATGCCAATAGAACTGGGCAAATTTTCTAATTTTAGGGAATGCAAACTTCAAACAATGGTTTAACCTATACAAATAACTATTGCATACTTTTGGGAGTTAAACATTTACATAATTACCTAACAATTTCAATAAATGGGGAATTTATATTTATAAACGTACTGTCAATTTGAATTAAAATTGTGCTTACGATTTATTAACGATTATTTATAATTGCATCTTTCTATCAACTTCTCAAGTAGATGTTATTTTATCTGTAAAAAGATGCTACATTTTCTATAGATACAATGCTATGAAAGAAGATTCGGAATACGTTGAATGGTTATTCGCGTAGCATGAATACACAATTTGCAATACTAATTATACACATGAACCCTTGATATATCATATTTCTACTGATATAATTTAAAATCGTCATAGTCTTATGAATTTTTATGTTTACATTATCAAAATAAAAAGTCTTAACATTTCAAAAATCGCAGAATGTTCCCTGACTATTGCTTTTTATTGGGATACACAGTATAAATCACAGGCACTTGTAAAAATGACTTTTTATGTTCCATACGTATATACACTATAATAAGATTATAGTATATATACGTATGGAACATTAAAAAATAATTGTTACAAGTACCAGTGGTATAAATGCTTATTTGACTTCAAATCGTTATCATATTATATAACTAACACGAATGGTATATTACCCTCTACTATAAATAACTATATAGACTCGTCTGATACATAATGATTTTAATTCATTCCCGAAATTATTTTCTTACATCGTTAATTTGTTAAATTGGCATGACAAATTCAGATAACATATATGTTAACCTAAATTATTTTTGTTATTCATATATCACTGGTGGAAACATGGAGCTGTATGATTGGTTTATTCACGGCATATATATTAATGATAATTTTATTTAATTATTAAATTAATAAATTTATCTCAAATTAACTTTTGTATTCGAGAAGTTTTCTTATAGTGTCCGAAAAATCTGGGGTCCAATAAGTCTCCTAATATTGGTGGGGACAAAAAAATCTGGGGTCTGAGAAGTCACGTAAGCGATCATCTTGGCCGTCTGTTTAGGTAATTTTTAAATGACGTCTCAATATTAATTTGAACGCCGATTGTCTTTTTCAAAGACATTTCTTGTTTATCATGTTTGTATATTTGTGGTGAGTATCAGCGTAAAGCTTTTAATAGCTATAGTGTCCTATGCTTTATGTACTCAATATTTTATTTGGCAATTACTCTATGATGCTGGAAGTCATTAAAATGTACACGAAAAAGTCTTCATGAAGAACATTTTTAATAATATCAAAGTGTAAAGTTGATGTTTATTGATAAAACATTGTTTTTATTCCGAAGTGGTTGTAGGCTTGCGGATAATTCCTGACCCATGTAGGAAACTGTGATGGATAAGTACAAACGTAAAAAGGATATTTACATAACAAACTAAAAAATACGATACCGATGCATGAACTAATTGCTTTTGGTGTTATTTATGTGCCTTATTCTGTATTAAAATGTCTTGACAGGTGTATTTCCAGTCTAATGGCTACTCTCTTTCTGACAGATAAAAACATGATTATATTTTACTACAGGTTCCTTGCCACTTTATGTAATAGCGAAAGGAATAGTTCCTTATGTAATTTTGAAATGTAGCCATATTTGTTAGAGCTGCAACGATTTAGCCCTGGCGCGATTCGATTCGATTTCAATTTTAAACATCATTCAGTTAATATTTCGATTTGATATTTTAACCTTTTTACACGCTTGTTTTTGCGCATTATTGAGTCATGGATTTTAATATATAATAATGTTTTATGTGTGGTTATTAATACCATTTTATTGGTTAATGCCAATGTATTTGCCTTATATATCAACATAAATAAGAAGAATGGTAAACCTTGTTGTAATGTTTCACAAATACATGTAGTTAAATATAACAGCAACTGTGATGCCATGATCAATATATCTCATTTAAATCTAAACAAACACTGGAATTTTCATTAATAGTTTTATGACAAACATTAAATAATATAACAGAAACTCGAATCGAAATTGGTTGGTTTAGTATCGAAAATCGAATCGGGTCATTTGCAATCGATTGATCGATGCATTGGAGGAGTCGTTGCAGCTCTGTAGGAACATATTTTTCACAAATCATATTTTTCACATCTGTGAAAAACAGGATCTCATTTTTCACAGTTGTGAAAATTGAGATCCTATTCGTCACACATCGCAATCGTATTCTTCACATTTTCCACGAAGTTTGTTATCGCATACAGTTTTGGAAATGCAATGAAGTTATATTCCTATGTGATCTTTACGCATACCCCGCTTTTTGACCAATTCTCTTCTTCACACTTAAGAATGTGACAAATGAGATCCTATTCTTCACATACAAATGAGATCCTATTCTTCACATACAAATGAGATCCTATTCTTCACATACAAATGAGATCCTATTCTTCACATACAAATGAGATCCTATTCTTCACATACAAATGAGATCCTATTCTTCACATACAAATGAGATCCTATTCTTCACATACAAATGAGATCCTATTCTTCACATATTTGTAAAAAATATGATTTGTGAAAAATATGATCCAACACAGCTCTAATATTTGTTAGACCTTGATTCACTCCAAACAAAATTCATGGTATTTGAAAACATTGTCACTATGTTTCGAACGGCAGTGTTCCATCATTTTGCTCTAAACTGTAAGAAGTATCGCAATACACATGCTAATATATACTTTGGGCGTTAGAAATATTCAAACGAGGGTCACGTTGAATGCGTTCTATGCTTTTATATTTTAAAGGGGTCTTCGCATTTAATGTTTCGTTACATTGAAGTATTGATACCGGTACGTCGTCTTTGAAAATAATTGATTGTTTTTCTGTTTGTGCAAATCGTTTTGCATTATGTCAGGCCATACTTTATTTTCAACTATTCTCGTCCAGCACAAACTCACGATATTTTAAACACAGGTCTTCTTGGTAAAGTGTACAATGGGTAACAATCTCTGTCGTTTAAGTGCATATCTCGTCACATCGATGACTTATAAAGCGGTTCATAGTTTCTATCTTGAAAAGATATACTAGGAATACACGTTGTCACTATTAAACAAGCAAATTATGCAATAAGATGTGAATGAAAATAGAAACATATATAAAGGCCCATATAGTCGTTCATCTTACATGTATATCAATTCATTTACATAGAATATTAGTTTGTTAGGTGTTTACCCTTCACGTTTTTATGCGTTGGTGTGGTTTTTATCCGTTCCTATTATGCATGTTCGGTTATTATCAACTAGAAATAAGGTTTTTATTCATTTTCGCACAGTCTGCACATTTGAATGAGTTGTCCATACGCAGTGGTATAGCACCATAGTGTAAATGGGCGTTTGAAGCAGTATATGTTTGCTTCCAAACAACGAAATAGTATGGCCATTTAAAGCCTCTAAGTATTTTTTAAGATTTTCTATAAATATTTTAATTGAATGTTTGGCTTTGTTTCTCAGCATTCCATCTTACAAAACAATGTTTGCTAGATAAAACATTAGAACTATTGAAATAAATACTCACTTGATCAATTGCGACAGATATTACGATCAAAACAAACCTGTACATAAGGAAACTAGGCATAAAACAAAGTAGAACCGTCTTTCAATCCGCCATATTGACACTGCATTAGGGTCGCTGGACTGCGTTAGGATTATCCGGGTACAGTCTAGTTCACGCAATGAAAATAACTCTCGCTCTCCTTCACGCTCTTAAACTTGCTCTCCCTCCTGACTTTGATTCATGCACTAAACTCGCTTTCAATCTAATTCGCACACAAAAACTCGGTCTAAGTCCCGTTCTTGCATTACAATTCGCTTCCTCTTTCATTTACGCAGTAAAACCACTCATTCTCATTCACTATCTAAAACTCGCAATCACATACTTGCACTTAAACTTGCCCTCACTATCAAGGTTGATAGGTCACGTACTTAAACACACTCTCACTCTCCCCCGTGCACTTACACTCGATCTCACTATCATACACGCACTATAACTTACACTCAATCTCATGTGCGCACTAAAATTCGCTCTCACTCTCACTCACGTACTTTGACACACTCTCGATCAGTCCTGTGCACTTACACTCGCTCTAACTATAATCCACGCACTAAACTCATTCTCACTCACGTTCTTAAACACACTCTCACTTAATCACATTCCCACTCTCTTCCATGCATTTAATCTCGCTCTCACTTTCATTCACGCACTTTAATTCGCTCTCACTCTCACTTAAGTACTTAAAACACTCTCACTCTCTCCCATACACTTACATTCGCTCTCTCTCTTCCATTTACGCACTAAAACTCACTATCGCTCTTACTCACGTACGTAAATTCGATCTCACTCTCACCCATGCACTTACGGTACACTCGCTCTCACTCTACTTCGCGCAATAAAACTCACTCTTTCTCTCATTCACGAATTATAACTCACTTTCCGGGTCATTCACGCACTAAAACTCGCTCTTACTTTCATTCACACTTTAAAACTCGCTTTCATTATCATTCACGTACTAAAACTCGCATACACTTGAATTCACGCACTTAAACTCTCACCTACTACTCTTTCACGCACTATAAACTTCATCCTCACTCTCTTTCAAGCAATAAAACTGCCTTCTCACTCGCATTTCCACTCTAAAACTCACTTCTCACTCTCATTCACGCACTAAATCTCACTCTTAACTCCGATCACTCGTCTTTGAACACTTACAGTAATTGTATCCTCTTGCTTTATTGTCAAAAAATGCTTACTCAAACAACATTAAAGACTTAATTAGACAGCACCATAGCTATGTTTGTTCTGGTATGCATGAAATAATGTTTTGTATTTTACATGAATATGGGATACTAATTGTTGACAAATAAAGCCTTTTATGTTTGTTCTGCTGCTACTTCACCATTTTCGCCCGTTTGATTAGCCTTATATTTAGAGGTATTTGTGTTTGTTTTTGTAGCTAACGAAAATGTGCTAATGGGTTTTCATTTTTGAGATGTGCGTCAAGACTTTATTTTTAATACGTTAAGTACATTTTAGCACTAGGCATTCGCAATACCCTATTTCCCATACACTTCACAATGAAGCTCTATACAATTGGTGCAATCTCTTCTGAACTTCTACCGTATGTCATCTAAATATAATCTAAATCGAACCCTGATTATATCGGAAAATATTGGTTAAATTTTTTTTTTGCTATCATCATCATCATCATCGTCGTCGTCGTCATCATTATCATCATCATCATTATCATCATCATCATCTTTATCGTCGTCGTCGTCGTTTTCATCATAATAATCATCATCATCATCGTCGTCGTCGTCAACATTATTATCATCGTCGTCGTCACCATCAGTCATCATCACCATTAGTAATTTTCATCATCATCATCACCACGCGGTCGCCCTTAATGACGAGGACCCCACATCTACCTCAGCACTAGCACCAGCACATCCAAAATCACCGTATCAACAGCATGACAACCATTACAACACTTCAAAGATCATGGATTTAACCTTAACCACTCCAAGATCATGGATTTAACCTTAACCACTCCAAGATCATGGATTTAACCTTAACCACTCCTACCCGATCATCATAATAATCATGTTTAGAATGGCTATCATCGTCATTTGAATCACCAGCATAATATTTAGAGGCGACAGCAGCAAAAACAGTAACATCGTATGAGGCGCGTGGTGGGAAAACCGGTCTTAATGCGTGGCTAATCCGCTTTCATAGTATTTTCTGTTTGAAGGAAGTCTCTTCTAAAAATAAATCCACCGTATGCGGAAAGTGCCGTCCTGCATTAGCCTGCGCGGACTGCACAGGCTAATCCGGGACGACACTTTACGCACATGCATTAAGCCCGGTTTTCCCACGACACGACTCATATATACTCACCATTATTATCATCACAGTCATCATAATCATCGCCGTCGTCGTCGTTATCGTCGACATCACAATCATTGTCATCACAATCACCTGTATAAAAAGCATGGAGCTCAATGAGGTTTATTTTATATTATTGGACGCTAATATCTGCCTCACCTATTAAAGATAATTAGCCTATAATAAACATTCATGTTCCATAAATCAACTAATTCAGTTTTTCAACATGGTCAACTTGATTATTACAAAATAAATGCAAACTTGAGTCAAGTTTATTTTTGTGAATATTGTCCCCGGAAGTATTTAAATTCAATACTTAATAGCAGAATATATTTATTGAATATGCTATCATACACAGCCTTAAAGGGACCTATTCATAGATTGTCAAATGTTCAAATATTTGTCAGAGATTCCAAAAAGAAAAATACATTATATATAAAGAAGCAAAATAACAGTCTTAAAGGCATATAAATAAATTAGAAAAACAGTGTGATTTAAGAATAATCGTCAATTGAAGTGGCTAAAATTATCATGCCTTTTGTCGGTATTTTGGAAAGAACGTGTATCACATAACGTTCGACTGGCCGATTGCTTAGCGTGAATTTTTTTTATCCCTGGCTTCGTTGGTTTGAGCTGGCGGAGGCAAAACTTTTAGCTTTATTTTTGTGTCTTTGTACAATATTTGTGTTTTGTTAGTGCAGTTACTCCAAGAAATAGTTTTTTACGTTTAATGACGTTATTATTTCATACGAAAATTTGTTAATAAGTCCCTTTAAAGAGGCATGTCGAAGGTATTTCCAGAAAATATAGACACATATAAAATCAAGACATATTCCATTTTTTCTCGGATATATTTTTTGCTAATAGCAAGAATATATTGATCGAATCGTTCAGAAAAAAAACAAGGCCAAACAAAAATTTGCAATACACGGTTCCATCAGGATTCGCGCATTTAAATTCAATGAACTTTATTTTTAAAAATTCTATTGTCGATCTTCCGTCGATGGGCCCCTTTAAATTGTCTTTCTAAGCGCCTCGTGGAAATGTTTGATCGCGATTGCCCCGCCCCATTTCGCTGACGTACATATTCAACTACCGGTGGGGCAAAGCAAATATTTCCATATTTCCCTAAGCTATTTCAATCCCAGTGGATTGTCAAACAGCTGGTATTGTCACAGAGGTGTCGGTGTACTGCTTAGGAGAACAGTCCGTCGAGTGTGTTTGGATTTTCATACTGGTTTCATGCGATACCGTACATATTATCAAGTGCATGACACTATCCCCACGAGTTAAGATAGATTAGCTCTTTATTCACATTGAACGTATAAGCTTTTTATTATTAAATAATAAATATTATAATATTACCCCCAATAATGAGGTTATGTGTTTGCTACCGTTGGTGTTTGGTTGTTTGTTTATCTGTCTGTATGTCCGTTAGCAATTTTCTACAATAAAAAAGAAGTTAAAAACGGATTTGCAAAAAATATTCCGGGAAGGTTGAAACTGGGTCATCTGAATCCAAAAATCTTTTAAAGAATTCTTCATTATTGGATGAAAGGGCAAGGGAGGTCTATGATATTTATCCCCTGAAAATTTTAGTTGTTCAGTTGGGTTACCTATCTTAGTGGAGGTCTGAGCTCTCCGAGTTCGTTCTAGTATTAAAATATTATCGAACGGCTCTATATACAAAAAAAGATGTAATATATTTCGTGGTAAAGTGTTACTAGTGTTTTATATATTGAAATACATGTAGTTGATCAATTAGATATAGTAAATATATATGGCAAACTCTAATGGCGTTGGTATGGGAATGGAACCCGAAATCTGCTTGGTGAGACGCCATTGTCCAAAACGTTAGATGAAGAACTTTCAACTATAGATGGAATTGCAAGAGCAAACTTGACCTCATCGTGGCATCTTGCACTCAAAGTTCTAACCACGTCATTGGTAGGCAGACGACGATTCTGTTCACACAATGGACGTAGTCCCATTGAACCACAGACAACATTTTAATGGTCTCATAATTGCGTTCAATCATAATGGGTGTTAATCTAATATTGCGACGTTTAATTCTCCCAAATGGTCGATTCATCCCAGAGACGACTTTCAAATTAATCGTATTACTGTAGGCTTCCATGCAATAATTTGTGGAATGCATATATACACTATCACAAACTTCAAATGGGGGAATTGCTAACCTTGACTAAAATAAACTTTAAATCAATTACACTGAATAGATTGGAAATTACACTTCATAACATATATAGCGGATAAATATACGAGTCATATAATTATGGTAGTTCATCAAATTGTACGCGTTTACAGCCGCTATCAGACGAATATGCAACATTTCATTACACTCGGATCGGTAACTTTATGTATAGGCCACCTATATTACCTATATTGGGAAGATAAAGTGAGGCGTGTTGTGGGAACCCATGCTTAATACATCTGCGTAAAGTGTCGTCCTGGATCAGCCTGTGCAGCAGTCCGCACAGGCTAATCCAGGACGACGCTTTCCGCTTTAATGGCAGTTTCTGTTTCAATGAAGTCTCTAAACATAAATCCGCTGTTGGCGGAAAGTGTCGTCCCGGATTACTGTGCGGACTTCACAGGTTATTCCTGGATGACACTTTACACACATGCATTCAGCCCGATTTTTCCACGACACGCCTCAAATTCTTTTTACACATCATATCCAATGAGTTGCCGTACCAATCACGAACGACATTATATTGCCACCGAAAAATCGATTTTTCTTAGGGAGCCTTTTATTTCATTAACTATATATTTATCAGGAACTTTTTAAGTTATTTTATATTATTTACAAGGCGTTTTATATTGTTGAAAATAATGTTATAAAACATTATCACTTGATTTATAAAGTTTATGTCAACGCAACCGGTCTTACGATGCTACCATGGCACATAAACAAAAAGCTCATTGGAAAAAACTTTCCAAAAACTACAAAATTATGTACGAGAAAAACGAGCTTCTTTTTCATGTATGGAACTTTTTTCATTTAACTGGTTTATTCTCTTATAGGTCAATTGTTAGGCAATGTCCTATTTTGTAAAAATCGTTGAATTTAGCGTTCAGGAAATTTTGATTAAACATTTGTATTTTGATGTGATATTTTTGCACCTTAGCACAACATAAGATTGATCTCACGACCTTTATCGATACGGACCAAGCGTGACGTCGGGCTCATTCCGTCATCCTGTTGCTAAAAGTATACGTGGGGCGATTCCAATCGATCTGCAATAAACGATCAATACACTAATTTGCCCCGTTTTATATATTTAATGGGAAGAAAACGCTATAAAATTTCGAGTTACGAGTTTTCTTATGTCACATTATTTCAGGGGAGGATAAAGCGTCTAATGCGGACTCGATACGATATGCCGTAATTTATTCCATGAGTGTTATAATATCCAATATAAACACGCGTTGTCAAATAATAAGGACGTATTACGGGTTAGTCAAACAAAACATGGTCTTAGTTAAAATTGATTCAACATTTGTAGGCAATGTGCCACTGAATGAATTAGATCTACTTCGCGATCACATTGATGGATGTTTGTGCCACGGCTATAATATCGCTTATAACAGGATATTAAAATCAGGTATACGTTTTTAATATATATACATATACATGTAAAATATGTAAATTTGGATGTTTTAGATTCCAGTGTCTCTTATTTTAGACTCAAGTAGAACGGTATATTTTAGAGTTTTATTTTGCCATATTTTGAGAATGTATAATTACGAAACCCGTTAAAAATAGTCCATGATATTGAACACCAGAAGTAAAATGTACATATTTTTGTGATATATTCGTTATCCTAACATGATACTCGCTAATTTTTCTATAGACAACGAACAAAATTATCGCTGTTAAACTACCCATTAACAACGCAAAAAGAAGTCCCGATTTTGAGCGGAGCATAGTAAAATAATAGTTCCAATTACAATTGCAAAAATATATGTCAAATCATTTTAGAATCGAAATAATTTCGCATTATCGTTGTCTATCTGCCAATAAACGACTCATTGTCAGTCTGATGTGTGGCTATTAAGCAACTCGGGATAACACCCTTGTGGTTTAATTCCTACGCATCAGAACTCCAAATCGGTGTTTATTGGACGATAAACAACGATCAATCGAAAACTATTTATTAACTATAAAAATACGAGTATAAAGAAGATGCGGTAAGGTCTGTATACCCTGTACATGTAAATAGTTTTAAAGGGACTTGCTCACAGATTGTCGTTTTTTTTTGAAAATTGTCATTTAATGTCTTAACTACAAAAACTAAAGAAGTTGGACTGACCAAAAACAAAAACACTTTCCGCTTTTATGGTATTTTCTGTTTCAAGAAAGTCTCTTCTAAACATAAATCCACCTTAGGCCACTGTAGGCGGACTGCTCAGGCTAATCCGGGACGACACTTTATGCACATGCATTAAGTCCAGTTTTCCCACGACGCGCCTCAAATATTTAATAAAGACAAACACTATCCTCGAACCACATCCGCCGGGATCAAAAACTGTCGCTCTAACCACACGGTTATTCTGACTGTCAGTTATTGTAGTGCATTTTTAACGCTATGTAAGTGATACGCGTGTTTTCCAAAATACGGATGCAAAGCGTTACAAACGCTTTGTAATTTTAACTATTTAAATAGGTGATTTTTCATAAACGACACTTTTTACCAATATATTTTATTTTTATGCCATTAGTGTTATTTTGCTTGTTTATACATAATGTATTTTTCTTTTGGGATTTATGGACAAACATTTGAACGTGGTCAATATGCCAATCTGTGAACAGTTCCCTTTAAATAATTGCACATGTAAAGCACGTGTTCGTGTTGTTGTTCTTTTTTTAATTTTCAGAGAAGAGAAAATATGTCTAAAATTATATGAGGCGTGTCGTGGGAAAAGCGGGCTTGTTGTCGTCCCGGAATAGTCCGTGCAGTCCGCACAGGCTAATCCAGGACGGCACTTTCCGATTTTTTTTGTATTTTCGGTTTCAAGGAAGTATCTTCTAAACATAAATCCACTGTGGGCGGTCAGTGCCGTCCTGGATTGGCCTGTGCGGACTGCACAGGCAAATCCGGAACGGCACTTTACGCAAATGCATTAAGCCCTAGTTTCCCAAGACATGCCTCATATTATTAATAGTGAAAGACACTTTCGTCATCTTCTGAGTAAATAACTGTGTATTTAAATGTTCAAATAATTTAGCGTTATTATTCTTTATTTAGAAAAAAATGATACTATAATTGGTAGCATTTGTTAACCACGCGAACCAGAATGATTTAAAAGTGGAACAAATTATTATATCAAACATCGACATATTAATTTATTACGTAGAGCATAGATAAACTTTAAAAAGGCATCTCAATATATCACCGTTAAAATGTAAAATGCGCGGCAGTCTAGATTCGATTTAAGACTGGCCTGCCTCGATTATCGTCACATTGACAACAATTAATCACATACCACTCCACTTTCCCTTTGTTTGCTTATAGACTTACCATTCTAACCTTCCTATTATCTGCCATGGCAGTGAAACTATGCGTAAGGATTTGTCAAAAGCACTCGTCGGAATTTCTGACATGATTATTGATGATTTTATATTATCACGTTGTTGAACTTTGCATTTTTGTTTTTGTTTTCGTTCTTGTTTTCGTGTTTTGTCTGTTGGCCTAAGTAAAGCATCGTAATTATAAGCATTATCAGCATCATGACATCTGCAATAGCACCGTGCTTCAGCATCATATGTCATGTTGTAGTCGCGGCGCCAATGCTCCCCCGTCCTGTTCAAGTATCTAATTATCATCATTCTATCAGCATCACCTTCCTCCTCCTCCGCCTGCTCCTCCTCATCATCATCATAATCATCATCATCGACATCAAAATGTGTGATGTTTGTTTCTCAGCACAGTAATATATCTCTACTCCTACATAAATGACGCGATCCGATTGGCTAAGCGCGGTCACATGACCATGGGGGTATTTTCCATACACCATGGGTAATATTTCAATACCCCATAGAAGTCTATTTTAAGTTTGTTTTCGTGACGTCATTGTGTGTGTTTCGTATTATTTTGTTAGTTTTTCTTTCGTTAATTTTCAAGTGGTATCAATTAAAAGAAACCAGTGAAAGGTAGTCGGTGAGATATATTCGGTACACTGTTAGTAACTGAGGGTGTATGGGATATACACACTTAGTGGTTTACATACACCCTCAGTTACTTACAGTGTAACTATTAATACACCATTAAATTATTGGTTACAATTCCATTCAATTCAATATTTATTGCTATATAGCCTCCGGCCCTTGCAAATACATATTACTTAACATAATCACCATTTTCAATGCACACATATTCAAACAAAATACAATGGCTACTATGGTACAGCTATATATATTTATGAGTTAGGCAGCAATAAATTTCTCCTTTCAAATGCATAAAACAAGTACATTGCAATATTTCTGATCACTTTCTCATTACGTGAGCTCATAATAATATTGAATTTATTTACAGTAGGGGGCGTATAATACTTAGAAGGAATATATGCTTCGCGCAGGTCCAAATATTTCGGACAAATAAACAGAAAATGAAACTCATTTCCAATATATGTTTTGCAAAATGGACAAAACCTATTTTCCCTATTGATATTTAAAATAGCGAACTTTTTCAATCATGAGCTTATGTGAAGATATCCGAAAACATACATATGCGTTTCTAAACTTACGTACAGTTAAAATATTTAGATATAATTCGACATCAAAGTTCACTTTAAACCCACTGTAATTTTTTTATTTTGAAATTACATTACATAATATACTATTATATTGCTGTATATGCGAAATCATTTTTAAGTGTATTTGTCATAAAACCTTGGACATTTTGCAACACAGACCATTTACAAATATACTGACAAAGAAAAAACGAAGTTATCCTGTTTTATATCCGCTGTTAACTGTATTGATTCACAGTAATACCCATACAGACTTGAGGTCGGTACCGTATTTTGGACAATCACTTTGATTATTACAATAAACTTAAAGGCTCTGTCCCGATAGTGTATTGATGGAAAACGTCATACACTGTGAGTTAAATGTACATGTGTGCTAATGTATGTTTTAGTTTTTATTAATTAATATATATTTAATTTACGTTTTAGTTGCAATCTTTGTAAATATTGTTAATGAATATTGCACGTTATGTTAACACCACTTACTTTCATAATGTAATATATCGGCTTCTTTCATAGTGTAATATGTAGGCTTAACGAAAATATATACATGTAATGTAGATGTCGTTTATTACATGTAGTTTGATTTGTTTATTTAAGTTTATTTTTCAAAGTTTTTATGATTTGCACGTCGAAGTAATGGAACGGAATACTCGTCCTGCTATAAAGAATGCAATGCCACAAGTTTGTTTGTATACACTGTATTCTTATCAACCAAATCGGCATCACTGAGTAATGGTTCTACCCCGGCGACTTAATAGAAGGGGAAACGCATTGGCCTCACAGCCCATGTGGGTCGCAGGTTCGAGGGCCCGCTACAACCTAACCTATTGACTCGTCTTTGGCATGAGACATTAAACCGAGGTGCAGTATACACTAAAAAGATCCAGACCCTCCTGTGTCTTGCACTCTCCCCGTAATCCAACTGACAGGGGGTGATGACCCAATGGAAGAGAATCTAGTGAACTCGATAAAAAATCAACAACACACAACACGTTTATAACAGTTATTCCCGCGACAGAGCCTTTAAATATTCTCCCAGGTAAAATACAAGTCGTGGTCTCAAGAGGTCTTAATGAAATCCCCTTGATTAATTACTGTCAGACGTTTTCAAACGATTTACCACTCGCGCCTTGATCCTCGGACTCCGGTGTTTGTAAACAGACTTGTTGGACTCGATCGCCGAGATATAATCAGAATCAATTTTTATGTGACACTGGCTGTGTGTGAATGAATTCGGAGTTAATAATGAGTTTGTATGTATTGTATGTTGTAATTTATGTTGATTTATTGGCCTTTTGTGTGGGTCATAAGTAATTAAAATTGGAAAGTACATACAACCTTATTAAAATGTCTACTTTTGAAGCTGGAGATATTTGTTGAAAGCTTGCGATTTGTACTTTAAAAAACGTCATTAACTTGCATGTGTTAATTTATAAGTACTTTATTTTTAACATACAGTTTGTGATTTTAGCGATTTCATCTATATTTGCTACATTCTATTAATTTATTACTTCAGACATAAATGCCATGTATTAATTATTTCCTGAAACTTGGAATTGGTAAAGGCCCTATGAATTTTAAGAAACCGTAAGCAGATGTATAAATAAGTAAATTATTTATTTCAGTGATGTGTAATATAACAAGCAACAGATACCTGTTTACAATAGATACACCCGACCCTATGGGTCTATAAGTCACCTGATATTAGATACATAATGCAACAAAGTGCGAAAAAGTCTGAGAGTAACACAAATATAAATAAGCATAAAAATAATAAAGTTATAGTATCTTAAAAAGTGTCGAAACGATCTTAATGTAAATGAAATGTAATTAGGCGCAAATAATATCTTATGAAGATCATAATAATAAACATGTTTGTATGAACAAATTTGTTTTGATGTTCGGAGGGTTCAGCGTTATATATAGTAATTTCGCACCCCCATACCCTCGCCGCCCCCTGCTGACCTGCGGGTTCAACAGATCAGTATTGAATATCTTAAGAAAATCAGTATATTTTGGTAAATATTCGTACAGAAGCATAAAAATAATAAAAATCCCATATTTACCATGTTTTTAGAAAATACCAGAGAACCGGTCCGTCACCCTGACCCCAGATCATTTCCTTGGTGATATTATTATTTTACATCTGTATTAAACTTGTCATATGCTTAAATACTGTTGCAAAGATGTATATATTAATGAAAAAGCACAGCAGTGGTAGCGCTATAAACACATTTCAGAATAGTGACTGAGAATTGTGATTATTAAGGAGCCTATAATAGAAATACTTGTATGTAGGGGTATTTTATGTTTCTATTTTTGCATTTGCATTGAACGAAAGACATTTGTTTAATTCACCGGTCTATCAGTTATTTTATATAATATAAAGGGGATAAAGGTGATAGTGTGAATTAATGTTTACATGAATATACAGGTCACAGCAATAATTAAATCCCATCACATTAGCATGAAATATCTTTGAAATGGTCCCATTAAAGACCAAACGGTTATGGCAAGTTGGGCGTATATATATAACATCTGTACATTACTTCACCCTATATTAAAGAGAACTGGGGCGTAGTATTTATTATTTATGTTCATATTTCAATTGCAGCCACGTGAAAAAAGATAGCATTATAAAATGTAAGACCATTAAATCTTCAATTTAACACATTAGTATAAAAAAATAATATACAAGATTCATGCTATCAAAATGAAATAAAATCAAAACGAATTATTTACAACTTGACATGATTACTTTTGTATCAACATAACAAAGTTTAAAG
The DNA here is from genome assembly GCA_027627225.1 of Congeria kusceri. NCBI lineage: Eukaryota > Metazoa > Mollusca > Bivalvia > Myida > Dreissenidae > Congeria > Congeria kusceri. The sequence goes on from CM051024.1 coordinate 44,801,120, forward strand.
CGGAAATATTGTGTGAATGCGTCTATTCTTGTAACACGTGCCTAAACGATTTTATTGAGCGCATTAAAAATATGGACGATATCATATGTTTGCCTACTAACCATTTCATTATCAGAAAAATCGTTTCACAGAAGGCCGCGAAGAATACATGCTTTCATGGTTTTGACAAAAAGGAAACATGGATTTGCGAGGCTATTTAGTCGTTGGAAGTTTATTATTTGAATTGTAACGTATTTCAATAAACTGCGATTTTCTTTTCAAATACCGTAGCTGAATGAATATCAGGCGTGTCGTGGGAAAACCGGGCTTTATGCATGTCCGTAAAGGTCGTCCCGGATTAGCCTGTGCAGTCCGCACAGTCTAATCTGGGACGGCACTTTCCGCTTTTATGGTATTTTCTGTTTCCATGAAGTCCCTTCTAAACATAAATCCACTGTAGGCGGAAAGTGTAAAGGCTAATCCGGGACGACACTTTACGCACATGCATTTAGCCTGTTGATTTCATGTAGCATTTTTGCAAGCAAATACTCTCGGTCTGCCACTTACATTACGTTGTGTATAATTGTCATTCGGAGTGGCATTATATTTTCAGTTATGTTAGTACTATAACCGTATATAAATTCGTTGGAATGAAATTTCGAGGTTTCTTTAAAAACGACAATTTCGTTGGTACATGATTTCGTGGATTTCAAATTTAGAAAAAAAAAATCGAGTGGTAGAGTTAACTTTCTTAAATTAAATATTCATCATATCTACATGTCTAAGCCTTCTGTTACGAAGTCAGAACTGGCAGTGGTGGCCTGCTCCAGTGATAATAAGAGTACATCCTATGACGTACAATTTGGGTCATAAGTACATATATGCATGGCAGCTAAATATAGATGAAACTGTTGTTATAAAATTGTAACCGCAGTTACAAATTTATGACTGCAGTCATACATTTATAACAGCAGTTACATTTACAGATATAACTACAGTTACAATTTATACCGAAAGTAAACAAAAATATGACATTTCTCATAAAATTATAACTGCAGTTACACTTTTTTGTCTGATTCATTAATTTATAAAATATGTATCTTTAAATTGCTTTTTAAATTTAAAAATGTATATATAAATAATAAATGCAATTTTGACAAAAAAAGGCATTATATAAGACGTGTTTTAATTCGCAAAACAGACTTGGAGCTTTACTTTAGCTTTTGGTCAGAAAAATGTAACCGAGGTTATAATTTTATGACGATTGCCATGTTTTATGACTGTGGGTATAAATTATTACTGCAGTAATACAATTTTAACCGCGGTTACAATTTTATAACAACAGTTACATCTATATTTAGCAAGCAGACGTATATGTACTTTTGACCCATGGCATCCACACTTTGGCACAGTTTGACATCACTACTCTGTAAACTTGCAAGTCCGTCATTTAGCCCAGGTTACGTAATCATGGTCACCGAAAGATAGTATTTAGTCTAACTTGCCCCGCGTCTAGAATGTTTCTCAAACCTAATCTCAGCCTTCAACATGTAGCCATTCAACATGATTGCTTCGTTCGTATCTTAATTTGCGTAAACATACACTGTTATTAATATGTAAAGTTACTTTTTACATTTTTGAAGTAATACAGCCTGGGTGCAATACCCGCAAAGCTCCTAAGGGAAATCTTAACTTAAGTCGTATTTCAGGGAAAATTTCAAATACATTTTTCTTTGTGAATATCAATATTTTGTATCTGAAATATGGTAAAATCAGAAGCTCTTGCTCATTATTTACCAGTATAAAACCATTGAAGAAAAACAAACTTGCTATAAACCAACCATAAACTTAAGCATATTTTTTAATTTAAGGAATTTACTTAAGTTTTTACTAAGGAGCTTTGTGGATATGGGCCCGGTCACAACGGGCTTGAAATTGGTGCAGGATGTCACTGTATCCATTCCCAACTCAGACCTGGGTCATAAATCAAACGGTTTTAAGCATATACAAACTCAAGCAAAGGGTACGTTTTTTATGTTCAGTACAGAATTTGATTACTCATGTTAATAAAATGGTATTCAAGATGCATAAAGGAATTCTTATTTTGTGGAAATGGCATATTTTTCAACGAAACTGACTAATAAATAAAACGCGAAGTAAACGAAACTTTGAGCATTGATACAAAATGTTCCTAAAGGTTTAACTGTAATAAGGAGATTTATTTATTTATATCAGACCTGTAACTGTA